>OZ022597.1:11395724-11553224 GCA_963669155.1 Arbacia lixula
CTTTTATGGTACAGATAGACAAACAAACAATTTCGGGCAACCCTCTTGTCGCTACAATTGTTTTGCAGTTACAGTGTACATGGTTGTATTTTGTAGTTTGCCTTTCAGTTTCAGTTTAAATGTTGAGTGAGATTGGAGTAACTGCACAATTTCCTTTTAACTTCTTCTGCTCTGCCTCTAATAGGTGTTGCTGCTGCTTGCATTGAAACTTATATTTAGATTGGAGTTCCCCTTTATAAAATTTGTTTGCAAGTACCATACATGTATATTTTAAGATCAAGTCATGTGACTGCTTTGTTCTTAAAAAGGAATACAAGTACGATGAAGATGAATTGTGTTTTTTAAAGGGAATATATTGTACACTACTGGGAAGATAAAAAAAGCCTTCAAAAGGGTGATCATGAGCAATCTTCTTGCCAATGGTCTTAAATTCATGTATTGTCTACTTCAGAAACTTTGTGAAAGTGATTTACCCTCAAATGATCCACATTTGGAATAATTACTGATTAAAATGATTGGACCGCACATTTTGATGATCTGTGATTTAATCACTAATTACTCCAAATATGGATCATCTGAGGGAAAATCACTGTCACCAAGTTTCTAAAATGGACAATACATGAATTTGAGACCATTGGCAAGAAGATCACCTTTATGAAGTTTTTTTTTGTCTTCCCAGTACAGTATAGTCCCTTTTAATTTTATTTTTTTTTAAAAAAAAGAAATCACACTGAAGTATATTTAATATTTCCCATCATGATTCTCTCCCCCCCCCCCCCCCCCCTTCCCATCGATGTTTTCCTTAGTCCTTACCCAAAGGTTTTCTTGTCTGGTTTTTCCTGTGGTATTCCTCAGCATCATCAAGCACTACGTTCATATACTCATCAAAGCCCTGAAAACAGAGGGAAAAAATATATGTCTAAAAAGGAGAACATACCCTAATATCATGGGAAATGTTACACGTGTACACTACAGCTCAAAGGAAATGGCATAGGGCAAGGGAAAGGGAAGAAAGGGAAGGAGCCTCAGTTTTAAACCGCAGTATATTTTGTCCAGTTCAGCATGAAACAGTGCTTTTTAGGCTAAAGCATCGTGTTTCATGCTCAAGTGGACAAAATATACCGTGGTTTAAAATTGTGGCTCCTTCCCTTTCTTCCCTTTCCCTATGCCAATTCCTTTGAGCTGTAGTGTACATGTAGCCCCTGTGGATAAATGTTTATTTCTACTTCAAAACAAATACATGTATCTACTTCAGATTTAAACAAATGAGTGTCTGAATACAAGGTGTTGCCATAAAAAGATGTCTGCTTATATCGCCAAATGCATAGGAAATCAGAAGTTAGTGACCACAATATATCACAATATATCAGCATAGTTTGCCCTGCTTAATACATGTTTATTCCCCTTTTGTCGTTTCAAGTAATATTCATTTTTTTTAAACACATGATACCAACAAAACTAAGAGATGTGGACACAATGCCGGTAGTCTGAAAACGAGCAGCATTAGAACTCACAAAAAATACATTTTCTGAATGTGCAAATTTAAACTTCAACTCATAATAATGTGTCCTGCTACAAGAAAATACAGTAGCTGTTGATATTTTTGACTATTAATAAACAAACTCATTAGTCTTTTTACAATTAACTATGTTTGCACTACCTGTATATCAAACTAATTCTTTAATTTGATTGAAACATGCCAGAGTTACCACTTATCTTTTAGATTTGAAGTTGACATGTACGTTTTTGTATCAACTTTCTTATAACCATTGGCATGAAAAAGGCCCAGTAATGTAAGGTAACGATTAAACTCACAATAATGTGTCCTTCGATCCTGAGATTTGACTGGTCGTACAGCCAGATTTGAACTCGTGATCTCTGTTGATAAAAAACAAATGAAAAAAAAAAATATATATTATTATGGCAAAGACAATACATACATAACATTTTAGCATTTCCACATTTGAAGAAAGAAAAAAAATTGCAGCAATATTATCTGATGTCTTCACTTTTTTGTTTGTATTTTTTTTAGCTCAAAGTTCAAAAAGTTCCAAAACTTTCACACTATTTTTTCCCCAAAGTTATCATGTATCTACATTGTTTTGTGATTTAATACAATGTATTAGCATTTTTTACCCCTCAATATCGTTTTTTTTTTGTATTTTTTTTTTTACATGTATCCATGTCTACAATCTCATGTCCTATCAGATAGCAATTATTTGTGTTTTGCTGGAACTGATCATTCACGGTGTATTTCATAACAGTTGTACATATCTTGAAGAGTAAAGAAAGCCCGTCCCTTTTGCAGACCTAATTCTGAAAGTTCACTGACTTTGTCATCATTTTGGTAATCAATTGAAATCAAATCTCAGTGAAAAACAGTTAGATTTTCACTTATTCTACAGGAGTTATAGTACCTCTGACCTTAAAATTTCACAGTTGGTATCCCAAAGTTACATGCTCAATATGTGCAGATGTTTATAAAAGGGACAGGTCATCTTTAAAGACAGGGTAGCCCATTTGCAGGTTACAAAAAAGTAAAGCATTGTAAACACCATGGGAAAAGGAAGGAAATAATGTCTACGAACTTGCTTCACAAAAATTCAAGGAGAATTAACGCACTCGCTAGATTTGAAGAAAGTTTTGGCCAGGACGTCAAAACCGTCCTTGTTCTTGTAACGTAGAGACCAGACACCACTATGTCACACCACAGTGCATGCTTTTAATAGGCTGAGCAACGCTTCATACACCTCCAGGGGAAAGACGAGCATAAACATAGACTATGTCCGGTACAAAATAGGGCATTTCAAATGTAAACAATGATAGTTTTCACATTTCCTGAGGTGCGTGAAGCTATGACAGTGAGATTTCATACACGTTATTGTTTGCAAAAGTCCTGAAACTCTACAGGTACATGTATCAGCAGTATACTGCTCACAACGAACTATTGTCCATAGACTGTGTACAATGGATAGATCGTCTGCGCACCGCGATTCGGAGACCGCTGATTGGGCAATCGCGCAGATCACGTCATGACCACATGGTTGCCTTCGGACTGCGTGTGGAAGTATCGATAGCGATAACGATATCCGGTCATATTGTGTACGCAGGAAATGGTCTTCGTTCGTGATCGGATCGCTCCAGTATCGATCAAAAATTATCGAAACTCTGCAATTTCATGCATATTGACTGACGGTCCTAAAACCCAGAAGCCAATTGACTTTTTGCACGTTGCAATAGACTCTACAAATTCCAACAAACACGATGCGGGGGTGACGCTAATTCGTACGATTTTGACGGAAAAGCAAGAAGCAATCGAAATTCGCTTACCTGTGCGGTATTGGTGAGAAAATAGATCCTCTGAGAATACCTTTCAAAATTCATATAAAATATAGGAAAGTGAAATTCTAGGTCGATTTTGGTACGAGGTGATAGAGAATTTCACACTTGTTTTGGTAGAATACTGTGTGGGGACATAGAAGGCTTGCACTGCGAATGCTTACTATATTTTCATTCATAAATTGGCTCTCGGCAGTGGCTGGATGACGTCATGTAATAAGCAAAAATGTACACGACCGCTAGCGACCGCGCTCCACTATCTGTTGTACACAACTTGTCGATGTGCAGGTACATGTATCAGCAGCATACTGCTGACTCCTACTGAGTTTTAGGAAGTTTGCAAATGGGACACCCTTTGTTCAATGAGCCAGAAACAGTTCTGTTGTGTAACATTCCCAACAACAAACAAAAATGAATCACTTACGTTTTGAAGATACCTGAAAATCAAGTTCTGTCAGTGGGGAAGAAAACAGTAGCCGTCAAGGAAAAGTGTGTGAATGCATTAGGTGATAAATATATGTACATAGTACATACTGTAGCTTTCATCAAACATTGGAGTTTTACATCCATTATTTAGTTAGTATGCCTGACATATTTGGAGCTCTTCAAACTATATTGCACACCAGTCTGAATAACATCAAGGAAATCAAGTTTTCTAATTTCCAGTACTCGTATCTTTGTCTTTGTAAAGTACTCGTATCTTTACTTTGTCTTGTCTTTACAAACTTATAGAAACTTATATGTAACTTTTGATTCGTTATGACAGACCAGCACAAGCTGACGTCGCAGATTTTATATACTTCAGAAAACATCTCTTTATTTCATACTCTTAACATTGATTAGGTCTAGCTTGTTTCCAAAAATCTTACATCCATCAATGCGAAGTCTAGTAGAAGTACGAAGTTAGACATGGGCATGGCTACGCCTTCGGCTACGCGCTCTTCTGCTCAAATGTTATTTACATTTTTACTTGAAGCAACTCTCTTTTTATCCTTCCCTTTAAAACTGGACCCCAAACGACCATTTAACGCGGTATAGCGCTACGCATTCGTTTGGAAAACTCGTGATATAGTTGAACGTTTCTACCATTGTCCCACACGTTGCAAATCATGTTTCTATTCACAACTTGCACCGTTCAACAAGACACGCAATCACTCAAACAAAGAAATATAAATAAAGTAGACAAAATTGATTTAAAGGATACAATAGGCTGGACCATGACCTTCTGCACTTTTTGACCTTTATAAGCCATTTTGCACAACTCTGCTTTCTCCTATTCACTGCAAAAAATATGTCGAAACTTATGCTCGTGGGTGAGAACGTTCCCGCTTCGTCGCAAAACCTAACATGTGTCGCGCTGTATGTATAGCTGTACTGTACGTTAGCCACTGATCTCTGTCGGCCGCGGCGAACTTAGCGTGGAACCGGTACAAGTCCACACCATTAAAACTCTGCCTGATATAATTCGGCACATCATCTCGAGGAATCTACGGTCTCGGAATGCAACTCGGTCGGTTGTTCTTTTATTTTTTATGCATAGTGCTCACTCGAAAATGACTATTTTCACCATTTTCATTTTGCATTTTTATGAAATTCAATTAATGGGTGTATTTGGTTCTACACATATTTTGCAAGGTCAACAAATGTATTCCTTTTGCAAATGTACAATGTGACCCCTCTCGGGATGAAAAATGCGCCTCTCTAGAAATTATGAATTGTGCTCCCTCGAGAGGGAGAACTGAACTGTGCATGAGAACACTGAATGCCCCTCTAGTGAAAAAAAATATATTTTCGAAACATGTTTTCTTTTAACTTACTGATTGCATTGACACCATTTTGCCGTCGTTCAAGACATCAAAATGGCTAACAGGGACTCTCTCAGCTAGGTGCCGCAGGAGCTAGACTGGGATATCCCTTTTCGGAAATATTATTTTTATTTTTTTTTTTATACATAAAGAGTGCCCCTCGTAAACGTACATTTTATGAAAAGCATAATAGTAAGTTTGCCATTTCTAAGGGGCCAACGTGTCATCATTATGATAGAATATTGCTCCCTCAAAGGTGGGAAACTTATTTTTAAAAACAGCAGTGCACCTCTCGATCATGCCCGAATGAATAAATTCGCCCCCTCTCTGAAAAATGAAAATCAGACTCAAGAAATGTTTCACAATATTTCACAATGATATCTCAAGAAATGTTGTCATAAGAGAAGAGAAATATTCCTTCTATTAAATGTTATGGATTGAGTGGAAAACCAAGATATATTTCCCCTCTAGCGGTATAATACATGTTACCCTGATGGAAAAATCTTTGCACGCGTACACTGAGACGGATTATGGGTGCGCTCGTCCACTTCCCTCTTTTTTTTTTCTACAAAGCGGGTATCCTTTTCTGGTGCCCCCCACCCTCCCCTATCCTCCCTCCCTTGTATAAATCCAAGCAGAGTCCCGTATCTCATAGACTGAATAAGCGAGTTCATAGTTGAAATGAGAAGATTATTATTGGCATGAATAACCTCGGGCCATTTGTACCACTCACATGAGTCAAATGGAAATTCCATAGATATTGAAACACCCATTATAATGCAGACGTGACAACAGCGATTCAGCTCCGGAGAAGGTAGTGAAATAACATTCCACCATGTGAATCTGCTTCTATTGTTGGTATGTTGTTGATACGTTATTTATATTACACAACTTCTTTGTTACACATGTACAACGGCAATGACAATTTATTGATCCTATGTCACCTTGTCAGGTAACGGGGATAATCATGTCTGTTTTACAATGATATTGATCAATACTACGTACAATCTTTACAAAACAAAATATACAGAAAAAAATAATGATATCAATATGTACAGTTAGGCCTACAGACAGTAATTGACAAGGAAGTGACTGTAAGCTCTTCGCGTTAGGCGTAATAAAGAATTGTATTGAGTATAAAACTGACTAACTAATTTACGGATAATACGGATATTATGAATGGTTACATCGATTAATATCGATAATGATCTACCGCACGTAGCTCTTCTCGAAACAATTAACGCCGCACTGGTTTCAGAGCTGTGCCGAGTTGAGTACAGGTCCTGTGTACATTATCATGTAGCCTATAGGTACAAGGCTGTGAGGTGCATGGAAACAACTCAGTCTGTTAATAACTATGTCTGGTAACACAGACTACGTACGCCCTAATCTCATCCTGGCTCCCCTGACTCCTTTGATTAGGGCGTAGTATGTGTTACTAGACATAGTTGTTAACAGACTGGGTTGTGTCCATGCATGCACAGCCTAGTACCTTGGCGAATTGATGATTTTATGATACCGAAACACTATCGGTGGTGCATGGCGGCGGTGGAGGAGGTGACGGTGATTGGGGCGGTGGGGGTGGGGGTGTTGGTAATATTTGTTGTGGTTTTATAGTGATATTCACCTTCGATGTTACTTGTAGTACTTATGGGGGGGGGGGGGGGGGGGTGGAGTGAAGTCGTTATAAGTACCTCACAGAGGTGTACATGTAATGCCTCTGTGGCAAGGTCCACGGGTGTTGATAGTCAGTGTCAGCATACTGTACATGTACCTTTTTTTTTTTTTTTTTTTTTTTTTTTATTTATGTCAGCATACAGTACATGTACCTCTTTTGCTAACAGATGCAGTTGTGTCCGTGCACTCCACAGCCTAGGCTATTCAATGTCAAACATGTACCGATGGTGGCGTATGTCAATAACATGGTATATAAACCATCAAAACCTGCTCCGCTTGCTGGCTTGGCAAAGTGGTTACTTCGTTTAATCACCCGCTCATTCTACAGTAAAAAGGATGTTCAAACCCATACCACTTGCGCTATCTGGCACTTTTGCACTCCGTGACATGGACAGAGATGATAATATAAAGCAAAGTTGATAAATTTTATTTTAATCTTTGGTGAGCTCTTTCTTCTCTCGCCTACATGAATATATATAGAGAATAATCAGTGTGTCGGAGTGGTTTTATAGTTGTATTCACCTTCGAGAGGGTAACAATGAGGGTGGGGGTGTTGGTAATATTTGTTGTGGTTTTATAGTTGTATTCACCTTCATTGTTACTTGTAGTACTTATAGCGCACTTACTAGCCTGTTAAGGGGGGGGGGGGGGTAGGAGTGAAGACGTTAGAATTACCTCAAAGAGGTGTAATGCCTTCGTGGTAGGGTCCATGGGTGTTGATAGTCTGTGCATGGTCTGTGTCAGCATACATGTACATCTATTGTTCACAGACGTAGACTCGGCGGTGTCCGCACACTCCACAGCCCACTGAACTATACCACTACGTAGTTCAGTGCCACAGCCTCGGCTATTCAATGTCGAACATGTACCGATGGTGGCGTATGTCAATAACATGGTATATAAACCACCAAAACCTATATCGCTCGCTGGCTTGGCAAAGTGGTTACTTCGTTTAATCACCGGCTTATTCTAAGAAGAATGCATGTTCAAACCCGTACCACTTGCGCTATCTGGCACTTTTGCACTCCGTGACATGGACAGGGGTGATAATATAAACCAAAATTGATAAATTTGATTTTAATCTTTGGTGAGCTTATTCTTCTCTCGCCTACATGAATATAGATAGAGAATGATTAGTGTGTCGGAGAGAATAATCAGTGTGGCGGAGTGAATGAGAATACGACCGTGATCCCTTTGCTGGGCTAACGACGGGGAAGGGGTGTCATTTCATATCTTGATCTCTCCCCCTCCTCCCTTCTGCCCTCCCTCACACTGACTCATTTTCTCTCAGGACATAACCTCTTTTGCTCCACCCCCCAGTCATGCCCCCCCCCCCCTCTCTCTCTCTCGCTCTTTCTCCCTCTCTCCCTCTTCCACCTCTCTCTCTATCTATCTCAGTCTCTCGCTCTTTCCACACCATGTCCCATTTCTACTCTCTTTGGTTTTACAGCCATCTTTCAGTCTTCTACCTTTCCTCTAGTATTCTCTCCGATTCGTTGGGAGAGCAAGCTAGTATACTGCATTTATTTAAAGGGCATATACTGTACTGGGAAGGCAAAAAAGCCTTCAAAATGTAATTGTTAGCAATCTTCTTGCCAATGGTCTGAAATTCATGTATTGTCTATTTCAGAAGCTTGCTGAAACTTATTTGCCCTCAAATGATCTGCATATGGAGTAATTAATGATTAAATCCTCAAAATTTGTGATTTAATCACTCATTACTCCAAATGTAGACCGATTTTCGTCAAACCTTCACTGACATGTTTCTTTCATGTGTCTCCTTTTATTGAAACCAAAATAATGTCAGGGTAAACTCTCCCTTTAATATCGATACAAATAATATCCTTAAACAGCAAGAGACAACGAGCAGCTATCAATGGAGAAAAGAAAAAAAAGAAGGAAAGAAAAACCATACTTAATGAATAAAACAACATTTTTCAATGAGTATATTTTTAGATTTTTATAAAAAAAATCACCAAGAGAGCGTAAACTATTGATATGAAGAATGAAATTGTTCCAGATATTTGGCCCTTGAAATATTATTGACTTTTGTAAAGAGGTAGTGTGTGATTTTGGCAAGATATAATTCGAAGTATTTCTTGTGTCGTATTTATAACATAATTTAATTGAAAGTTTCGTAAAAGGGAGTTTGGTAAAATGTCATTATTGCTTAATATGTAGGCCTACATGAAAACCAAGACTTGATGAACATACATTTCTTTCAACATTAAAAATCCTAAAGAAATGAATGTTGTATTGAAAGAATAGAGCACGATATATAATCCGTATTGCACGTTTTTGTTATAATACTAATCTATGTAAATACATAAGCGAAGCATTGCTCCATTCAATATATCATAATTCCAAAACGGAACACTATTGAATTGTACATGATTTTCAAGTTATCTTTTGGAAATTATTTGAATTGAGACATAACACTAATATCCTTTGCAAGAAGACACCAGTTATTATGTTCACTCCAGTTAAGTTTACTATCAATTATTATTCCTAAAATGTAAATGATGACACTTGTGTAATATGAATTGCCACACATCTCAATATAATTATGATCTCTTATATCGACATTGGTAGATATCGTAAAATGAATTATACTAACATTGATATTCTATTTTCAATAAACAAATTTTGTAATTTATAATCATAATTATAAGCATGTTTCCATGACAAGTGGTTAGTAACTATAGGGGCATTGATGATTGCGAGCAAATATCGGTGACCATGGGAGACTTTCATTGTGAGTGCCCGACACTAGCCCGCTTGACAATGTCGGACCAAGGATGTTTAAGTACATGGATATCCATCTGCCGTTTTATTAATGCAGATTCATTGTACTCTCCTTCCAGTTACAAAAGAACGCTCTACAAATATTTTCTCTTTGATCTCCCATTTTCGAGTCCGCCGATTCTTTGGATGATTTTTGCCTGGATTTCACGTATAAATAAAATCGGATGCGCAGAAGAATATACATACATATACTTGCGCAGTTGTGACATGTACATGTAATACCTACAAGGCATCCATAAAGATTCTATTGAGGAATATTTTTGCGATATGGCAAAAAGGCTCTGAACGTGATATGAAGTTGCAGTATAAAAGTCTTTATTTCACGATGTTCCGCATCATATTCCATTTAAAATTGCATGAAACGCTATTGATTTTTCAGATATTTTCCTTTCAGACAAATAACATGAAAAACGTGCCCAGCTGCGCCCAATCTAGTATTTCCATCTCAGAAAGTAAAAAATTTCGTATTAGCTTGTCCTCATTAACTACATAACAAGCACTTGGTGACAAAATTAAAAGTTCAGCAGCGAAAGCTGAAGTATATGCATGTATAGGAAAGCATATGACCTATTATAAATCCAGGTGAACGCGACGCAATCGCGTATATGCATTATTGTTTCAAAGCTGAAAGAAAGAATTTCCGCAAGCTGTATCTCCAGCTCGCCAAGTACCTCCTTGGGCGGACTGGTGAAACCCCATCGATCTGGTTCTAAACAATGCGCGGGTAGAACAAGGAGCGGTAATCACAGCTGGGACCCTAATATTTGGAATGCCCGACAATAGCCCGCTAAATAATATCGGACCGGTTAACCTCTCACTGGAATGATTTTTTAGAGCCAGTTGTCTTGACAACATGCTCATTATGACGACACCACTTTGGAACTACCACGCACGTCGGTATTTTCCATGCATACGGCTTCATGTACTGTCTCGCGGTTCGCGTAGCAACGGGGTCGTGGTTCCGTATCAATGAGCGCGCGCTCTCTCTGTAAATAGATTACGTAACGGGCCTATTCTCTGTCTCATCCATGTATCGATCTCAAACATGTACCGATGGTAGCGTGTCTCACGGAATGGTATATATACCATTAAAACCTCCTTATCACGTTGGCTTTGTAAAGTGGTTACTTCGTTTACTACAAAACTTTATTCTCTGATAAGAATGACTTGATCAAACTGCATACCACTTGCGCTATCCAACACTTTTGCAAGCCTATATATTGGCTAGGGTGGTCGTATGAACCAACATTGATACATTTAATTGTCATCTGTGTTTATTAATTTCTTCTCTCGCCTAAAAACCGTCATTACTTTTGGCGCGGAGATGTGTAGTAAAATCAATGTAGTTTTCAGGGCTTGGTACTGAGATTATCAATACAAACTAGTATCTCTTTACATCCCTTCTATGAATATTCATGAGCATTCTAGGAACGTGATTGGTCAATTGATGCTCGAAGAGCCTTGATGCGCAGAGACAACATAACAAATACATTGTTACCAGTACAAGAGGGAAAATCTAATGAAATAGTCGAAGGATTTTAAAAAATATATTAATTGATTAATTACGAAATCTGCTTCTCAAAGAATTTATATCCTTTGACTTTATGTTGCGTACACAATCATATGCCTGATTCGATTGATAACTTTTTGTAACTTTTTAGAAATAAGTTTTCAAACGTTTCGTTTTAAAGATTGTCCGTCCCTTTTGCAAGCTTAAAATTTGAAATCGTCTATCACGATCGTAAATTAAAGAAAGTGTGATTCAAGACCATTTCTAAGAATATAGCATGTTGAAGCTTTCTGTGTATGTAAAAATTTCAGCCGTTAAATTTCAAACCGACTTTTTTTCGTACTACGAAAAAAGTATTAGTCTTTGTTACAGTATCGATGTGGTTATTATGCATGTGTAAAATCCTAATTTTATGAGTACTTACCAAACTTTGGAAATGATTCATTCTATAGAACAATTTTTTTTTTCATAATGCGTTTTATAATTTAATAAACAGATTAATCAAGAAAGCAGATATTTCAACACAAACTGTTAAGAGCCTGAGGTAAAGACTATTAATCAGACGTTGTTTACGTGCATTATTTGAATTTTACATTACGTATCAGTTTCAAATTAGGAAAATACAGCTTGCTAACACTTCTCTATATGTTTTGCCAATGTTTTGATGGTTTTGTGGTGATCTGAAAAAAAGGGACGGGCTGTCTTTAACACTTGGTCATTTTTTGCCACTTTGAGATTCAAAGGGGACTTTCCGTCCAGAATTAGCAGCGGTATTACATAATGATATCTTGATGATCTTAGCTCAAAGGTGTCAGGACATGACACTATGTGATGAACATTGTTCTAAATGAATCACTTTCATTCATATTTATCAGGAAAGGGACTACACCTACTGCACTGTATAAAAAAAAAGAGACATAGATGATCCGTCAAAAAATGTTTTGAAATGAAATGTTTAATGTGATTCCACTAAAAGTCCTCTTTCATTTAATGTCTTAATTGTATGTCTATTTTAGGCCCGAAAATGGGAATGTCCTACCCTGAAGTATTACCGTGTTCACTGGTTCACATGCGCATCCTGTTCTTGTATGGTGACATGATAATAACTAGCGAATGATTTCTGACAAAATCTTTTGAATATTGAATTGCATTTTCATCTTTTGCTAATCCAGGTCTGGACCAGGTATCCCAATGCACGTGATATTTTCCGTCAGTAGCTTCATGAATTATTAATGACACTGTGATGGCAGTTTGCAGGTGGACGCACACTTGTAATGCACACTGTGCACCGGTGTATACTGAAATAATTCAATTTCCAAACAATTCAAATTGATTCAGCACTTTTTTTTTAAAGATACAATAAGTAATTGATATAAACACTTTCAAAGACAACAACGAATAAACACAATTTAAGCATAACCATGCATCCTTTTAAGAAAGTGCCTTAGACCAATAGGAAGGCCGCGGGGGCCTTATTACATTGGTCCACATAACTCAATATGAAAATTTACATGTTACACACCCACACAGATACACCCACACCCACGCAAACACATAAAACACATACACACTACACACAGAAAAAGAGCAATTTGTAGAATCATAACGCACATAACATATAACCTTGCACGTGACCTCACCCAATTAACTCTTTCAAAGATCTTAACTGTATTATCCTTTCACCGTTTTTAATCAAACCTTTTCTTACATGTTTCTTTCTTGTTCCTACTTTTACTGAAACCAACTTAACTTCAGGGTTGACTGTCCCTTTAATAACTGAATCATCGATAGTCTCGCCTTCAGGCTGATCACCCTCAACTATTACTGGGAAGAATCAGCAAGGGACTAGCGCACTGAGAAAAAAAAAGTCCCGAGTCTGAAACATAGACTATGGACAATTTAAAAACAAAACAATTTTAGCAACTAGCAGATGCATATAACCTCATTCAACCACCAACTATTGGATATGACTACTTAATGATTTTAAAAAATGCTCAAAAGAGGATTTGGTTATTACCATATTTAGAACAAAGCTGTGCTATAAACTGAAAAAAAAATAACTTGAATTTTTTAAACAAAGTTTAGGTCAATAGTAAGGAGGAGAGTGTATGATGACACGCATACAGAAAAAGCAAGCTCATCGCCTCATTTTGCATAATATGTACTCGTATAGATACAAGCAACATTTGGCTGTGTTTTGGCTGTGTTTTGGCTGTACATAGGCCTACAGGTCATAATGCCGCCTAAACTACAATGACCAGACAGAGCTCATTGAATTCATTGTCTGACAAGTCTTTTATTGCATTTCAGGCTTTTATTTACATTTTCATCATAACAACGCGACAAAGATATTATGACAAACGGCAATATGTATAGTGCACATTCCAAAGCACACAATGATTTTACCCACCAACTTGCATTCGTTGTTCATTCTGAGTGTACGGAAGGTTGTCGAGTATGATCCTTGTCGTATTGGTTGACTGATTACATACAACACAAATTTTTATGTATTTAAATGAAAATATACTTCTTTTCATTCTGTGCCATCATTGCTTACAGGGTTTGCTCACATTGTACCTTAGTTGTTTCCAAACGATGAAAGGAAATCGGAGAAGTGGATCACCGAATGATTTAGCAAATTCGAACTAGTCACGAAGAAGTGACGTCCATTTCAAGTTTGAGCACTTCTTAAATTGGCAACGCTCGTGTAAGCGAGATTATAATACCTTGTATCCAATGGATAAAACACCTCTCATCTCCTCTTCCTCAAATATAATTGTCAACAATATTGTCGTAAAGAAGTCTATATCAGATTTGAGCGCTCCATAAATTGGTAAATAAGAGGTAATATAACTCCCGTAGAATAAATGACAATCTAACTAGTTTTCACTGAGATTTCACTATATTCGTGGTACGAAAAAGAAAGCTCGATCAATTATTGAAGATTATTTCCTCAAAACCGAATGCAGTCGATTCCAGGGAAAGGTAATATAGCCACTCTCAAATGATGACAAAGTCAGGGAACTTTCATAGTTTGGTCTGCAAAAGGGACGGCTACCTTTAAAGGTATACATTGATTTGATAAATACATTACATATGTGTAAATAACATGTATCATTGACGAAAAAAACAAACAAAACACAACAAGAAACTGTGAGACTAAGCAATTGCAACATCATCTCCATACAAGTCTTACACGACATATACTGTAAACATATAAAGTATCTTCACAGATCATGAAACTAGTGTAGTACATTGTGAGATTGACTGATAATTATATCTAACAATGTCTTCCTTCCTTATTAACAACTATGAAACTACTTGGTGGTAAAAAAAATAATCCAAAATCAGTTTCAACTCACATCAGGCTGAAATTGACACATCACAAAGTCATGGGAGGACAACATTTTAGAGACAGGTTTTGTGGCATTTCATTGATCACTTTTTTGAAATGATGCTTGTAATACTTAATGAGAAATTCACATTTAGACACATTTGGATCTGAAAATGTGTGCATGGAAGATAATGATTTCAGAATACAACAAATGACTGTGAATCATGCATGCGAACCCGCAACTTCTTTTCTGCCAGAAGCATTATGCATTATTAATGACAACATGGACAATGTGATGGCAGTTGCTAGTGGGTTAACAAGTGTGATACACAATGATCATTGCGTTCTGAATTAATTATCTCATACACAACATTTTCAGAACAAAGTCCAAAGTTGAAAATCTTATTAAACATCACAAGGATTATTACAAAAAACGTCATCCTTAAAATAAGGCAAGACCCGCCTCTAAAACATGAAATATTTTGACTTTACAATGTATCAATTTTAGCTTGATTTGAGTTGAAACTGATTTTGATTTGAAACTGACAATCATTTTTCAAAAGTGTCAAAAGTTTTGTTTTACCATCTAGTATGAATCTCTCTTAACTCCAGCGCTGTCACAATCGATTTTGTCCACTCTGGTTAGAGAAATTCTGTAAAAAAAAAAGGTTCAGTTGCGTTGATTAAGGTTACTTGATGGTAACCGGTGCTTGCCCCTGAATTGGTGAAGGAGAAACCCGACGATTGCCATGGTGATGAAAACCATGATGCCACCGAGCACTTGGTAGGTCGTGGCGAAGGAGTGAATAACGTCATACAAGACACCTTGATAACGGGAAGGAGTGAAAGAGGAGCAGATTAGTTTGGCATTAGGGGAGGAAGAAAAGGAGGAAGAGAGGAGAGAGAAGAGGAGGGTAGGACGAGGGGGTGGAGGGGGGTGGGGGGTGAAAGAGGGGGGGGGGGGAGGAAGGTAGGAAAAGGAGTAGAGGGAAGGTAAGAAGGAAGAGGGGAGAGGTGTGTAAGATGGAGAGTAGGACATTGAACAGATGGAAGAGAGAAAGGAATGAAGGGGAAAAGAAATAGAGGAAGGAAAAGTTAAGGGGGGAAGGAAGTCTTGAGCAAAATAAACATTCGGTTTCCCAGCATTAATTTGTGTTTGTAACAAACATACCTTGGACTTGATTTAAAGGGAAAATCCACCCTGAAGTTGAATTGCTACTAAAAAAATGCAGAAAGATGAGAGGAACAAATAAGTGAAGGTTTCATGGGAAAAGAAAGTTTCAATTTTGTGACGTCACTTGCGGGCTGCTTTCCAATCATATGCTGTGTGTTATTTTAATTTTGAATTTCATTTTTCTCAAAAGTGTATAATCCTGTACATTTGATCTATAGACACATTTTTGCACACCTCTATAAAATAAAAAAAGTTATTCCTTCATAAAAAAAACAAGGAATGAATGGAATTATACAGCACGAAACATATGAGAGAACAAGTGACGTCACAAAATGAAAACTTTAACAACACCTTGCTCATAACCTCCTTATTCTTTGACTGATTTTCACTACTATGCTTCTTTTATTTTTTTCTGGTTAAATCAAAAACATTTCAAATTCAGGGTGGACTTTCCCTACAAGGACCAGACACATGTATGTAAACCATTTTAATCGGTGACATGAGAAATCTGGCCGACAGATTACCGAAGTGTAACGACCCATGTTTTTCAGACATTTGGTTCTATCATAATAGTGAGTCTCGGTCAACCTATAAGCCAATTCGGAGGTGCAATGTGCACATGAACAGGTTATTGATCGCACGAATGACCTCAGGTCAATCGTACCACTCACATCGTTAAATGAAAATGCATTCGATGGCCGACCACGTTCATACTCATTATCATGCAAATACGAGAACACCTATTCAGCTCTGTAAAGGGAGTGAAAAGAACGTTCCACCTTGCGCGCCTGCTTCTGTTATTGTTTTGGGCACGTTGTAAAATGTCTTTACATCTATCACCCAACACAACTTTATGAACAATTCCCATTGTGCATTTGAGTGGTACATGTAATTGAGTTCGTGGATCCGACCACGGATAGGTGTAACAACAAACTGGCCTATTGATGAGACTCAAGGACAGTCCCCAGCATACTTGTCAATCAGAACATGAAACGGGTTTCTAGAGTTTCTATCCGCCACCGCTGTAATTTTGTAGTACGAAACAACATTTTCTATAGGATTGATTTAAACGTGATATTTAGAACCAGTGATTTGCGGAGGAGCGGGTGTGACGTCACACTTCAGCACTCTACATAGTGAGACAACGTACTAGATAACCCATGGACCCACTGTAGGTACAATGTCCATGGTTCACTGTACCTGTAAAGAATCCTGACATGAGGTAACCGAGGCCGGATGCTACGGAAGAAGCGGCTAAGATTCCGGAGAAGTACGTCTCCGACACCATATAGGACATAAATGTGTAATAAGTGGACGTCGCTCCGAACATTCCGTACCCGCTGACGAAGGAACAGATTAGAAGATACGTGAGAGATGTATCTGCGGCGTACATTAAGAGGGAGGCCGCGCAGATTGCTGTGAGCACGGGGAATGGGAAGGAGCTGGCAAAGGCATGTGAGTAGAAGTGAAATAGGAGTCCTAAGGACAGGCGACTAACCAGCCCACCAATCGCCGCAGCGATGGGAAGGTACACAGACTCCGCTGTGCTTAGACCGACGGAGAGGGCGTAAGACGGCATGAAGACCAGCCAACCAAGGTACGCGATGTCCAGGAGGAACCGGCAGGGTATGACTACCAGGCTGAATGCACACTCTTTCTCCAAGGAGTAGGAGCAATCTCCACCTATCCAGTCACCGCCCCCGCTCTCTCTGGTTTGCTTTTCTGCATCATTTTGCCCACTCTCGACCAACATACCGCTCACACGCTCCCCGCTCTGTCTCTCTCTGTATTTTGAATAGTTCAAACGCGTTCCGTCGTGACGCAGAAGTGGGGCGGATTCTTCGTTGGAACTTTTCCTGGCGATGGTGTCGTGACACAGCTCACAACGTCGACAATCTTCCGGCGTGTTATGTAATGGGTGTGCTATCACTTCACGCTGTGACGGCCAAGATGTCTCGGCGGGTAACTGCGTCAACTCCGTACTTGAAAGGTAAACATCATTGCTACTCGATGGCAGATCATCTTCCCCTGATGTGGACTTAGCATTTGATGATCGTCTCGTACGTGCATCTGACGATGACGAAAGGAAATTTTCGTTAGAGGTCGATGGTAAATCGCCATTCGCATCTGCAGTTGGTCTCTCCAGTCCTGGTCTTTCAGAGTCGGTCGACCCGGAACCGGAAGAAGTAATCTCGCACAGTTCCCGGTCAGCTGCGTGCGCGCCTGCTGCATCATCGGACAGCCGCCGTGCGCGTGCGGCTGCAGTTGCCCGCGGGAGTCTGAGCAACATGGCGCAGGGCACGATATGGAAGGCGACCGCGCTCATACAGATCAACGTCCACTCGAGGCCGTAGATGTGGTAGAGGCAGGAGGTCAAATAAGGCAGCAGCACAGCGCCCAAGATGGAGGAGGTGAGACTGAGAGTGAAGGCGGGGGCAAACATCTCACCGTAATGCTGTCTTAAAGCCACAACCATAAACTGCAGCAGCACGGAGAAACTTGCGCCTGACCAAAAAAAAAAACACACACAAAAAGGATTCTTATCTTTTTTTAAATACACGTCATGTAAACTTAACCCGAAATGTGCCAGATAAACTCTTGCCATATGTGAATTGGGTGAAATACTATCACTTTTGAAAACCGACACATGTGACACTCAAACACTTAGATAAGAGCAATTGGTCTTTTTTTGTCTTTGTGTGTGTGTGTGTGTGTGTGGGGGGGGGGGTTGTAGGATTTTGTACATGTTTAACATTTTGTTAGGTCATGTATATCGAGAGTGTCTAGGGGAATTCGAGTTTGCATTTGCATCGTATGATGTAAAGACATGCAGGGGAACTTCAGGACAGTAGAATATGTGCACAATATCGGAATGAATTACCATTTTTAATACCCATCACAATTGATTTATTTCAATCTATTTGAATGTTGGTCCGACCCTTCTGTATGAGGTCTAAATGAATTAAAAAACAATAGTTCATGTAAATGATTGGCTAAAAATACAAATGATCGAAACAACTTGTGTAATGAAATATTCGTATTAAATAGTCAATTTCCACTGCTTGAAGTTAAAGGGTTACTAAATTAGAAAAATAAGTTCCCACGGATCTATGTAAAATTATCCACTAAAAATGAATTTCACATTCGTTTGCCGCAATAAAGTGTCATTTTGACGAAAATTTGAAAAAAAAAACCCGCACGCCTCAAGTGACGTATGAGAAGTCAAAATGCCATAAATGCTAACGTCGTAAATAAAATGTTTTATTCACGCCATTCAAACAATATGTTACCAATTGGAACCTCAAAGTCTGTCCTAGGTTTGTCAACTAATAGGTTCAAAGTGCATTCTATCAATTGAATCTGAAAGACAAGATCCAGGTGAATGCATCAACGCGTTACTACGCAGTGAGGGGGAAAGTTGTGAATACATTTGAAAATGGTCTATTGTTGACTTCCCTCCAATCTATGGAATTGTGACTTCTCATACGTCACAATGATATCCCTAGACATTGTGATGAGTCAATTATTTTTCAAAAGTATTTTTAACACCAGGGCCCTGTTGCATAAAACATATTGATAGTTACTTTGCTATCAATGGCAACTTCTATAGAAACCTTGAATTTGATTGAGTGTCGAGCGATGTTACCATGGTAGTTACCATTGATGGTAACAGAGTAAACTATCAATGGTAAGTTTTATGCAACGGGGCTGTCTAATCAACCCACCTGAGGTGCCAAGACAAAGCCCCATTGAGATGGGTCTTGAGACAAATGCCGTCCCAAGAAGGAACATGGAGGACACCACGCTGGCCAGGACGGTCACTCGTCGGCAGTCAAAACGTTGGAGCAGAAAGTTCGCCAGCGGAGCTGTATGAGCGAGAAGACACGAACAGATTGTGATCAGTTCAATTAATTCAATTCAATTCAATTCAATTCAATTCAATTCAATTCAAGTAAGGTTTATTCATACGACATTTAGCAGCCGTGGCTGAATTAGAGTAATTGACATCATGTACAGTTTAAAGATGCAATGGAGTAGAAGCAAGTATACAGTTAAAATACATACAATAACAGTTTCATTTTAATTGTGAAAATGGATTTTAGGCATACACCCAGTAGTAGATAGCGTGCTCCATCATGTAAATAGTATATAACAAGTGAACAGGGCCGTGTTACATAAAACTTACCATTGATGGTAACTTTGCTACCAATGGCAACTTCTAGGGAAATCTTGAATTTGATTGGCTGTTGAGTGGTGTTACCATGGAAGTTACCATTGATGAGAGAGTTGCTATCAATGGTTAGTTTTATACTAACGGGGTCCAGATGATATAAAACTAACAACTGAGAAAGAATAAAGTGCAACCTGTACATCAAGACCGCTTAAGAGCAGGGCCCTGTTGCATCAAACTTACCATCAATGGTAACTCTGTCATCAATTGTAACTAGCATGGTAACAACCAATCAAATTTAAGGTTTTTATAGAAGTTGCCATTGACAGCAAAGTTACCATCAATGGTAAGTTTTATGCAACAGGGCCCAGGAGAGCTTTATGTGCAGGTTACTCAATTACAGGATTCAATGAAAACATTTTTTTTTAAAGGGAAACAGAAACATGGTTGTCATTGACAGGTGGTCTTCCTATACAAGTGGTTGCTGCAGCGTGTTGCACTGTATGGAGAATGAAAAAAAAAGTAAGAGAGAGCGAAACGGATGAAAGAATGAACAAGGATATATTTACAAGAAGAGTATGAAAAAAAAAAACATTCCGTTGTCAAAAACCGAAAAAGAGCAATATATGGAATTATACTGCACACAACATTATGGGAGACGACATCGCACGTGACGTTACAAAATCAAAAGTTTAAAAGATCATAACTGTCTTATTTTCATTAAATCTTCACTACTATGAGTTAACTTTCTTGTGAAAATGGCTGATATCAACGAAGACATTAATTTGCTTGATATTAACTCTTTTGAGTTGACTCCAAATGAATTTAATAGCAGATTATGTTCAAAGTTCCCAAAAGCTTTTGCAATCTCACATATGAATACACTGTATTAGGTCTTTAAGTAGAAATACTGATGCCTTAAGATTATTGTATGAAAAGTGCATTAAATCAAAATTTCATTTAATTGGATTGTCTGAAGTGTGGAATGTATCTAATGCAGATATTCTTGGGATTGACGGGTACACTTTGGAAGTGAACTGTAGGGACCCTGGCATACGAGGAGGAGGCGTTGGAGTCTATGTTCACTCTATATTGAAATATAAAATTTTGTTGTATGATATTAACTTTGCTGAATCATTATGGCTTGGGGTTCAGATTGATAATTGCACAGTTGTTGTAGGTGTCATTTACAGAAAACCCAACCCTGACAATAAACAGTTCCAAGAGAGTTTATTGTCTGTGTTAGAAAAGATTAAAGTTGATAAAAAAAATTATGTATTTGAATGGGTCATTTCAATATTGATTTGAATAATCCCAGCACAAACTCAGAAATGTTTGCTACATCCTTAGTATGTTTGCGGATGCATCAACTCATTCAGCCCCTTACCAGGGTAACACCCACATCAGGTTCCCTAATTGATCATATGTACACAAATATGGTTGTAGAGCGCATATGTGCTGGTACAATTGAAACTGACATTTCAGACCACTTTCCTATATCATTTGCTATTTTTGAAGATTGTTCAATAAAATTGAACCACAACAACCACAAGGAGCAGTACAATATAGAAGTTATAAATATTATGAGAAAGAGCAGTTTTGTGTAAGTATACAAAGGGAACCCTGGGAAAAAGTATATGAATGTACCGATGTAAATAAGGCGTATAATTTATTTGTACAATTATTCATAAGTATTTGTAATCGATATGCTCCAATTGTTCGTAGTCACTCTTCTAGGAAGAAAAATGATAAACCATGGATGACTAGAGCCCTGAAGAAGTCAATTAAAAGAAAGCATAAATTGTATGGCAAAGTATTAATATCAAATTACAATGAAGATGATCTGAAAAGACATATATAAATATCTTAACTACAGTTCTAAGGAATGCAAAGAGGAAACATTATAGTGAGTTATTCGAAATGTATAAATGTGATAGAGCAAAAACAAGGAGGTCAATTAATAAGCTATTGAAGAGTGGCAACAGTAAAACCAAAACGTCACATGTGGATCAGCTCTGTATTGATGATAATGGTAATAAGAGAGTGGTAACCTCAGTTAAAGAAATATCAGAAGGGTTAAATGACTTTTTTGTGTAAATGTTGGGCCTAACCTTCCTAAATCAATTACTGGTAATGATGATGATGTAACGTTCAAAGATTATCTTAGTGATAGAATAGTTACCTCTTTATTTTGGGACCCAGTTACTCATTGTGAGGTAAGAGATTATTTAGTAACTTGGATGTAAAGAAAGCTTCTGGCTTTGATAATATTCCAGCCCGATTGCTGAAGGATGGTGCTGATGTAATTGCAAAACCGTTAGTTTATATTTTTAATCAATCATTTCTGAATGGTGTGTTTCCAGAGGCAAGGGAAGTAGCCAAAGTTACACCGAAAAAGATACCCACGCAATTATAGACCCATCTCAGTTTTGCCTCTTTTGGCCAAAATATTTGAAAAATTAGTGAACAAGCGATTTCTTCTTATTTGGAAAAGAATGATGTCTTATACAGGCACCAATATGGGTTTCGTAAACATTATAGTACTAAATTGTCTTTCATTAAATTGGTTAATGATGTGCTTAAATCACTGGATAAGGACAGTGCAATAAATGATGTGTTCCTAGATTTCCAAAAGGCTTTTGAAACAATTGATCATGCAATATTGGTTGGTAAATTAGAACATTTTGGGATAAGAGGCCAGCCTCTTAAGTGGTTTAAAAGATTATCTTTTTAGTAGATTTCAATTTGTGAATTATGATGGACATAGCTCTTTACAACAGATGATAACATGCGGTGTTCCTCAGGGCTCCGTGTTGGGACCTACACTGTTTTTGATGTATATTAATGATTTGCCAAATTTAACACACTACTTCAATTTTAGTCTTTTTGCCAATGATACCAATTTATTTCATATATTTCCACCAAGTTTGAACACGATTGATATAGATGTAGTTAACATGCATCTTGATAACGTGTCCATGTGGTGAACGGTGAATACACTTACAGTGAATCTCTTAAATCTCTTGAACCTCTTTAATTATTTGTTAATATGAGGGAACAGACAATCAGTAGAAACTCAAGGAGTGCTCAAAGTAGCAGGGACTGACATAGTCCACGTTGATTTTGCATCATTTGTAGGAGTTTATAGAGATCAACACTTGACTTGGAAACCTCATATTGAAAGGGTTAATAAGGTTAATCAGAAGAAAGGGCGGTGTTTTATATAGATTAAGACAGTTTGTGCCAAGGCATATTTTATTATTATTGTATAAGACATTAATCCAACCTCATATGACATAATGGAATTGAGGTTTGGGGAAGTAATTATGAAACGACAATGAAGTGTTTATTACTAAGCCAAAAACGGCACTAAGAATCATAACCTTTAGTCCAATCAGGACTCATTCAAAACCAATATTTTATGAGTTAAAATTATTGAATGTGTATCAACTCCATAAACTATCTATCTGTGTTTTTATGTATCAATTATTGAATGGTAAATTGCCGCATTCCCTAATTCAGTAGTGTAGTTTTATAGAGCACCAATACGAGGCAAGACAAAGGGAAAGTAAGAAGTTGAATGTGCCTAGGGTTAGGACTACACAGGGAAAATTTTCAGTGTCATTCAGAGGCACATGCTTCTGGAAAAATTTACCCCTATCCATACGGGAGAAAGCATCAGTGTGTTGCTTTCGTAAAACTCTAATATCTCAAATGTTAATGGAATAATTCGGGGGGTTTTTTTGTTTTGTTTTGTTTTTAAACCAGGATTCTTGCCTTTTTATAAACATTTTGTTAGATAATCCTTGATCTTTTTATTCACTTAAGATACTAAAGCATTTATATTTATATTTAATCACAAAATATATTTTATAGTTCATGTAGAATACCTTACTCATTGCATAGGTATTCAACATAGTATTTAGTACATAGTATGTGCATAGTACGTACATCGTATGTGTATAGAACATAGTATATATTCAACATTTATTCATTATATTGTATTATCATTAGTTTCGTAAAACTCGATATGTTAAATGTTAGTGAAATTAATTGTTTTGAACTTTTAACCAAGGTTCTTGGCTTTCTTGTAAACATTGTGTTTGATAATCCTTTATCATTTTATTTACTTACGATACCAAAGCTTTGTATTTAATCACAGAATATATTTTACACTATATGCATAAGAGCTATTAGCGTAAGTATGTATTCAACATTTATTCATACTGTATTCTCATTGTTATGTGTATTAATGGTACCAGACACGATTAGCATTTCATGCTTTTTTCTGGTTCCATTTATCCTCTTAATACTTTTGTAAAACTTTCAGTTTCGCATTGTTTTTTATATATACTTTTTATTTGGATAAAGAAACATCAAACTCAAAACTTAAACTCAAACTCTTTCATGTTTCTGCTTTTATTGAAAACAATTTATCTTCAGTGTAAACTATCCCTTTAATTTGCGTATTCAAAACCTCACCAATCTCAACATAGGCATAGCCCTAACCCTAACCCTATCCCTGACGTTCAGGACACAGAGAGAGCACGTTAAGATATGAAGCCTGATTCTTACCTGGCTTACATATTTTATCTCATTCATTACTATACATCTCTTTTTTAACTTTTGGTGTTAGGTTTGACAGCCTATCTGTTTTTGTTGTTTACATTGCGTAGGTCGTCATTCAAAGAAAACACACGAACTGCCACGCACGAATACAATGAATGGTCCACGGTTCAATAAATTGTTTGAAATGCAGTTTACATAACACTAAAATAATTTTGATAAAGTGATAAGTTCGTCGACACATAAGAGGTTCGAGAAATGTGATTTGGACTTTAACATCTGAAATATATACAAGTCTCTGCTATCATGGCTATTTACATTAATCGACGAAAAGCAACTTTATAGTGTGAATTGCCTTTTGAAATGATACCCCCCATACAAATACACAAACACACTTACACACACAGATACACACACAGATACACACATACACACACAGATACACACACAGATACACACATACACACACAGATACACACATACACACACAGATACACACATACACACACAGATACACACACACACATAAATTTTTTCCTCCCCTCACCTCTTTCTCTCCCTTTTTCTCCCTCCTCCCTCTATCATGGTGGTTCTTCGTGATATTTCACTCACCTGTGGCAATCTCCTTTATTATCACTTCAGTTCAGTTCAGTTCGTTTCATCTTATCTTAGCACAATGACCCGCTGCAAGCAAAGGTTGTCTTTCAGGGGGCCGTGCAAAGTAGAATAGTAGTATGCTTATTTTGCTTGACTTTCTGTCTGTTTGTTAAATTCTCAGAACACGTCTTTCAAATAGTTCGAATCACGAGTAGTCATCCATGCCGAAATGATACAGGCGCGCCAACATCTTTGTGATCCGTATAATAGATCACCGCGACATAATCTTCATTCTAAGAAAAAAACATGCACTATGAAAAATAATATCCAGGCAACGCCACACAAGAGTCACAGGCCCGTGAAACATGCTATATTGTGAACACAGTGAATAACAACACGTTAATAGATAGCGTTACCCATGGCGAAATATATTTTAGTGACAAGGGGACTTTACAAAAACTTATGATGTTGTCATGGCGAGATATTTTTTTTTTTAATGCTTTTTAGCCTTTATTCAGAAAATAATAATACATTTTCTCATACATAGTAAATAAAATATTTATACATACTTGAATACACATCCATAATCAATATATTAAATTAATGTAAATAATGTACATCCTGACTTCATTTTTCGTACAAAAAATTATGACATAATAAAGTCCGTACATCATTATATCCCTACCTCCCCCACCCTCCCCTTTCCCTGCACCCCACCCACACCTCCTGGTAACTAGCCATGGTCCCTCCATCATTATATCCCTACCTCCCCCACCCTCCCCTTCCCCTGCACCCCACCCACACTTCCTGGTGACTAGCTATATGGTCAAACCATCACTATCTCCCTACCCCTTCATTTCCCTTTCCTACCCCACCTGCACCTCCTGGTGACTAGCTATGGTCCGTACATCACTATCTCCCTCCCCCTTCATTTCCCTTTCCTACCCCACCTGCACCTCCTGGTGACTAGCTATGGTCCGTACATCAATCTTTCCCTCCCCCTTCATTTCCCTTTCCTACCCCACCTGCACCTCCTGGTGACTAGCTATGGTCCGTACATCACTATCTCCCTCCCCCACCTATCCCCTTTCCCTGCACCCCATCCACACTTCCTGGTGACTAGCTGATGACTGATGGTCCTTCCATCAATATCCCCCCACCTCTCCACTGTACAGCTCCTGGGTTCCAACCCTTACCCTCTTGGTTGAGAGTTACAGGTTCGTTCTCTTTCACGCCACCTTCAACACACCTACTATCGAATATAGGGACTATATACCTAGTCACCAGTAGGTGTAGGCAGAGTACAGGGGAAGGGGAAGGAGAGGAGAAGTGGAGAGAGATATTGATGGAGGGACCGTAGATAGTCAATCAGGAGGAGTGGGTGGGGAGCAAAGGAAGGGGAGGAGAGGAGAGGGGTAGGGACCATATCAGGTCACCAGGATGTGTGGTTGGGCGCAGGGAAACGGGAAGGGGGTATGGAGGGGGTGGGGGGGGGGAGGGGGGAAGGGGAGGGGTGCTAATGGAGAGACTATACCTGCAAGCAGGGCGAGTGCCATCTGTAGAGTCACCAGGAAGCCCGTAACGGCGTAGCTTGCTCGGAGATGCTGAGCAAGGTACGGGATGAGAAACCCGTACGACTTCATGATTCCGAAGCGGAAAAACCGCACGCCGAAATTCGCCCCCAGAACCAGCCGCCGACGCAGAACCTCGCCTCTACCACCACCGTCAGCGCCCCGGTCATTGCCGACGCGAGTTTCCCCAGTCGATGTCATGATGCATCAGGGATGACGGAGAATGACCTATATAGAACGGGTTAATGAACGAACCGTGTCCTGAGATGTGTGATACCCCGCAAGCATCCACTTGGAAATATCTCCTGGTTGGTCAACCCTGTGACGTCACTGTCTGAACTCGTCCTTGGTCATGCAAGAACATGTGCCCGTCCCATGAAAGCCTATTTCCCAAATGGGCCAGCCAGAACGGGTTACAATCATACCATGGTGGTGAAATGATGCTTATTTAACATCCAGCGCTTTTGATCTGAGGTCGTGGGTGGCGTGCAGATTCAATGACATCATATTGTAGCTGTGCGCATGCACACAGTCATGATAACTATATGCCTTACTATGTTGATATTGACCAATTTTAATAATTTTGTGCTCAATAACATGTGATACTTAAGTCAATGTGAAAAAGTATTAGACAATATATATTATGTTGTTGGGCAAAATTTAGGTTTGCCCAATCCATGGGGGGACCTATTTATGTAGCACACAGTGTGTCGAAAAGTGTAATAACAGTACCTTCGTTTGAGCGTAGGTATGCCACAAAAACTCACTACGAATACCGACTGCTGATTTGCGTGTAGTCAATGAAACTGAGAAGCGAGTATTGATCGATCGAGTATCGGCTAGCTGGCTTAAAGGGCCCCTGGGTCCTGGTATATATACAACATAGTTACTCTTTTAAAAAATATACTTTCTCATGATCACATTGACTGTAATTTAATTGAAATATAACTCGGTATCAAATATATCTGCTATTTATATTCGGCAGGTATACATGAAATGGTATTAACTTTTATTAAGGGCGTGATGTTAAATATTCCTTTCGAAAGATGACTTATATCTATACTTATTGTATAGTATCCTACACATTTGCGAGGTTTCGCTTGTGTGATGCATGTGGAAGCATCGGCCCACCTTCTTCTTTGGTTATGTTCCACATCATTTGATGTGTGTTGCATTTTGGTTTACAGCATTTGTTTGTGTGATCTATGTTCATGTTACAATGTATTATTGAGTTATGTGTACACAGGGCCTCCAGAAGGAACAGTCCCAAGCCCACTGATGGGGCTTAATAAATAAATAATAATAAAATTAAATAAAATAAAAATTAGTAATAAAGAAATAATAAATACATAAATAAAAATAGAATCCTACCTTTATCTTGTTGATAGCAGTGCAGATGCGTATATGTTATGATAGGCACATACGTTTCACCAGTACCAGTAAAAGCGAATGATACTCATTGGATTTGCTTCTACAGTAGGATGATTTCCAGCGTACTGCATCAAGTCGACAAGGTTGAATTCCCTTAAATATGCTTTTTCATTCCATAATTTTGATCCATTATATCACGCTTGTTGTTGTGTTGACGTGCTTGTAATTAGCTGGTGTTCATGTATCATCAGACACTATGCTTACCTGTCTTTACAATGGTATGGACATTGTAATGACTATGTGTAATATTTATACAAGATACAAGATTTTTTTTTTTCAGTCCAAAAATCATGGAAATTTGCTTTCCACCAGCACAATAACACGACAATATATAGCGATACTATACACACATATAAACGATGAGTTGGAAAAACATATCTAAACATAGTTGTAATTCATCTGTGTAATTGTGAATTAATGATTAAAGACTGAAAAATCATTAGCTGCGGAATTCGGTTCATATTATTGATTTCCTTCTTATTCTACTCATGATGTAATAAGATATATTAGATTTACTTTTTTTTTTTTACATATGTGTGTGGGCAGGTCCAAGATAATTGTTGGCGGTGGATTTTCATCTTGTCCTTAAACAAAGTAACCTTGATGTCATTTTTAAAGCTAACACATTGAGGTTATGAACTTTTGAACAAAAAGTGTGAATCTCTACTCAAAACGTAATTATCAATGAAGAAATTTGCATATTATGCAAACCGTGGGAACACATAATAATATTGTTGTGCAATGCGGGCTGTAGTTGCGGGCTCAACTATAATGAAGTCTATAGTTTGCTTAATTTTGAGTTGAACTTGAAGGAGGACTCGTGGACTAGAGGTACATTACGTTGTCGTACATTTAATACTCAAGCAACTTTCATGACAAACTCTGTGATGAATACATCTGAAGAAACTCCTGAAGTAACTCTGCTGAAATAACTGCTGTAATAACTCTGCTGATATAACTCAGGAAACAATTCTGGAAATATAACTCATTCAAACTCTGTGAGCTCTCTAAATATATACTCTTTCTGTCTCAAGTATGAAGTAAACAATTATAGTGAAATTCATACAGAAGGTCAGTTTCTTGGATGCATGATGATCTCACAGAAACTGGACCTTACCTACATCATCCTAAATTCCAGTAAATGTTATTCAGACTAGCCCTATAAACTCGAGGGTCAGCTATAACCTTGAGGGTAATTCAGCATGGGGAAAGTGGTCGTTAACATGGAAACAATATTTGGGCGGGGGAGTGATAAACGGACTTATATATCACATAGCAATATACGCAAATATTAAGATTTTTGAAAAGATTTAAATGATATTTATCCAAGAGGAGTGTTGACCTTAAATCCCAGCCAAAACCTGTCTTGGATAAGACTTTTGATATTTCACGTGATTCAAAATGCAAATTAGATGCCGTCCAATATGTTGATGTAACATGTGTTACTATGTGAGGCCTATTTTTTTTAAAAGATAACTTTATGAAATAAGAGTGCATTTGTCTGATAAATTGTAAAGTTCTTTTTTTTTTTTTTTTACAATTGGGGGCATCAAGCAAACAACAACTTGCGTTGAGTTGATTTGTCTAATTAGATTGATTGCGTTATTAGAATGTGTAACATGTTGGATATTTGGTAATACGTGGCAATTCTAATAGAGATGTGTGTAATTTTGAACACCTCAAAGTTCTCTCTAATGAAAAGTAAACAAGGGAGTCGTGTGAGAGGAATTTGTACTTCTATATCATTTGAATGCTCTGAGATTATTCTCTGCTAATTGTACGCTATATGAAGTACTAATGACGGTAAAAGTGCAGTGAAAACATGAAGATAAACTTCCAGGAATTACAACAGAAACGCTATCATATATTTCAGACTCATGAATATACCATGTCCTTTAAAACATATAAAAAATTGGCAATGATCCAAGCGGTAGAAGGCGTTGACAAAGAATTAATTAATATTCCTCATGACGCCTATGTAAACATAGCAAATGCCAGGATTTATGCATGTTTTACCTTGTCTGAGTAAATTCGCAGCTCTTCGATGACGCTCTTACTCCACTTAATACCTATTCAAATTGATCTCAATTTCATTCACACTCTGGTGAACACGTTCACATACCATGCCCAAATATTTCAATGTCACACATTTGTTTTTAGTTATTTACCCGCTCACTACCAAAAAGTCAAAGTCTCATGTCAATTACTACATTAGCATTATTCAGACTTGCTTTTCATTTAATCACAGAATGGGGCACGTTATCCGTACTACTGAATGTACCCTTTCAGCTCTTTTTAAAAGTGACATTTTCCCCAGAAATCCCTTCCTAATGCCGTAATTACAACCGGCCGTGCACCTCTCTGCATATGGTCTGCGTGGAGCTTCGCAGAAAATCCTTGCATCGGACGCAAGGAAGTTTGCGTTTTTCTTTTTCAGGCACGTACTAGCACGCAGGAGGACGCGCGCAAGGGATTGCAGAAGTTGGCACGCAAGCTGCGGACACGCACGTACAAACATTGACGCACGGCTGGTTGTGAGCACGGCATAAACTCTTGATGAATGGTCTTTACGTCTTACGGCGGACTACATTAAAGGAATATTTTACTCTGAAATTATTTTGGTTTCAATAAAAGGAGACATATGACAGAAACATATCAATGAAGGATTGATAAAAATCGGTCAAAGGAAAAGAAAGTTATTTGATTTTGTGATAGTGTCATCTGTGAGGTGCTCTCTCGTATATTGTTTACTTCTTTTCCATAAATTAACTTTTTTTTATGTTTTTTAATGAACAATACTTTCTTTTTTATAGCGATATGTGTTTAAAAACATGTGTCTAATGATATATCAAAAGCACAAAAATATGGTTCCATTAGTCAGAATCGGCGATCGTAGACGTACCTTTTTGTGCGTTTTGAAACGGCGTTTATATCAAAATGAGCGTGAACGCAACTGCGCTTTGAACTAAACGCTTTCAACACGATGATTTTGGCCCAAAAAAATTGAGCATAAACGCAGTGATAGGGGTCCCAACCAACCGCGCAAGAGCTGATCAGTGTGTACGTTTGTGTGTGTATGGGGGGGGGGGGTAACTGTAAAAATATGGTTCCAAACGTTCCGCACCTATGTTGTTGTGCGGGCCGTTCATTAATATGATTTTTTTGTTAAAGCCTAGAATAGGAATGGAGCAGCCGCGGCCGTTTTGGACAATCTGGAAAAGGGAGGAGGGGGGGGGGGGGGGGGGCGGGGGTCTCGGCTAATTCGGCCCCCTCTGGTTTCAAAAGGGGGCCGCGGCCGATTCGATATCCCTTTGATCTGCCCCTGATGATACTTCTGGCAGAAAATGGATAATGGATAGACATGTACTTGGGATTCACAGTAATGACAGTGGCCGTTGTCCTGTTCTGAAGTTTTGTCGTCCTGATGTATCAAAGAACGGACAATCTCATCTAATATCCAAAGGATTATCAGTAAATTATAAATTGATCAAATCTGCTCAGATACTTTTGTTAAACATCATTAGTTTTTACGGTATGTTTATTGCAACTTGATTCTAGTTGTAAATTCGTGTTCAAGTGTCAAGTGTCAAGTGTGTTCATGTTTTTTAACAGTTGCACGCAAACTCTGTTAGTGAAAATAAACAGCTTAAGATATAATTTTGATAATGAATGAATCCCACATTTGCGGAAATCTGGGGAAAGTGAAGAAATTTGTTCATTGTGTAATTAAGAATATTATCTTATATTTCCGTTTGTGCATCATTGAACAATTATTTCGAAGAAAACCGATTACGGGATCTTTAGTGGTGGTGCCCGTAACTTTCTTGAAAATTGCACAAAAATGTGATAAGAAACATAGCTTCCAGAGACAAAACAGTGAATTAAAGATATTGCTTTCCAAGTTGACAGCAGCTAAATGTCGGTGCCGCGCATGGGACATCAACGCATTGTAGTGATTGTGGAATGCTTTTGACATTCATTAGCACGCTTTAGTATCCATACAGATGTTTGAATATATTATGCTCGAGTTGTTTCTCCTTCCTAGCACATCCCTGATTGAACATTTATTTGTTTCAAGTAACATGGAAATTTTCGATCCGGATTGCAAGATATTGGGATACAGAGATTTGTTAGTCACACTGTGTATCCCACCTGTTCAACCTCCAGCAACTGCCATCACAGTCTCATTAATAATGTATGATGCTTCTGGCAGAAAAGAGGTTGCTGGTTGGCATGTGTGATGCACAATAACCATTGTTATGTTCTGAATTAATTTTCCGATACACACACATGTTCAGATCCAAATTTATCTAAAAGTGAAAATCTCATGAAATATTCTAACGATTAAAACAAAAAAAGTAACCGTTAAAATGTCACAAAATATGTTTCTAAAAACTTGACATCCCTTGATTTTTATATGTTAATTCCAACTTGATGTGAGTTGAAACTTATTTTTAATTCTTTTTTTAGAAAGTGTCAAAAGTTTGTTAAACATTTAGTAAAAACATACACAGACAGAAACACACCACACACACGTACACAAACACACACACAGTGGCAGAAACACACACACAAAACCACTGTATTTTGTAATCGCACGTTCAACCCCTCATCATCGTACCGTCATAAACAAACCGACGCCAATAGAGTACCGAAGTCAGGACCGATGACCGAAGTGGTATCGTCATGATTATTGTTATGGACGTTTCTGATTCTAAACAAAAATAAAAACATAGCTCAAGCGAGGGTTTTACTGGTACCAAATAGTTGGCTAGTATGAGGCATTCTCAATGGGAGTCCCCGCTGTGACTCAGTTACCTGATGTTACGACATATATAATAGAGTCGACCGCAGTGCCACTTACCGAAAGTTAAAATCACATATTTCAATTTTGATCGATGGCAATCCAGCAACTTGAATCAAACTGAACTTTGAGCATTGTACATTTAGGGCTGACATCCTAGGATGTAATTCACTAACAGATATGATATGCTTGAAATCATGCTTTGGAATAGGTTTGTATGATTATTTCGAACACAATATTTTCTTCATCCACATGTCATTCCTAATTCACCAGTTCACTGATACCTGTTACATGTGTAATATACATGTTGTATATGAGTTCACTAATATTTTTATCTGTATGAATACTTGTTTAAAGGTGATATTCATAGAAAATGCCCCATTCCTTTTTTAACGCTTAATAACGCTCATAGTCATGTCCTGACCGGGCCCGTAATGAATTTATGTTTTTTTGTACAGTTACAGCCCCCCCCCCCCCCCCCCACTACATGTAGTAAGAAAGACACATACGATTAAGCATTGAGAAGCAAAACCCACCATACAAACCAGCCTCCACACACATTAACAAGTGCGGGCATCAACAGTCTAGAGATTGACGTAAAACAAAGTTGTTTTAGACGAACTGCTATGACATGCCTACTACTTGTAACAAATCGCAATTTGTTAAAAACAGATATCGAAGTAAGTCCCTACGACGCGTGTATGTCATAGCCCAATAATTTGTTTAGAGCACCTATGGAACATCGCCCCCGCTGCCACGCCCCAAAGTCTGGCTTCTTCTTCTGCCATGCCGTCTCGGGGTGGATAGATAAATGTACGAGTTTGCGCAGGAGGTAGCATATATTCACCTCAGGATTTGAATCCGTGAGCATGAATCCATTAAGATCGAACGTTTCAATTATACCGCTTTTATGACAGTTAAAAAATTTGTTATATCTGGGCATGTCATTGTCAAGTGCCTGGATATAGTTAACAAAGTCTCCGATAGAATCAAATTCACGCAGGTCGATGTAAGAATTGGCGGGCAACATTCGTGCATAATCTTGAGGTCTCGATCCGTAGACGATCGGTACAACTCCATTTGAAAGCGCTCGTTTCGCAACCTTTTCAGTGATGTACTCTCGGCATTCGCTGTTTTCAAAGGAAAGATAAAATTTGTATTGTTGAAATGTAGCTGGTACTTTACCATTACCAAACCTGCCCATCCCACTACACTCACTGTATATGTCAATGTCTACATATGTTTGCAAATATTTGACAAGGTCTGTTCTCCTCCAGGCGGTGTCTACACAGCGGGACGCCATCCACGAGTTTGGTTTTGTTTCGAAGCGGAGGGACACGGCTAACTGGTTGTTCCTCGAAGCGCCAATTAGGTGAGTAAAGGTCCGATTCGTGAGCATTGGTCATGGAGAGATTGTACGGGTTCTCTGCTCCCGGTGTGTTTGGCACATGGTCCTCGCGATACCTAGGAGGATTCGCAGTCGCGAATGCCCAAAGTTGAGCATGAGGGCGCTCCCTTATCAGCTCATCAATGTGTTGTTGAATTTCAGGGTGGACTTTACCTTTAAAGTATAAACGGACTGGACGAAGAGGAAAAGTCATTATTTTTGGACATTGTATTTGGGGCATGCTAAATCTCACTGACGGAGACATCGCCGCAACTTTTCCGGGGTTTTTTTTATGCCTAGACTTACACATTAGTCCATCATACAAATTATGCTTACCGGGCAGCGACTTGTTTTTCATTCATTTATAGGATGGAGCACGCTATCCTTACTACTGGGTGTATGCCTAAAATTTCTTTGTAAATTAAAATTACTACAGAAAGCCTTTTCATTAAAATCTAGCCGCATTGTCCCTACGGTGGACTACTCTTGCATATTAATGAGTCAGATTAAATGAGACTCTTTCGGTATTTGTTCCTATGTTGTCGTGTCTTGACCCGTGAACTAGAAATAGCTTGCGTGGTTAAGTCGCTGTCCGCTAAGCAGTAGATTGCCGGTTCAAATCCCGTCTGGTTCCAAGATTTTTGTCTGACTTGTGTTTCATTCATTTACAGGATGGAGCACGCTATCCTTACTACTGGGTGTATGCCTAAAATTTCTTTGTAAATAGAATAAACGTAGTTGGGTGACTGAGGACATACTAGATTTGATGGAAGAGAGCAGTGGCGTAGACAGGTTCGTACACCTGGGGGGATGACTGGGCTGCCAACGCTCGAAAGGGCGCGAAAGCGCCGGAGCGAGGGAGCGAAGCGACCGAGCCGGGGGGAGGGTGTGGGAGGGGTGTGTCCCCCCTCCCACGGCAGGGAGCTTTTGCAATTTTGAACTTGAAATCGTGCAATCTGATGCATACTTAATGAGGTAAAATAACACACACAAGCGTGCACGCACACACACACATACACACACACACACAGACACACACACACACGCATACATTGTACTACGCCTTAAATGGACAGTCATAGTTTCGATGAGATCTTCACACCGTGGCATACGAGTACGGAATGGACTGACACATATTTTGCAGGGAGGGTTCGTAATGGATCCAGGGGAAGATTAGGTACCATTTGGCTTGAAACAGAATTTTCTACGTTTTAGTTTCTAGTACGGGAATGGAAGAAGTTGGGGTGATTGGGACACACATACACACACACACACACACACATACATTGTACTACGCCTTAAATGGACAGTCATAGTTTCGACGAGATCTTCACACCGTGGCATACGAGTACGGAATGGACTGACACATATTTTGCATGGAGGGTTCGTAATGGATCCAGGGGTAGTTTAGGTACCATTTGGCTTGAAACAGAATTTTCTGCGGTTTAGTTTCTAGTACGGGAATGGAAGAAGTTGGGGTGATTGGGGCTAACCTAGTTGTTAAAACCGGCATCAGTTTCATCATCATCTTTCGCCTCAGATTTTCTATCACCCTCAACGGCACTTTCTTCTGGTTGAACTTCCGTAAGAACAGACCTCTCTCCGACATTATCCGATTTTGGTGTTAACGGCTGTTCGCCATCATGTTCTTCTTTCTCATTATGCTTGAAAAAGACGAGATCTTTGATGTTTTCAACTTCTTATTATGAGCCATCCTAGAATCCGAAAATCAATTCACGCTGTGAATTATGTAAGGGACACACTCACATATATTTTCCCCTTAAAAAGTTAAGGAAGACAAGGCCTCCTGCTTAGCGGACTCACCACGTGTTTTTGATTTCTAAACACAACAAAAAAAAAGTAGCCCCCCCCCCCCCCCCTTAGCAAAATAGCATAACTTTTTATCGAAGCGGTTTTGGGCAAAATAATTTGAAGGATTGTTCCTTAACTTATTGACTAACATCTGTGTGAAAATGACATTAATCCAATTAGTCATGCATGAGTGGGCAAATTTTAAAGGCAAAAAATGTAGTTTTTTCAAAAGCCACAAGGGTAATTGTTAGTACATTCTGCGATTTTTAAAGTGTATTCACTCAACCATGACACGGAACTGACTTCCAATGTTTACATGTTAGGCCATGTTACATTTTGGTGAAAATATCCAGTTGTATTTTTTTGACAAAAATAAAGGGTTTTTAAAAGTTTCAAACTCCAGAGGGAGGAGTAATTCTTAAAAGGGTTAAATGGGTTAAATGTCGGGATAGGTGTAGGTGCATCAAGAGATGGATGATAAACAATGAAAGGACATAAGTTATGCACCAGAAATGGAATTCATCAAAAATTCATATGGCAGAAACCCCAAATTACCCTTGTGACTCTTTGAATAGTTACATTTGTGCCTCTTAAATTTGCCCACTCACGCATAACTTATTGGATATTTGGATTAATGTGATTTTTACACAGAAGTTAGTCAACAAGGTGAAAACAATCCTGCCAAATTATCTTGCCTAAAACCTCTTTGATAAAAAGTTATGCCATTCTGCTTAGTGAAGACAAACCACAAGATAACCACAAAATACTTGGATTTTCTCTTTTTTTTACCGTCTGAATTGGCTTTCACCGTGTGAATACCAATAAAAACGAGTATAATAATGATGAGGATTAATATCATCATCATGATAATTATCATCAATATTATAATGATTATCATTATTATTTTGTACTATTATTATCATCATTATGACTTATTAAGTAAGCAATATCATTCCCCCAAACCTGGGGGGGGGGGGGGGGGGGATGCATCCCCCTCATCCCCCCGTTGTCTACGCCCCTGGAAGAGAGTAGGAAATACAAAGTTAAGAATAATAAAGAGATGTACTAAGAGCAAAAGTCAAGGAGGAGTGTCTTTTGCTAAGGAAACGCGGCTCAACAACAGAGGCGATGAGATAAAGAAGCATAGACATACAGATACCAAAAAACTGGTTGCATCAATTCAAAGGAAGGAGATGTTATCATAGAGAAAGATCAAATCATTGAGAGGTGGACCGAGTATATCCATGAATTGTTTGCTGATGAAAGGGGTGTTTTTGCCAACTATCAACCTCCAAATTAACGGCCCAGACATTCTGCAATCTGAAGTGCATTTTGTTGTGCAAAGTATGAAAAACAACAAGACAATTGGACCCGATGAAATAAGTGTTGAAATAATCATGACTCGGATGAGATGGTAATAGTGAAGCTGACAGATGTGTTGAATGAGATGTATAACTCATGTGATATACCTCCAGATCTGAGCAAGTACATCTTTATTGCTCTGCCAAAGAAACCTGGAGCAGCACAATGTGAGTTACACAGGACAATAAGCTTAATGAGCCATGTAGTGAAGATCTTGTTGAAAGTGCTGATGAAAGAGCAAGGAGCAAAATCAAACCATAAATACATAGTTGCAATGTGGATTTGTTAAGGACTGTGGTACCAGAAATGTAATATTTATGCTCAGAATGCTATCAGAGATGGCTATTGAAAGGAAGCAAGACCTGTATATGTATTTTCTTTATTATACCAAGGCTTTCAGCACCCTTAAGCATGATGAGATGTTGAACATCTTGAGTGAAATCAATGTCGATGGTAAGGACCTTAGAATCATCAGAAACCTTTATTGGAACCAGACAGCAGCAATGAGAGAAGGTAATGATGTGGGTGACTTTGTCGAAATCAGAAAAGGAGTGCGGCAAGGTTGTGTTCTGTCACCGGATCCTTTAATTTATACAGCGAATGGATCCTCAGGGAACTGGAAGAGCTACCAGGAGTGGTGATAGGTGGCACCAAAATCAATAATCTTCGCTATGCAGATGATACAGTTCTTATTGCAACATCAGAATGTAACCTCCAGCAGATACTAAGCAAAGTTCTGAATGAAAAGTGAGAAGAAAGGTTTGTACATCAATGGCAAGAAAACTGAGTGTCTTGTTGTTACAAAACAGAAAGTTGTACCTGCCTGCAACATCAAAATTCATGGTGTCAGTCTGAAGCAAGCTAATAAATTCAACTATCTTGGAACTTGGATTACATCAGATGGGAGGTGCGGCAGTGAAATAAAAAATTATCTATTGCAAAAGACACTGCAAAAAGACTCCTTTAACACAAGACTCAGAATTCTAGACTGTTATGTGCTACGTACTCTGAAATATTGATGTGAGTGTTGGACAATTTCCAAGGAAGTGAAAGCAGCAGAACAAAATACTGCGTACCTTCTATATACGTGCATATTCTTGATGCGTGTTTCTTTTAGGTTGAAAAGGTGTAGATCACTGTAGGCCTACTTGTAAGTTTTCCCCTCTACTATAGCCACATGACAATCAACTAGCTGGCTTCTGGGGTTTGGTCTAAGTTATTGGGGGTAGCATAATGCATTTAGGATATGGGAGAAGCTAGGCGTGTGGCCTCTTACAGGGCTACGCCAGTATGAAGCTCTATTTGCATGATTAGGCATCATGAATTTGCGATATTGTGTCCGTCATGCCATTTCATCTGCGTTGAAAATGTTAGTCTCCTGCTGGATAGGGTGTTACTGGATAGGGTGTAGTTTATCAAGCAAATGAAATGTGAAAAATCAATCAAGTGATTCATTGGCATTCAATTTGTTTGCTCAACTATTAAGTTGAATATGTGGTTCCATATAAATCGTCTTTGTCACGTTCATCATGGTACAAACAGGGTGGCGCCTGTCAAGGTTTAGTTAGACAACTAAATAATAAATCGATGTAAGGTCAGTTTGAAAACAGATTTTGCAACAGGATTAGCATACTGTACTGAGGTATTCTTCTTTGAATGCAAGCTAGTTATCTACCCCTGTTCCTGCATCAAGTTATAGATCAAGTATGTCCTCATGTTTTCAATATTTTCTTCTTTATGTTTTCAGTTCTCTCCCACTGTTACCCCCCCCCCCCCCACCCCACCCCTCTCTACGTTCTTAAGGGGTACGTGCACATTAACCTCCGCGAGAGAAACAAACGCACTATCAGTGCTTGTCGTGATTGTACAAAAGTGGAGGGTGGTATAGCTCTCTCATGGGGAATATTTCTTCAGTTACAAAAGTCACACCACTTCGGTTATAACATATTTGCACCGCAGATAGTTCATAGTTTGTTGGGGGCTATTCAAATAGTTGGAAATAAGATGTATTAAGTTACAGGTCTACGTCAGTGAAGCTCTATTTGCATGATTAGGCATCTGAATTTGCTCCATTTGTACCAGTGATAATCTGCTCATGCGCACATTGCAAGTATGAACTCGCTTATTTTGACGAGACGGCCAAAGCTATGTGCACGACCTGCCATGCATCAATGCATATTTATAAATGTGCACAGTGTAATTTGCACATCTGTAATATCCATAGTAATAATAGTGCGTCCCACTCGACAGTTGATCCCGCTGTATTCACGACCATACATGCATGTCACAGAACAGGCATGATAAGCCAGGACTAATATTTAGATACAGGAATAGATTGCATAGTTCGTAGACGATACACACGCGAAGCACGATGGGGAAGTCAATAGCTCTTTTCATCATCGTGTTAGTCGTGTTATTTGTGTCCATATGGATAACATCTACGGACTGGAACACAGGCAAAAGACACCTTCCTCAAATGGTGCCAGTCTACAGGGTAGAAGCGGTTGAGGAGAAGGCGGGGACGAGAGCTGATTCTCGGAAAGGCGAAAAAACAGACATGGCAGCTATAAGGAGAGTCCTCAGGGCTGGATTGGCGAAGATCGAGGAGGATGTGCTCACACTGGATATTGGCAAGATCGTTGGGTCGGTTGGTAACGAGACTACTCTGCACAATCGTCTTCTGGCCAAACTTCAGGGTTCACACTTGCAGCGACCAGAAAGATGCGTCATACGCATCGCATTTCAATGTAAGAATTTTTTCACGCATAATATCCAAACAATGGACCGGTTTACGTGTTCACCCTCGCTGCCCTTACCATGCGACATTGAGAGACGTTACGTTGTGAAGATAACAACGGACATCCTTAGCATGAGTGATGTGGTGATTTTCGGGCTCACCGCATTTGAAGATCAACACATTGATGAGCTGATAAGGGAGCGCCCTCATGGTCAACTTTGGGCATTCGCGACTGCGAATCCTCCTAGGTATCGCGAGGACCATGTGCCAAACACACCGGGAGCAGAGAACCCGTACAATCTCTCCATGACCGATGCTCACGAATCGGACCTTTACTCACCTAATTGGCGCTTCGAGGAACAACCAGTTAGCCGTGTCCCTCCGCTTCGAAATAAAACCAAACTCGTGGCGTGGATGGCGTCCCGCTGTGTAGACACCGCCTGGAGGAGAACAGACTTTGTCAAGTATTTGCAAACATATCTAGACATTGACATATACGGTGAGTGTAGTGGGATGGGCAGGCTTCCTCGTGGTAAATCAACAGCAGCTACTTTGCAACAATATAAATTTTATCTTTCCTTTGAAAACAGCGAATGTCGAGAGTACATCACTGAAAAGGTTGCGCGAAACGCTTTTTCATTCGGAGCTGTACCGATCGTCTACGGATCGAGACCTCAAGATTATTCACGAATGTTGCCCGCCAATTCTTACATCGACCTGCATGAATTTGATTCTATCGGGGACTTTGCTAACTACATCCAGGCACTTGACAATGACGTCCTCAGATACAACAAATTTTTCAACTGGCATAAAAGTGGTGTAATTAAAACTTTCGTTCTTAATAACTTCATGAGGATAGAGCCTGAGGTGAACATATGCTACCTCCTGCGCAAATTCGTACATTTATCTATCCACCCCGAGACGGCATGGCAGAAGAAGACGCCAGACTTTGGGGCGTGGCAGCGGGGGCGATGTTCCATAGGTGCTCCAAACAAAGTATTGGGCTTTGACATACATGCACCGTAGGGATTTACTACGATATTTCTTTTAAAGAAATTGCAATTTTATTACAAGCAGTAGACATGTCATTGCAGTACGTCTAACAGAACTTTGATTTACGTCAATTTCTCTAGACTGTTGATGCCCGCACTTGTTCATGTGTGTGGAGGCTGGTTTGTATGGTGTGTTTTGCCTTTCAATGCTTAATCGTATGTGTTTTTCTCACTACACGTAGTATATTATTATTTTGCAAACGGAAGTACTAGCATAATGTTGCAATCGAGTAAACTGGTTAAATCCAGAATGTTTTATGAATGCCAAAAGAAACCAAAATTCAAATCAGTTGTGTGACGTCACGACATGTAGGGGAGATGCAGGAAAGTTTAGCCATTTTTCTATTTTTATGAATATTTATCCTCGTTTATAAGTAATGTTTGGTACCATGTTGAAGTAAAGCAATGCAGCTTTTTTGTATATAGGAACATTTCATTCAATAACATTGCTTATTTCAGTTGCTTTTTTGTTGGAAAAAAAATGCAAAGTGGCTCAACACTCAATAAAGATTATCGAGAAAAACAAAAATTATTTGTCTTCCTTCTATTCATTAATATAGAAGCTGATCTTAAGTACATGTATTTAGTATGAAGCTCAGATACTCCTGATACACATTTTTAAGAATCACTCGTATTAAAATAAAGTTTTGCTTCATGCTGCTTTGCAATGGGACTTGATTGTGTTTTCTTATCTTCCTCGTTTTTAGGATTATCCCTTCATAATTAACAAAACGATGTACGATGTACTATTGATAAACATGAATTCGTCAATGACCTAGGTAATCACTTTTCTAAAAAAAAAAAAAAAGCCTTGAAAATCCATAAGAAAATTGAATTAACGTAATAGTCTACTGTATGCGATCCCTGACTCTCAATTATTGAAATTGCAGAGGGTGCAAAACACCTGTGCAAGGCTTATGTTTCGTCGTACGAAATATACACGCATTTTTCTCTGCACGTACCAAAAACGGTAACTCAAACTTCCATTATATTTATCAGGATAAAAGAACAATACATGAGCTACATTACCCATGAATACCTGACTAATTGTTGTCGTGTAATAGAAAGGGTCATACCTGAAATTTGAAGGTTCACTTTTTGCCGCCTTGTGATTCTTTTTGTGGGCTGTGTCTTTGTTATGCTTTACTTTCTCTGTCTGCTTCTGCTGAAATCAAAGTGATGTTAAGCACTACCAACGTGCACCTCTGAACTCTAGATACAAGTTTGAGGGGGTGACTAAACCATCCTAGTGGCTTAAGTCTCCTGCATCTTCCCTATAGTCGACGCGAATGTACCGTCTAGAAAAAGCCCTTTTGATTGTTTAACAAACCCACCAAAAAAGATATAGAGTACCAAAGTGGTGTCGTCATATGAACATGTTGTCAAGACAATTGGCTCTAAACAGTCACCCCAGTGAGAGGTCTAGCTGTCCGATATTGTCTATTGGGCTTGTGTCCGGCATTCACAATTACAGTCCACGTTGTGATCACCGCTTCTTGCTCTACACGTATTGTTTAGAGCCAGTTATCTTGACAATAATGCTCAAATGACGTCACACAAGGAAGACAACTATGCAATTTGTGAAACAAGAGATGAAAATGAGTAAACCCATTGAGTAGATTGGTGAACGGTGGACGAAATGTAGATGTACACAAGATATCATGTTCCAATTAATCATACACAGGAACCTATTCCAAATTATTATTGCAAGCATGCATTTTCTGTAGATCAATTACATCCTAAGATGTTGTCACCCCGAAATTTACAATGTTTGAAGTTCAGTTTGAATCAAGTTGTTTCTTCCTTGTTTGACAGGGAAATGATAACAATGTAATGTGCTTCATGTAAGCTTTCAGGCGATAGCCATTTGCTATTTTACGTGCTTTTTGATTTACCGAAAGCATGATTTAGTTTTTTGAATGAGAAAATTGAATGATAAAACCGCTCAGTTGAGATGAAAGAAAAAAAAAGAAAGAAAAACGACAGCAAACATGTGTATTTTCAAGTAATACAACGCAGTAAAGACAGGGTGATTTGATTTAGTATCGTATATTTCAATCCTACTTTGTGTATCATAACTTTGGATTATTTTTCAATTGAAATTAAATGATCATCGGAAGACACTTTGAAGTAATGTAGATTATGTAGATTTATGCATTGTATGTTTTACATGTACTGCCCATATGTTTCATTTGTTAACTGACTAATGTAGTCTCTGACCGTTTTATTTCATTTTGATCAATAAATCTTTGTTGAATTGAAATCAATCGAATTGAGTTGATTCAATTTGTGATCAGAGTTTCACTCCCACTGAAACATATGAGACGCCAAGAACAAAGAGTACCAAAGCATGAGGTCATATGGTTCTAAACTTTATGGGTGTAGCAATCAGCGGTGATCACAGCGGGGATTCCCATTGAGAATGCCTGATACTAGCCAGCTATTTTGGGACCAGTGAAACCCTCACTTTAGCTACATTGCTTAGAAACAATCAGAAACGTGCATAATGATGACTATGAAGATACCACTTTGATACTCCATTGGCGTCGGTTTCTTTGTGATGGTGCGATTACAAAATACAGATCGAGTGTTTTTCGTGTGTGCTCGTGTTTGGATGTGTGTGTTTTGCGCGCATGTGTGTCTGTGAAATCGTCTGTATAATGATATATCAAATGCATAGATACAATTATGCATTTTATATATTCTTTTGAGAAAATGGACAATCTAAAAAAAATAGTACTCAAAATGTGGGAGAGCATCTTGCAGGTCATGTCATAAAATCAATACGTACCCTTTGACGGAGTTTCATCAAACCTTCACTCATATGTTTCTGTCATGTTTCTGCATTTATTTAAACGAATCTAATTTCAGGGTGGACTTTCCCTTTAAAGTATAAACGGACTGGACGAAGAGGAAAAGTCATTATTTTTGGACATTGTATTTGGGGCATGCTGAATCTCACTGACGGAGACATCGCCGCGACTTTTCCGGGGTTTTTTTATGCGTAGACTTACACATTAATCCATCATACAAATCATGCTTATCGGGCAGCGACTTGTGTTTCATTCATTTACAGGATGGAGCATCCTTACGCTATCTTTACTACTGGGTGTATGCCTAAAATTTCTCCAGAAAGCCCTTTCATTAAAATCTAGCCGCATTGTCCCTACGGTGAACTACTCATGAATATTAATGAGTCAGATTAAATGAGACTCTTTCGGTATTTGTTCCTATGTTGTCGTGTCTTGACCCGTGAACTAGAAATAGATTGCGTGGTAAAGTCGCTCTCCGCTAAGCAGTAGATTGCAGGTTCAAATCCCGTCTGGTTCCAAGATTTTTGTCTGACTTGTGTTTCATTCATTTACAGGATGGAGAACGCTATCCTTACTACTGGATGTATGCCTAAAATTTCTTTGTAAATAGAATAAACGTAGTTGGCTGACTGAGGACATACTAGATTTGATGGAAGAGAGCAGTGGCGTAGACAGGTTCGTACACCTGGGGGGGGGGGGGGATGACTGGGCTGCCAACGCTCGAAAGGGCGCGAAAGCGCCGGAGCGAGGGAGCGAAGCGACCGAGCCGGGGGGAGGGTGTGGGAGGGGCGTGTCCCCCCTCCCACGGCAGGGAGCTTTTGCAATTTTGAACTTGAAATCGTGCAATCTGATGCATACTTAATGAGGTAAAATAACACACACAAGCGTGCACGCACACACACACATACACACACACACACACACACGCATACATTGTACTACGCCTTAAATGGACAGTCATAGTTTCGACGAGATCTTCACACCGTGGCATACGAGTACGGAATGGACTGACACATATTTTGCAGGGAGGGTTCGTAATGGATCCAGGGGTAGATTAGGTACCATTTGGCTTGAAACAGAATTTTCTACGTTTTAGTTTCTAGTACGGGAATGGAAGAAATTGGGGTGATTGGGACACACATACACACACACACACACACACACACACACACACACACACACACACATGTATACATTGTACTACGCCTTAAATGGACAGTCATAGTTTCGACGAGATCTTCACACCGTGGCATACGAGTACGGAATGGACTGACACATATTTTGCATGGAGGGTTCGTAATGGATCCAGGGGTAATTTAGGTACCATTTGGCTTGAAACTTTCTGCGGTTTAGTTTCTAGTACGGGAATGGAATATGTTGGGGTGATTGGGGCTGACCTAGTTGTTAAAACCGGCATCAGTTTCATCATCATCTTTCATAATTTTTAAATGGGTTAAATGGGTTAAATGTCGGGATAGGTGTAGGTGCATCGAAAGATCGATGATAAACAATGAAAGGACATAACTTATGCACCAGAAATGGAATTCATCAAAAATTCATCTGGCAGAAACCCCAAATTAATGTTTTATGTGATTTTCACACAGAAGTTAGTGAATAAGGTGAAAAACAATCCTGCCAAATTATCTTGCCCAAAACCTCTTTGATAAAAGTTATGCTATTCTGCTTAGTGAAGACAAAACACAAGATAACCACAAAATACTTGTAAGATTTTTTCTTTTTTTACCGTCTGAATTGGCTTTCACCGTGTGAATGCGTCTAATACCAATAAACACGATTATAATAATGATGAGGATTAATATCATCATCATGATAATTATCATTATTAATATTATAATGTTTATCATTATTATTTGTTACTATCATTATCATCATTAAGACTTATTAAGTAAGCAATATCATTCCCTCCAACCTGGGGGGGGGGGGGGGGAGGGATGATTGTACGTGCCGTCCCGCTCCCCCCCCCCCACCTTGTGAAGTGGGGGATGCATCCCCCTCATCCCCCCGTTGTCTACGCCCCTGGAAGAGAGTAGGAAATACAAAGTCAAGAATAATAAAGAGATGTACTAAGAGCAAAAGTCAAGGAGGAGAGTATTTTGCTAAGGAAACGCGGCTCAACAACAGATGCGATGAGATAAAGAGGCATAGACATACCGATACCAAAACACTGGTTGCATCAAGTCAAAGGAAGGAGATGTTATCATAGAGAAAGATCAAATCATTGAGAAGTGGACCGAGTATATCCATGAACTGTTTGCTGATGAAAGGGGGTTTTGGCCAACTATCAACCTACAAATTAACGGCCCAGACATTCTGCAATCTGAAGTGCATTTTGTTGTGCAAAGTATGAAAAACAACAAGACAATTGGACCCGATGAAATAAGTGTTGAAATAATCAAGACTCGGATGAGATGGGAATAGTGAAGCTGACAGATGTGTTGAATGAGATGTATAACTCATGCGATATACCTCCAGAACTGAGCAAGTACATCTTTATTGCTTTGCCAAAGAAACCTGGAGCAGCACAATGTGAGTTACACAGGACAATAAGCTTAATGAGCCATGTAGTGAAGATCTTGTTGAAAGTGCTGATGAAAGAGCAAGGAGCAAAATCAAACCATAAATACATAGTTGCAATGTGGATTTGTTAAGGACTGTGGTACCAGAAATGCAATATTCATGCTCAGAATGCTCTCAGAGATGGCTGTTGAAATGAAGCAAGACCTGCATATATGCTTTTTTTTAATTATACCAAGGCGTTCAACACCCATAAGCATGATGAGATGTTGAACATCTTGAGTGAAATCAATGTCGATGGTAAGGACCTTAGAATCATCAGAAACCTTTATTGGAACCAGACAGCAGCAATGAGAGAAGGTAATGATGTGGGTGACTTTGTCGAAATCAGAAAAGGAGTGCGGCAAGGTTGCGTTCTTTCACCGGATCCTTTTAATTTACACAGCGAATGGATCCTCAGGGAACTGGAAGAGCTCCAAGGAGTGGTGGTAGGTAGCACCATAATCAATAATCTTCGCTCTGCAGATGATACAGTTCTTATTACAACATCAGAATGTAACCTCCAGCAGATACTGAGCAAAGTTCTGAATGAAAAGTGAGAAAAAAGGTTTGCACATCAATGGCAAGAAAACTGAGTGTCTTGTTGTTACAAAACAGAAAGTTGTACCTGCCTGCAACATCAAAATTCATGGTGTCAGTCTGAAGCAAGCTAATAAATTCAACTATCTTGGAACTTGGATTACATCAGATGGGAGGTGCGGCAGTGAAATAAAAAATTATCTATTGCAAAAGACACTGCAAAAAGACTCCTTTAACACAAGACTCAGAATTCTAGACTGTTATGTGCTACGTACTCTGAAATATTAATGTGAGTGTTGGACAATTTCCAAGGAAGTGAAAGCAGCAGAACAAAATACTGCGTACCTTCTATATACGTGCATATTCTTGATGCCTGTTTCTTTTAGGTTGAAAAGGTGTAGATCACTGTAGGCCTACTTGTAAGTTTTCCCCTCTACTATAGCCACATGACAATCAACTAGCTGGCTTCTGGGGTTTGGTCTAAGTTATTGGGGGTAGCATAATACATTTAGGATATGGGAGAAGCTAGGCGTGTGGCCTCTTACAGGGCTACGCCAGTATGAAGCTCTATTTGCATGATTAGGCATCATGAATTTGCGATATTGTGTCCGTCATGCCATTTCATCTGCGTTGAAAATGTTGGTCTCCTGCTGGATAGGGTGTTACTGGATAGGGTGTAGTTTATCAAGCAAATGAAATGTGAAAAATCAATCAAGTGATTCATTGGCATTCAATTTGTTTGCTCAACTATTAAAGGGTCCCTGCAATCAATATGCATGTTGACTTATCTTGATTCAACTTAATATGCATCCTTACTACTGGGTGTATGCCTAAAATTTCTCCAGAAAGCCCTTTCATTAAAATCTTGCCGCATTGTCCCTACGGTGAACTACTCATGAATATTAATGAGTCAGATTAAATGAGACTCTTTCGGTATTTTTTCCTATGTTGTCGTGTCTTAACCCGTGAACTAGAAATAGATTGCGTGGTAAAGTCGCTCTCCGCTAAGCAGTAGATTGCAGGTTCAAATCCCGTCTGGTTCCAAGATTTTTGTCTGACTTGTGTTTCATTCATTTACAGGATGGAGCACGCTATCTTTACTACTGGATGTATGCCTAAAATTTCTTTGTAAATAGAATAAACGTAGTTGGCTGACTGAGGCCATACTAGATTTGATGGAAGAGAGCAGTGGCGTAGACAGGTTCGTACACCTGGGGGGGGGATGACTGGGCTGCCAACGCTCGAAAGGGCGCGAAAGCGCCGGAGCGAGGGAGCGAAGCGACCGAGCCGGGGGGAGTGAAATAAAAAATTATCTATTGCAAAAGACACTGCAAGAAGACTCCTTAAATACAAGACTCAGAATTCTAGGCTGTTATGTGCTACCTACTCTGAAATATTGATGTGAGTGTTGGACAATTTCCAAGGAAGTGAAAGCAGCAGAACAAAATACTGCGTACCTTCTATATACGTGCATATTCTTGATGCCTGTTTCTTTTAGGTTGAAAAGGTGTAGATCACTGTAGGCCTACTTGTAAGTTTTCCCCTCTACTATAGCCACATGACAATCAACTAGCTGGCTTCTGGGGTTTGGTCTAAGTTATTGGGGGTAGCATAATACATTTAGGATATGGGAGAAGCTAGGCGTGTGGCCTCTTACAGGGCTACGCCAGTATGAAGCTCTATTTGCATGATTAGGCATCATGAATTTGCGATATTGTGTCCGTCATGCCATTTCATCTGCGTTGAAAATGTTAGTCTCCTGCTGGATAGGGTGTTACTGGATAGGGTGTAGTTTATCAAGCAAATGAAATGTGAAAAATCAATCAAGTGATTCATTGGCATTCAATTTGTTTGCTCAACTATTAAGTTGAATATGTGGTTCCATATAAATCGTCTTTGTCACGTTCATCATGGTACAAACAGGGTGGCGCCTGTCAAGGTTTAGTTAGACAACTAAATAATAAATCGATGTAAGGTCAGTTTGAAAACAGATTTTGCAACAGGATTAGCATACTGTACTGAGGTATTCTTCTTTGAATGCAAGCTAGTTATCTACCTCTGTTCCTGCATCAAGTTATAGATCAAGTATGTCCTCTTGTTTTCAATATTTTCTTCTCTATGTTTTCAGTTCTCTCCCACTGTTACCCCCCCCCCCCACCCACCCCTCTCTACGTTCTTAAGGGGTACGTGCACATTCAATTTTCATTTTTTCAATTTATTCATATTTCTGTTCAATACATGTAAAATAAAAGCAATAATACATCAGCATAGTCAGTCTTTGACATAAACAAAACTAGTATAATGATGCAAAATATTACATAATGGTCAATATCAAACATACAGTGGATATAGGTAAAGAAATATGAATGGGGCCTATTTAAAGCAAGCTTGTAAATCGTATAGACCCCGAAATAATGTGGATTAAAAGAACACTTCGGAGTACGGATAAACAAATTAACCAAAGAAATGAACAAAAGAAATCATAAACAACTCAAGAAACAACATGAAAACAAATCGAGAACAAAAATCGAAAATCAAATATCAAAAGGCGTACGATTAATTCAGCAGTACAACAGAAAAGTGTGCGAGCGAGGAATAGACAAACAAAACCAAACAAATCAGGAGAAGTCAGGATGAAATACGATAGTGCTCAAGCTTCTACGAAGGCAATTCGACTGTTGACTCAGTATTGAATATGTATGGATAAGTATGAATATGTACACGAAGACATCATTCATAAGATGGATTCATTATAATATATGCAATCACATTACATGTACATTCCGGCAAGGACGCCTAACCATGCCACGTGGCCGAGCACCCGCCGAGCTCAAGGAAATTGGCTAGTAATTCTGAAGAGTATCAGTTTTTTTTTTCCAAGAGCTCGGCAGGTTGCTCGGACCAAGGTGCCGGGCAGCGTCCCTGTCGGAGCGTGAGTGGTGAACAAAAAAAAGAGTAAAGGCTAAAAGAAATTATTGCGTGGTATATGAACATAACAAATGTTTCTTTAAATTGCACTTGAATGAAGATATTTTTATGCAGCGAGTAAGTTCGTGGGGAAGGTTATTCCAAAACATTGGCCCTGTAAACATGATTGTTTTCTTTGCAAAAATTGTTCGAGTACGTGGAAGGTGAAAAGCGTCGCGCTGTCGAGTTGAATAATTATGAATAGCATCGTTTCTTGTAAACATGTGCGAGAAAACATCTGGAAGTTCCCCATTCGAATATTTGAACATAAATATACCGACATTGTAGTAAAATAAGTCTATTATTTTCAAGATTTTATTGCTTGCAAAAAGGTCATTTGTGTGGGACAAATAGCCAGCGTTATTTACAATTCTAATAGCACGTTTTTGAATAAGAAAAAGAGAGTCCAGTAAAAATTTTGAAGCATTCCCCCATGCAAGAATCCCATAGTTAAGATATGGCGAAATTAAAGTTGAGAATATGTTTTGTAAAATGCGGCTAGGAAAAAAAGTGTTTGAGTTTATTGAGAATTCCGGTGTTTCTGGACAAAATTTTACTAAGATAATTAATGTGGGTTTTCCAAGATAAGTCATTATCAATATGTAAGCCTAAAAATTTAGTACTATCGACCTGTTGAGGATTAGTGTCGCTAATTTTAAGAGGAGCGGGAAGGGCATTCAAAGAACTATTAAAGATCATGTAGTTGGTTTTTTCAATATTAAGAGATAATTTGTTTGCGTCGATCCAAGTCTGGACTAGTCGTAATTCATTATTCATTGTATCAGTGAGTAAGATGGGATTGTTATGTGAAAAAAATAAATTTGTGTCGTCGGCAAAACAAATAAAAGAGAGTACCTGAGAAGATTTTGGAATGTCATTAATATATAAAATGAATAAAAGTGGGCCCAACAGGGAACCTTGGGGGACACCACACGAAATCAATTTTAGTTGAGAGTCATGACTATTGATGCTAACGTACTGTTTCCTATTCTTTAGATAATACCTAAACCATTCAAGAGCCCCCCCCCCCCCTCCCCCCCACGGATTCCATAGTGACTTAATTTGTAAAGTAAAATTTCATGGTCTATCGTGTCGAATGCCTTCGAAAAATCAAGGAAAACACCAATGGTATGAGAAGCATCATCTATAGCATGGGCTACCTTGTCAATAAAACTGAGTAATGCATGGGTAGTACTATGTTTTTTTCTGAAACCAAACTGGGAGTTAGTGAAAACCTGGCAATTCAAAAGAAACCTAAGAGTGCGTTTGTAAACAAGTCTTTCAAGAATTTTAGAAAATGATGTTAAAAGGGAGATAGGACGATAATTATTTACGAAATCTTTTTGACCTTTTTTAAAAATGGGGACAACTCTTGCAATTTTCATCTTGTCTGGAACTTTCCCACTTGATAAAGATTGGTTAAAAATATATGTTAAAGGAGAATTAATTTCTTCAATTATGCTTTTTAAGAGAAGATTTGTGATTCCATCATAACCAGGACTTTTTTTGTTTTTCAAATTAGAGACAATTGTTTTTACCTCATCCTCAACAATTGGTACAAAAAAGAAAGATTGCGTGTTACGTTCTCCTAAAAATGAATGAAACTCTTTATCAGTAACAGGGATTTTTTCGGAAGGATTAGGCCCAATATTGACAAAAAAATCATTGAAAGCGCCAGCTATTTCAGAAGGGTTGTCTGTATGGATACCGTCTTTTTCTATAACGTTAGGTGGATTGTTTACGGTGTTGGATTTCAGCGCTTGGTTAATCACCTTCCACGTACTCTTAACATCATATTTGCAGTTATCAAATTGCTTTGCAAAATACATTTGTTTAGCTAAACGGAGTGAGGCTGATAAAACATTGCGGTAACGAGAATATCGAGATTTATTAGTAGCATTGGGATATTTTCTGTATTTATGAAAGAGTCTGTTTTTTTTTTATTAATAGACCTGAGGAGTGATTTCGAAATCCACGGTTTTCGAGGTATTTTTTTATAATTTGAACGAGATGGTCTTTGTAATGGCATGATCGTGTTGAGATGGGTTATTAAAATATCAAGAAATTTTTCGTAAGCAGAATCAACGTCATTTTGATTATAAACAATGGACCAGTCGACAGTTCTCAAGCTCTCCTTTAGTCTATTAAGGTTCGACTCAGACATTATACGAAAACCGGGGTTGCGGGGACAGTTAGAGGTCATTGGTTGGATATTTGAAATAAGTACATAGATCGGAAAATGATCGGTTATATCTGAAACTACTATACCGGGTTTAACATCAGAGAACAGGTTGTTTACAAAAATATTATCAATTAAAGTGGATGACGTATCAGATATTCGAGTGGGTTTCTTTATAAGCGGGATGAAAGATTTGGACAGCATTAAATTAAGGAACTCTTGACAATTATGATTATTATTACAATTTAACAAATCTAAATTAAAATCGCCCATGATGAAGCATGTTTTGTTATTTAGACAGTTTCTGGAAAGGATCCCGTGTAGAACTTCAATAAAGTCAATAGGATTGGAAGTGGGAGGTCTGTATATTTCCCCAACAATAATTTTACCTTTGTTTGGAGTGTTAACCTCGATGAAAATACTTTCAATAACATCAGACATAAAACAACATTCTTTTACAAGCTGATAATTCAAGTTCTCTGTAATATAAAAACCAACTCCGCCACCTTTCTTACCAACTCGGTTGTTTGTTATCAAATGAAAACGATTAATATTAAATAGAGAAGAAGGTGATGTGTCTTTTAGCCATGTTTCGCTAAGACCTATGACACTGTATGTAAATTTCAATTCGTCTGCAAATAAAAGAAGTTGATCAAAATTTTTGCTTAGGCTCCTGATGTTGAAATGTGAGAGAAACAATTGGTTTGGGTCTGAATGAGATAGTGACGTGACCACCTTTTCCAAATTATAATTTGAGGTAGGATTATTTGGAATATCATTAGGATCAAAATCAATTTTCAATTCAGGGATTTTAGAATTTAGAAAAAACTCATGTCAGGATTGTCACCGTCTTCACTACTTGAGACACTTACAGGCGGTTGCTTGTCGGAAGCATGATTATGCATATCATTCACAAAAGATAAGTTGATTGGATCATCCATTAACATGCAAGAAAATTGATTGATATGTGAATAGTAGCTCCAAAAGGACCAGCCGCGAAGCAGCGGGCCCTCTCAGGGCTGTTACACATGCGTTTCTATTGCAATTATACAACTGGATCAAATATTCAAACGGAAGATAAATACTTATTCTGCCTAACAATAACAAAAATGCATAGAATGACACACTGGCAAGGAACAGGCAGAGAACAAACAATGAAAGCCAATATATCTTGTTTGAATGGAACGAATCAAGTAAATAGCTGGGTATTACCTTCATTAGGCACATAGTTAACAATAAAACACTTTGGATAATTGAAAACAGGTGAATTGGGGACACGTATTTATGCAAGCATAAGAGCAGAAACTTGAGCACCATTGTATGGAGTTCTGCCGTAAAAGCAACAGGTGAACAATGTATAATTAATGAAAACTTGAGCTTGAAGCTTAATAGCGGAAAAGTACCCGTGAGAAATGTAGTTAAAAGGTTACCAGAGCATCGACTATTGACCAAAGATTCACATAACTTACAGAGAGATATGCTCCTTGCGATTAAGGAATGCAACTGTGAAGTTTTACATAAGAATATACACACACTGTTGGTTTGTCTTGATGCAAGACTTAGACTTAATTTGAAATTTAGAATAGAAAACGCCCTTTGTTCAACAACACAGGAAATCAACATACATGTACGCTCGTAACAAGATAAATGTAAAAAAATAGACAAAAACAGCACTGGCTCATACTTTGAGCACAGATATGTTAGCAATATAAGAATCAAATCAAATCAAATAGCATAGATCTACAACTTTCAACGGTCACCCCACCCGTCCCTCCCACCCACCCTATTACAGCGACAAGGAGTAATATGTCTGCATAATTATGTCTTGACAACACACTTGAACTGGCACATTTTCGAAAAGATAATGGCTGGCATTCCCGAAAGCCGGACATTAACCTCCGCGAGAGAAATAAACGCACTATCAGTGCTTGTCGTGATTGTACAAAAGTGGAGGGTGGTATAGCTCTCTCATGGGGAATATTTCTTTAGTTACAAAAGTCACACCACTTCGGTTATAACATATTTGCACCGCAGATAGTTGGGAGCTTGTTGGGGGCTATTCAAATTGTTGGAAATAAGATGTATTAAGTTACAGGTCTACGTCAGTGAAGCTCTATTTGCATGATTAGGCATTTGAATTTGCTATATTTGCGAAAATGGTACGTGTATATTGGCCCAGGGAAGTGTTATAGGAAGGAGTAGAAACTCGAGCATAATACATTCAAACATCTGTATGGGTTCTAAAGCGTGCTCATGAATGTCAAAAGAATTCCATAATCATGACAATGCTTTGATGTTCCATGTGCCGAGCCGACATTAAGCTGATATCAACTTGAAAAGAAATTTCTTTAATTTCCCATTTGTCTGTAGACGTTTTGTTTTTGACAAATTCGTTTGCAAACTATAAGGATGTTAACGGCAAATAATGACAGATCCTAATACTCTGCTTTTGTTTCGAAAAGTATTGAGGAATCATTAAATATCGGACATATAAGCTATTTGTATTAATTACAAAATTGACCAATTTCTCCACTTTCCGACAACTTGTGCATTTGGGAGATTCAACCACCCTCAAAATGATATATTAAGCTGTGTGTTATCATTAACGGCGTTTGTGTGTGTTTGCGTGAAGCAGAGATATTTTACTTGAAAAACTTGTGTTTGCTGATACCTGTTGTGCTCATGGAAGTATTAATGTCATTGACAGAACGGGACAAGCGAAATGAGACTGTACATTTCTTTTGTTCTCTCTGAGAAACCGTTGCCACACAATCATGTTCATAATTGTTCAAAAACCTGAACAGCACCTGTTGGGGACACCATAACTTTTCAGCAGCTTGGCACATGGGTTCAAAGAAAGAAAGTTGCTTCCTATCCTTTCATAACACATCCCTGATTGGCCCGAGGTCATTTGTACCAGTAATAATCTGCTCATGCGCACATTCCAACTATGAACTCGCTTATTTTGACGATACGGCCAAGGCTATGTGCACGACCTGCCATGCATCAATGCATGTGTATAAATGTGCACAATGTAAATTTCACATCTGCAATATCCATAGTAAGGATAGTGCGTCCCACTCGACAGTTGATCCCACTGTATTCACCACCATACATGCATGTCACAGAACAGGCATGATAAGCCAGGACTAATATTTAGGTACAGGAATAGATTGCATAGTTCGTAGACGATACACACGCGAAGCACGATGGGGAAGTCAATAGCTCTTTTCATCAGAGTGATATCCACCGTGTTAGTCGTGTTATTTGTGTCGATATGGATAACATCTACGGACTGGAACACAGTCAAAAGACACCTTCTTCAAATGGCGCCAGTCTACAGGGTAGAAGCGGTTGAGGAGAGGGCGGGGACGAGAGCTGATTCTCGGAAAGGCGAAAAAACAGACGTGGCAGCTATAAGGAGAGTCCTTAGGGCTGGATTGGCGAAGATCGAGGAGGATGTGCTCACACTGGATATTGGCAAGATCGTTGGGTCGGTTGGTAACGACACTACTCTGCACAATCGTCTCCTGGCCAAACTTCAGGGTTCACACTTGCAGCGGCCAGAGAGATGCGTCATACGCATCGCCATTCAACTGAACCATTTGCCCAAAAATGTCATTGATTTCCAAACCATGGACCGGTTTACGTGCTCACCCTCGCTGCCCTTACCATGCGACATCGAGAGGCGGTTCGTTGTGAACATATCGTCGGACGCCGTATTTAGCATTAGCGATGTGGTGATTTTCGGGCTCCAGCGTTTAAGGCGTGAAGAACACATTGATGAGCTGATACGGAAGCGCCCTCATGGTCAACTCTGGGCATTCGCGACTGCGAATCCTCCCAGGTATCGCGAGAACTATGTGCCAAACACACCGGGAGCAGAGAACCCGTACAATCTCTCCATGACCAATACTCACGAATCGGACCTTTACTCACCTTATTTGCGCTTCCAGGAACAACAAGTCAGCCATGTCCCTCCGCTTCGAAATAAAACCAAACTCGTGGCGTGGATGGCGTCCCGCTGTGTAGACACCGCCTGGAGGAGAACAGACTTTGTCAAGTATTTGCAAACATATCTAGACATTGACATATACGGTGTGTGTAGTGGGATGGGCAGGCTTCATGGTGCAGCTCCTTTGCAACAATATAAATTTTATCTTTCCTTTGAAAACAGCGAATGTCGAGAGTACATCACTGAAAAGGTTGCGCGAAACGCTTTTTCATTCGGAGCTGTACCGATCGTCTACGGATCGAGACCTCAAGATTATGCCCGAATGTTACCTGCTAATTCTTACATCGACCTGCATGAATTTGATTCTATCGGGGACTTTGTTAACTACATCCAGGCACTTGATAATGACGTCCTCAGATACAACAGGTATTTTGACTGGCAGAAAAGGGGTGTAATTCAAACTTTCGGCCTCAATGACTTCATGCTCACGACTTCAAAACCTGAAGTGAACATGTGCTATCTCCTGCGCAAATTCGTACATTTATCTATCCACCCCGAGACTGCATGGCAGAAGAAGACGCCAGACTTTGGGGCGTGGCAGCGGGGGCGATGTTCCATAGGTGCTCCAAACAAAGTATTGGGCTTTGACATACACGCGCCGTAGGGATTTACTACGATAACTGTTTTAAACAAATTGCAATTTGTTACAAGTAGTCGGCATGTCGCACAGTACGTCTAAAACAACTTTGATTTATGTCAATTTCTCTACGCTGTTGATGTACGCACTTGTTTATGTGTGTGGAGTCTGGTTTGTATGGTGTGTTTTGCTTCTCAATGCTCAATCGTATGTCTCTTTCTCACTACATGTAGTGGGGGGGGGGGGTAGGAGGGCCTGTAACTGTACAAAACAATCAGTTCATTAAGTTCCGCACATATACAGTTGTGCTGGCCTTGTTGTTACTGTTACGTATTTGGCTTTGGTCCGCTAGCGCGGCCCGGTCAGGACTTGACTCTGAGCGTTATGAATTAATATGAGATTTCTTCTTGCTTTCTTTATGAAGCCTTAAAAGGGAAATGGGGCATCCGCGGTCGATTTGGTCCCCATCTGGGCAGTCTTAAAAAGGGGGCCGCGGGCGATTCGGACCCCTCCCCCCCCCTCCCCCTCTTCACCGGATACCCCCTGCAAACCCGACTAGTGGAAGATTTGCATATTCGTTTTTTCTACGCCGTGCAAACCTCAGCCAGCCGTTGGGCTTTCATTTAAACAAGTATTCATACAGATGAAAATGCAGGGTGTTGTCAGCACTAAATGTACAATGCTTAAAGTTCAGTTTGATTCAAGTTGTTGGATTGCTATCGATCAAAATTGAAAAATGGGATTTTAACTTGCGGTTAGTGGCACTATCTATCCTAGATATCCTAGATGTGGTGACATCAGAAGACTGAGTGTATCATTTGTACGATTGACGAGTTTCTTTCAGGAACAGGGTTATCTCGTGTTTTGACAGGGCAATGGAAACGAATGTAATGTAAGCTTTCAATCGATACCGATTAAAAAATATGATTATATATAGGGCCTATATATATATATAATGTCTAATTTGATTTGCTTGTTGATATACCTATAAGACGATTTTGTTTCTTTGAATGTAAAATGTACTTAATGATAAAACCCCTCAGTTGAGGTAATATATTAAGAGAAAAAAAATAAGTCAAAACAAATGCATGATTTTTTTTTAAATAATACAAAGCAGTATAGACAGGGTTACTTGATATTATTTCATATTTCAATTCCGTTGATATCTTTTTCATATCCTACATTCTGTATTATAATTTTGGTTTATTTTTTAATCAAAATTCATCATCTCGGAAGATAATTGGTAGTAACGCAAATGACATCAAAGAAGGGTTTATGAGCGAGTGTCACTCTTGTTTCCTTAATATAATTCAGCAATTTCTTCGAGAAATAATTGTCGCGATTTTTTTATAAGGAAATGTGCAAAATCAAAGAAGCAGATTGGGGAAAGAGAGACATAATTTATTATAAGAAACGTCACTGACGCAGTATTTTTACTACTTCCAAGTTAATCAAGGGTTGCTTTGAGTATTGTTTTTCTTCTGTATGTACACAGGAACAATATAGGTAAAGTGCAAGAGTTATCTTAGACAAATGATTTGCCCATGAAGGTTAAGGATCAGGGCTCCGTTGCATAAAACTTACCACTGATATTAGCTCCACCATCAATGGTAACTACCATGGTAACATTGCTCAACAGCCAATGAAATTCAAGGTTGCCATAGAAGTTGCCATTGATAGCAAATTTACCATCAATGGCAAGTTTTATGCAACAAGACCCTGGATTCTGATTGTCAATATTCACAACTTTCTTGAAATGTCAGATTAGAGAATACAGTTTTAGGGAAGTTGATGCTTACATGTCTCTATTATATAGCATTTGATATCTCACATTTATTGTAGATTATGTAGTTTTATACGTTAGATGTCTTACTGTACATTTGTTTTATTTCTAAAGTGATTAACGTAGCCTTTGGCATTTTTATTTCAATTTGATCAATAAATTTTTGTTGAATTGAAATCAATCGAATTAATTTTGATTCAATTTGTGATCAGAGTTTCACTCCCACTGAAACATATGAGACGCCAAGAACAAAGAGTACCAAAGCATGACGTTCTAAACTTTATGGGTGTAGCAATCAGCGGTGATCACAGCGGGGATTCCCATTGAGAATGCTTGATACTAGCTAGCTATTTTGGGATTAGGGAAGCTATGTTGTTTCGAATCAGAAACGTGCATAATAATGGGTATGACAACACCACTTCGATCGGTACTCAATTGGCGTCGGTTTGTTTGTGATGGATCGACGAGGAGTGGAATGTGCGAGTGTTTTTCGTGTGTGTATTTTCTGTGATGGGGTGTGTGTGTGTGTGTGTGTGTGTGTATGTGTGAGTGTATTTGTGTGTGTGTGTGTGTGTGTGTGTGTGTGTGTGTGTGTGTGTGTGTGTGTGTGTGTGTGTTTCTGTCTGTCTGTCTGGATTAAAAAATAATATTTGTAGGATTGGAAGGGAGATCTTATAGAGTCAAATATATTAATTGTATTATTTTGTTGTTTGAATATTATATTTATTCCTCAAGAATAAAAGGTGTACTTCCTTCTTTACGAAAAATACAGAAAATTATTTTGGATTATAAAGAAGAAGAAAAAAACATCGCTACTAAAAAGGGTAAATTAGGGTATCATTTACAAAATGGGAACATTATAAAGTAAATATAAGGTGATTAATTGTATTTTGTTGGGATTACAGGGTCTCGTTAATTATTTCTTTGTTATTTAGTCGATTGTGACAGCTTTCTATATTTGCTATTCAATTATATATATATATTTTTTAGCTTAACTCGAAATGAGCAGAGGTACAGGAACGGGTGTGTGAGGTATGTGTGTGACGGGGTGATCAGTGGGATGGGGGGGGGGGGGGGGGAGTGGGTTTGACGTCAGTAGCATGTCTTTGTTTCCTTTTTATCTTTTTGTTAACCTCCATTATTTCATGGAATCAGGGCATTGAATATACAGTTTTGTTTATGCATCTTAGTCAATAATTTTTTATTTACCTAATTTCATTTAAAAATGTAATTGATGTATTTTTTGTTTATAAATACTAAGTTAACATTTGAAATATTTTTGTGTCGTATATTCAACTGTAAATGTATTTTGCAGGTATTTGGAGGAATAAAAATCACGTAAAAAAAAAAGTTTGTATTAGGTGTTAAAAAAGCTTTTGACACTTTTGAAAAAGATTTTTTTTTTTTAAAAATCAGATCGTATGATCGCCGTAGGGCGACCCTGCGGCGGCCGTAGGTTTTTTGACAAATACTATGGCCGATAATGTCAAAATTTTAGACACAGTTATCGTGATATTTTCAAACATTATTTTTGTAATAATCCTGTGAATATTTAATGACATTTTCTCTTTTCGATCGAGACTTGCCCTTCAAATTTGTGTGCATCACTTAATTAATTTATTTTTCAAAAGTGTCAAAGGTTTTTTTTTCCTAGGTGTTGGGTTGTCCAAATTTGTCCAAAAGTAAAAACCTCATTAAATATGCCAAGGATTATTACAAGAAATGTAATCTAAGAAATATTTAAAAAATCTATCTTTAAAAAATGGCATTTCTTCGCTTTATGGTGTCTCAATTTCTGCTCGAGTTTAGTTAAAACTGATTTTTTTTTATTAGTTTTTCAAGTGTCGAAAGCTTTTTGAACACCTAATACTAGGTGTACCAGGTTCTCTTGACACAAGGGATACATTCTTTTCATAGCGATGTGTGTGTAAAAAATGTGTCTAATGATACATCAAACGCACAGGTGAAATGGTAAATATCCTTTTGAGAAAATTGACATTTTCCAAACAATTGTACACAACATATTGGGAGAGCACCTCGCACGCGATGTCCCAAAATCAAAAGTTTTAAATCAAATAACTTTCTTTTCCTTTGACCGATTTTCGTAAAAACTTCACTCATATGTTTCTTTCACGCATGTCCTTGTATTGGAACCAAAATTAATTCAGGGTGAACTATCCCAAAACCCACCTAATTTTCGCCATAGTAGGCGTGACTTTTTTAAAGATGATAATTATCACATGAGCCTCATGGGAAAATGATGACAGAGGTGAAAATAGTTACAGGCGGAGGGGCGGGGCCGGGGTTGGGAGGGGGGGGGGGCATCACTAACAAAACGGTTACACTTCGATATTCCGAAGGTTCATTTATTCCGAAGGTTCGAGTAAATTAATTGCCTATACCTCGATGCTCGTTAGACCGAAAACAAAAAAGGGTTCGTTAACCCGAGCATTTGTCGTGTAACGTTTGGAATAACGAACCTTCGGAATAACGAGTGCCTCCCAACAAAACAATATGAGCGTACCCTACAGCGATAACGGACGTGACGTACATCCACATCTGCGAAGCGAATGTAGACCTTTGGGATATTTGCAAAGTTGGCACTTCTGTGTTTGGGGGGGGGGGGGGGGCACTATATTGATTGTAGGCTCATATATACCAGGATCGGCCGCTGATAAGGTGAGAGGCGGATAAGGCGAGAGGAGAGGAGGGCGGGGGGGTGGGGGGCTGGCCTACTCACGCATCGTCCTCGATTTAGCCTACATTACTGACATAACGTGACACTCTTATCAGAACATACCTACTTCCTTTCGAGTATGCCCGCGTTTTGTTATCACGAGACTATGTATATCTACCAGTATACGTCTCCCGTGTGCGTACAATACGTTCTACCGACCTTGTGTTTATATCGCTTCGCTTTTTTCGGTGAACCGTGAAATCACACAAAGCTCGTTTTTTTATATCGCCACAGTTCGCGATAAGTAACTCGAGGCTGTCCAATGGATTCGATCCTGTTGTATTCCTCGGGATAGGATTATTACTCGCACTAAAAGCAAACTACGCTATCGCGACGGTTTGCGGGTTAAAATAAAGAGTCAGCCCTGCACATGCCCTCCACTTCGTGTATACAATACACTGGGAGGCGTGTTTAGGATCGTGCCCAGCATTGTGCATTGGCCTGCTCTTAGTTTGTTCTACTGACTGCACAATGGCTTCTACTGGGATTTCAGCGAATGGTAGGAAATATGCGTTTATAAATACATAATTCTGCCGTGATGTGCCTATATTGTACACTGTTCAGTGATTAAGACCGTCAAAAAGCCAACACTGTTGTATGCATAAGTTGAATGTCGATGATTGCGACACACACAGTCACACATAATACATCCGCGTTAATATGTACACATTATACGCACAGATCGAGACACACAAGCTAGCGAATATTTAGGCTGTCTAATGCTCTTTGGAGAATCTTTTTAAAAAAAAAAGTTGACACCTCACAGGGAAACTAAGTATGTTTTTCATGGGCCAGGGCCCTGTCTCATGAAGAATTAAATATGTGACTGATCGCAACTTGACTTGCGATTGTTTATTAATCGTAATTAAAGAAAGTATTTCAGATAGGGGTTTGATGGACTTGCGATCGATTCGATATCAGATTAGTCACAACACTTTATAAGACAGGACCCTACAGATTCAGGCCTACATGTTATTGTGGATTCTGCAACGTTTTAGAAGATTCGGTTATGTCAGCAGCAAAGGCCGCGGGGATGCAGGGAAAACCTGTAAAATTACATGACTCGGAATCCTGAAAGGAAGTGATCGAACATTGCGGTATTTGTTTTAAATCACTCATATGCATGTATTACTAAAGTGGATAAACACAAATATGACTACACAGCCAATTAAATTTGTCACCACTTTGTTACACGATATTTTCCTACAAAACAATACAATGCAAAACAATATAGCGTCTGATTTATAACCCTTCCTGGTCGGGATTGTGTGAATTTTCTGCACTCTCAGACCATTGTTTTGCACAGGGATTCATAAGTAAACACACGAAGAGCTAAGCCAAAAACTGCGCCTATCAACCAATCACAGTCAAAATCTAAATTATTTTCAGAATAAAACCCCAGGTCAGCATTTCATCTGTTGGTTCGTCGCTCTCATATTTAATCCTATTGATATTTTCTTCACTTCAGAGGATGTGGCCCTGCTCTATTACCATCGTCATATTATCTCTTTTGTTATTCTCATAAAACACGCCAATTCTCCCTCTTAACGTCTCTCCCCACCCTTCTATTTCCCTTCCCCTAAATCTTCCTCCTTTTCTTCCTCTTTCACCCGCCCCCTCTCTCATCTTCCCCCCTCCTTCACATCCATCGTCATGTTGTGTCTCTTTTATCTTTCACGTACACCCCCTTCCACCCCCCCCCCCAACTCTCTCTCTCTCTCTCTCTCTCTCTCTCTCTCTCTCCCTCTTATTAATCTCGACCCTCTTCGCCCCTCTATCCCACCCACTATACCACCCTCAAATGGCCACCTCACCCCCTCCCACACACCACCCTACCCTCTACCCCACATCACAGTGTGGTCCAACCCCAAGATGCCGTACCGGATGACGTACCACTACCAGGGAGGGGTGCGGCTGGTCGTGTTTGACTGGGCCGGTACGGTGGTCGACTGCGGGGTGCTGGCCCCCGTGCAGGCTTTCACCAACGTCTTCACTCGAGAGGGGGTCGAGGTACGGGAAGACGAGGTCAGGGGGCCGATGGGAGCCCACAAACGAGTAAGTAGTCGAGGCGTGTGTCGTATCTCGAGTTGCGATAACCCGTTTTCGTAAGGTATTCACAACTTTACCTTAACTGCCTATTGTGACGTTTTAATTATCATATTCACCTGCATCTCGTGATTCGGTTCCAATGAATGGAACGCACTCTTAATCTATTAGTTGTTGCTACTCGACAAACCGCGGACAAGCTTTGAGGGTACAATTAGTAACATATTGTTTGAACGACCTGAAAAATATGTGCATACATAACGAAAATGGTCTATTGACATGAAAGATCGAAACTGAACTTGCGATCAATGTGAATCCTGCTTATGTACATAGAGGATTGGACTTCCGAGGGATTCAGATCAATTGCAACTCTTTATCTATTCATTTATTTATTTATTTATTTATTCATTCATTCATTCATTTATTTATTTATTCATTTATTCATTTATTTATTCAGTGTGTATTTACCCACGGTAGCCTTGTCAGTAATTGGGACAGTATTCTGCCCAAGGGTCCTGCTTTACAAAGCACCATACACCACAAATACAATCATCACATAACACTGCAGAAACGTATTGGCACAATTGGCTATAAACTCATGCGGAATAATCGTAAATGATATTAATGTGAAAAGAGCACAAGTAAAGATACATGAAACTTGGTTACATGAAACATGAAACTTGGATTCCATCACACAAACAATGCAGTAGGCCTATAGGCAAAATACGTCTGTTTCCATATTATTTTGTTTGCTTCGTACAGTGCAGTCCTGACCGGGTCATTTAGATATCAAACTCTTCATTTCCAAATTCACGCTGCTCTGAACAAACGTGAACTTTTCATATCCGAACTGAACTGAACTGAACTGCACAGTCAAAAATATTAAACTGAACTTGTGTCCACTGACCAGGTACAAAAGCACACTGGTTCATACATGTTCCAATGTGTGTGCGTGACTTGGAAAGTTGATTTGGAGCTTCATAATATGAAATTGCATCACCATAATTTATTGTGCAACGCCATCGCAAGTTTGCAATCAAATAATCAAATCCTCGAGTTTCATATTATGTGATATATTCTGATATAGTTGGGGGTTTTTTTTTTTTTTTGGGGGGGGGAGGGGAGGGGCTGTACATAAAACAACAAATTTTTGGTTGTTAATACAAACGTGATTAAGTCCCATATCGTAAAAATGACGAGTCATATGAACACCATATAATGCTGCAAAATATTATCAAGGGCCAGGTAATTTGTTTTTCTTCGATTAAAAAGATATCTGATGTTGTGAGGCTTTGAGCAAACTATATACATGTAAGTGTGAATATCGGATGACAGGATAGAGGGAGAGGGGGGGGGGGGGGTGAGGAGGGGCGAAGGGGGGGGGGGGTCACACACGACGAAAGGGGATAAACGTGCCAGACAGGATAAGGATTTGAAGAAGAGCTCACAAAAAGTTAACTAAGCGAACGGAGTGAGCTCTCCAAAGAGCCGTTGCTCACCGTTTTGGTTGGCCAACGATGACCAATCGACGTCGTGAGGCTATAGAGTACTGAAGTGATGTCGTCATATGAGCATGTTGTCATGACAACTGGTTCTAAACAAAATTACTCCAGTAAGGGGTTAAATGTCCGTTATTGTCTAGCGGGCTAGTGTCGGGCACTCACAATTAGAGTCCCCGCTGTGATCACCGCTGCTTGCTCTACCCGCATAGTGTTTAGAACTAGTTGTCTTGACAATGTACTCAAATGACCTCACACTTCGGTACTCCATTATAATTTTCATTAGCAAATTTTACTTTTAACATGATTATGCGTCATTTAGAGTACAGAAGTGGTTTTATCATATCAATTGTTATGAAGGCTGCTGGTTCTAAACAACATCGCTTAGGTGAGAGTTTCACTGGTCCGACATTTCATAGCGGGCTATAGCGTCGGGCACTCCCAAAGAGAGATCCAAATGCAATGATCACCGATGTTTGTTCGAGGCCTACTGGTATAGTTTAGAACCAGTTGCCATGCCAACATGCTCATAGTACGTCACGCCTCTGTATTCTACACTGTACATTGTGGATGTTGTTGTTGTTGTTTTTTCCAGGTGCACATTGAGGAGATGCTTGCAATGGGCCGCATCGCTGCTTTGTGGAAGGCTAAACACGGACAGGCGCCCTCTTGTGACGATGTGGACAGAATGTACAACAACTTCTTGCCCGAACAGATCAAAGCGTTGTCGACTCACTCCCGGGTGATAAGTGGTAAAGGGTCAATCTCGCTGCCCTGGAGACTAGTTCGCGACTTGTTGGCGACTCAGTTTCCCCTCAGTCGCGGAGACGTCTCCTGGTCTCCGGGGAATCGCGGGAACTTTAAACATGTTCGATTGTTTGGAGATTTTTTCCAGTGTCCACCAGGTCTCAGAGACGTCTCCTAAACCTGCTTGAGACCACGGAGACTGAGGAGGAAAGCATTATTAATGTGTAGATCTAGGCATAAAAAGAAAGGGAAAAGGTCGCGGCGATGTCTCCGTCAGTGAGATGGACCCTTATAGCATTCAGCACGCCCCAAATACAATATCCAAAACTGTCCCTTTAAAGTATTAACGAACTGGACAAAGAGGAATAGTCATTAATTTTAGACATTGTATCACTGAATAGACAGGCCAAGTAGCCGTGAATGAAAAGGAAAAGTAGAACATGTGGTTTGTTTTTTTTTTGCGGGGCTACAAAATTAAAAGGGGTTATGGGTGCTCATCGGGAGCTTGAAGCCTTAGCGAGAGACTTTACGTGTGTCCAACAATGTGTGAATAAGCTCATAATTCTCCACTTCTTTCTTAGCAAATAATAAATTAATTGTGATAAATAAAAAGAAAAATAAATCGGCAGCGGTATTTTCCATGTTATCATACTTAAAACATGAATTACATAGGTCGTATCCCGCTAACTAACGACTGAATCCGGTTCTGGAGGAGTTGCTCAGAAAAGTCTGAAACTTTAGGTCACCATATTTTGCGGATCTTTTTTTTTCCCGAAGGTGTTCCGGAGACGATCGCTCTGCTTCGGGACGACTTCGGCATCAAGATTGGGACTTCGACGGGTTTCGTGAGCGAAATCACCGCGCACCTAGTGCCCCTAGCAGCCGAGCAGGGCTTCAAACCGGACTTCGTCGCAACGGCTGATAAAGTGAAAGAGGCTCGACCCACGCCCAACATGCTCCTTCTCAACATGCTGAACCTCAACATCAACCCCGTACACGCTGTCGTAAAAGTACGTCGAAATCATCAGACTTCGCTTCATTGCGGTCCTCATTGTTCAGTTCCATTCACGTAGTATCGGTTCGCTTTTACCGCCATGTTTGAGTTACGTAGTCGGTTCCTTTTATATTGTTCACCTTCACGACTAATAACATTGAATTGAGCTGAATTGATCATTATCTCCATCATATCAAAACCATGGACCTTACTATGAAATAGGGTCCGCGTTAAAAACAAATGGAATGCACATATATGTAAATCATTAAAGAAGAAAATATACTTTTTTAAAAATGTATGAGATGACAGTGTAATTGGCTAGGTAACCATCCAAAACATCGCATGGTAAATAAATGAAACATGGTTCATCCGTAAAAGCCATGAATCAAATAAGTTGATGTCCTCATACGATCCCAATTATTCTTGATGGACAGGTGGATGACACGGTGACTGGTATAACGGAAGGACTAACAGCGGGCTGCTGGACGGTGGGCGTGGCTAGGACAGTGAGTTCATGAATATGCATGTTTGATATTGTTGTTGTTGTATTTCTCTATATATTCTGGTTGTTAGTCTATCTTGTTCTTCTCGCCTTCTTACGTTTGTTCTTCTCATTCTCCATCGTCTTGTTCTTTTTCTTTTCTCATCTTGTTGCTGTTCTTTATTTCCTTCTTCATCTTCTTTTTCTTCTTCTTCTTCTTCTTCTTCTTCTTCTTCTTCTTCTTCTTCTTCTTCTTCTTCTTCTTCTTCTTTTTCTTCTTCTTCTTCTTCTTCTTCTTCGTTTCTTCTTTTAATTCTCCTGCTCATTCTTCTCCTTCTCCTTCTCCTCCTCCCTGTTCTTTTTTTCTTGTTCGTTTTCTTTGTCTTCTTCTTCTTCTGCTTCTTCTGCTCCTTCTTCTTTTCCTTCTCCTCTTTCTTCTTCTTATTCTACGTTTCTTCTTCTGCTCATTCTTCTCCTTCTCCTTCCTGTTCTCCTTCTTTTCTTGTTCTTTTTCTTCTCTTCTCCTTCTTCCCCTTCTTCTTCTTCTTCTTCTTCTTCTTCTTCTTCTTCTTCTTCTTCTTCTTCTTCTTCTGTTTTTTCTTCTCTTTATCCTTCCGCACTATTGTCAGTTATCCCTCCAATGCCTTGCATCTAATATTAACCGAATCTTAACTGTAGATTTGTAAGCTTATTTAAAGAATGCAGTATTTTTTTTCAAACATATCGCGATGAATAAGAAAACATGACGTTAAGTACCACCGGGATGATGGCATGGATTATTCGAATGGTCACCATCACGATTGACCCTCATCTTCATCATGTTTTCTCGTTTAAGGTTTTTTTCACATGAAAATGTATGTTGACTTTAATTGGATGCAACTTAATATTCATATAACACTAAATCACTAAATGTTCAATGGAATTATGTGTCCTTCATCTTAAAATTATTTTTCATTATTTTTTCTCAGCACCGATAAGCCCCACCTCCAGAATATCCTCCAATTCAAGATTCCAAGCCACATATTTCTGGTACTTGTTCCCGAATGGGTTAAAGCCCTTTTACAGCAGCTGACGTGAAAGTCGCGTTCATTGATGGCACAATAGAATATTTGACGCGTTTGGTTCTTTGATCGAGGGAGGTCCGCCGCCAAATATGGACGACAAATTTTTGATGCATTTAGAGGAATATATATTCTGTATGCGCAGAAGATTTCAGAACCACTTCATGTACTGAAGTGCATGACTTATGTGAACATGATACGATTCTGTGAATTTCAGATTATATTGTTGCTTCGGGTTTTTTTTTTTTTTTAGATAAATCGAGAATACTGTCGAAAACATGTCAGAGAAATGCCTCTATATCCCACACTGGGCAATCATATTTACTTTTAAATATGTTGTAAAATCGTTTATTGAGTGTTTCACCTTCCATGGAAACAACTTCGATTTTATGTCCTGAGATGTACGAAAAAGTAACGGACCAAATTCTTTCTACAATTTCCCTTTGCTCACCCTCAATCTAATTTCCATTGTGTGTAATAAGATCAGCTATGAACTCCCAGCGAAGGCTGAATGGTTGACATATTTCTCAAACCAGATTTTTTTTTTTTGTTATTCAGAGGAAGGCACTGCCTAATTAGAAATACAGTGTATTGTCTGAATGTCTTGAATTTTTATGAGGCGGCGGTCATCATAGATCAAAGGAAGTCTATCCGAGCGCAGTCCATCCATGATAGGTCCATGTATGAACATAGGAAGTCATTATCGTGTCATGGTTGAGTGAATACACCTTAAAAATCGCACAAGAAATGCCACATGTACTATTAAAACAGCGCTTGTAACTTTTGAAGTCACATTTTTGCCTTTAGCGTTTGCTCACTCATGCATGACTGGACCGATCAATATATTTTTCCATTGAAACTTAGCCAATGAGTGTTGCAACACCCCTACGAACTTATTTTGTTCATAACCTGGTTAAAAGGTTATGCGGTTGGGGAAAAGGGGGGACTTACTTTTTTGTTGTGTTTATATCAACGGGCGTCGTACACTGAAAACTCTTCATGGCTAGTAGCAACGTATGCACTGATGCGCGGACAGAGGTTGCCAATCTCTAGGTTACAGGAATCGATAGGGTTTAAACGACTAGTTCAAACCCCTCGAAATCTAGAAATCCCTTTAATTCCGCTTTTAATCAGTTCCCAGATTGAATTTAATGTTATAAGGGAAGTTCCCATTAGTTGCCCAGAATCATACTTTGACCCGCAAAAAAGGGTTACCCATACCTGTCTTATTCAAGAACTCAATTTAACAAATAATATTTTTTTCTTACTTTACTTTGTTAATACATATCTCGCACTAGATGTCTTATATCTCTGTTCTGTAATGGAATTCCCTATATATTTTAGGAAATTATCAGGACTGGTGTAATGTTAGAGTGACCATCAACGTTGCTCTGTAATTTGTTTGACTTCGTCAAGATTTATTCTTCTCCAATTAAACCACATGATGAGGAAATGTCTTCCCATGAAGCACCTCGCAGCAAGACTTGAAATCTACTTGCACTCATGTTCGTTTCCGGTCTTCGTGTATGATACCGGAAGTGGACATGACTACAAAGACATCTGGGGCCCATTTCATAAAAAGTTGCTATGATATCAACTATTGCTGTAATGTCAACTACTATGACTACAGTGAAAATTCTGCTTCCTGATTGGCTCTGTCAATAAAAGTTGACATTCCAGCAAGAGTTGCTATCATAGCAACTTTTTATGAAATGGGCCCCTGGATGGCGCTATCCGGTGCATTATGAGACAACTTGGATAATTGAAACTTTAAACTATAATCAATACGTCACTTCCTTTCTACTTGTCAGGGCAATTATATGGGTGTGACTGAAGAGCAGCTCAACACGATGTCGAAGGACGAGCACGAATCTCGACTCAAGAAGGCCTACAAAACCCTCATCGACAGCGGGGCCCATTACGTCATCGACTCCGTGAACGACATCGTCCCCGTGATCAATGACATCAATCGACGCCTGGCTATCGGAGAGAAGCCGTGAGAGGAAATCTGTCCTGACGGGCCCAAAAGACCAATCCAAAGATGAAGTGTATGTGTGCGTGTCTAGAGGAGAAGAAATGGCGATCATGTAAATTCGCTAATGAATACATGTACAAGTTACGTAAATACCAAAGTTTATACATGTACTAAATACTGAAATAAATACATTTGACTCTTTTAGAAAAGAAATCACGCAGAACTGGAACAAGAGGCAATGTTATGCTCTGAATTAATAATCTCATGTTTCTTTGATACGTAATGTGTGTGTGTTGCATTTACATGTATTTGCAATGTGTGTCAGTGATTGTCGCGGTGTTAATGTCCTGTATACATGTACTAGTCATGTATGTAATAACTGTTCCCCCAATAATATGAGTCGATCTGCTTCGGTAGATTTGAGATGGTACATCTGATAATGAATACTCATGAAATATTATGTGAATGCTGAATAACATTGTGCAATGAATAAACGAAGATATGGACATAAAATTATGCGTGTGTGTTTACCTTTATGTATGTCAGTGTATGTCAATCTACGCGCGGGCCTATGTTGGCACACTTTGTTTTATAATTTCGCGCCATCTTATTTGATTTAGTTGTTAAACTTGTACACATCAGTAAGAAATCTTCGTTCTAATAAGAAAACATTGCTTGTTATTCCACTAGTCCTGACCAGGTCATATGGTGAACGCAGCTTTAATTTACACTGCCTCGACCTTATTTAACACTCTCCCGGCCAACAATAACATTGATTCAATTGATAGATCCAATATCACTTTTCAGACACATTTATTTTAACGGTAACAGTTCGATATTCCGGAGGTTCGTTCCTTATTCCGAAGGTTCGTAATTCCGAAACACGTAAATTGCCTATACCTCGATGCTCGTTATTCCGAAAACGAAAAAGGGTTCGTTAATCCGAGCATTTGTAGCGTTATTCCGAAGGTTCGTTATTCTGAAGGTTCGTTAATCCGAAAACGAAATAAGGTTCGTTTTTCCGAAGGTTCGTTAATCCGAAAATGAAATAGGGTTCCTTAGTCCGAACCTTCAGAACAACACAAATCTTTTTACGGTTTCGGACAGTCGCACCTTCGGAATAGCGAACCGGCTTGTTTGTTTTTCGGACGAACAAACCTTCGGAATAACGATCCTTATTTCTTTTTCGGACTAACGAACCTTCGGAATAACGAACCAAATTCTCGGACTAACGAACCTTCGGAATAATGAACCTAATTTTGTTTTCGGACTAACGAACCTTCGGAATAGTGAGCCTTCGGAATAACGAATCTTCGTAGTATTTTAACCTTCGGAATAACGAGTTGTTCCTGCGTATAGCGGCTGATGTTCGTTATATATTTCAAAGTGGTTTTTTTCCCTAGAAGTACAGGTAGTCAGAATCCACACATTTCATAGACCTGGGAGGTCGTTAAATTGGGTTCGTTTACCCAACTACATGTAGGCCCTACTATGATTTGATGCACTAATCCGAATGTTCGTTTTTCCAAGTGTTCATTATTCGGACAGTTCGTATTGAAGAAAATATTGAAGAAAATATACCAAGTTTACAAATATTGTTTGAAAACAGCAATATTTATTTATATATTTGCATGACAGCCAGACTAACATTATAGATAGATATATATGTATAAATGTGTCATCCATATCACACAATCGTAGTCACATATTGCATATACATGATTGGATAAACGTGTCATTATTCTAGTAATAAATTTCAGTTCAAGATTGCATCATATAATTTCAAATGTCCATGTTTCCATTGTAATGAGGCATACATGTATAGGCTCTCTCCACGACTAGTTATTCATAATTATGATAAGAAGACTCGACGGCACAAGACAGGGCAATTTTGCACGCAGATCAATACGTTTGCTTAAAAAAAAAAAAAAAAAAAAAAAAAGTTTGCCCATCATGGCATTTTTCACCAACAATCTTTGCTCATAAGATGCGTCTGAATTACCCTGATCAGATGAAATGGCGAGCTAGTTTGCTGATCAGGGGAACTAGCCTGATGAAGCACTGAACTAAAAAGAACCTTCTTTTTAGTTCAGTGGCCTGAAGTTGCAATTGCGTCATCATTAGCTCGAAACTCGGCTACGAAAGCTCGAAACTCGGGATGCGTATTTTTGCCCCGATGTTCGCACATGCGCGTGTGCGACGGCAATAGGCCACGACCGCATAGCTTCGGTCGTGAGGACGCATTCACGCACGCGTAAAAAAAATCTAACGTAAACAATGCTTCAGTGCGCGCTGATGTATGCTGGGATCGAGAGAGATTCAGGCTAATGAAGACGATCCGCGAACTAGCTCGCTATTTGGTCATCTAGCCCGATATTTCTTGGGATATTTTCTCCATCAAATAGCTAGCTATTTCGCCTCATCTGGCTAATGAAGACGCAAATATCTAGCTTTTTCGTGATCGGGATAGCTAGCCAGATCACGAACTAGCTAGCTTTTTCGCCACATCAGGATAATGAAGACGCCCATATAGTGTCGATATATATGTAGCCAGCAATATTTACAGTTCATGAAGTTTAGATAAAATAGATCTCCAACTCTTTAAAACAATACATGTAAAATACATTGTAAGAGGTTGCCAATTTAAACAAAGAGAAAGAACCATATGCCATGTACAATGCATATTAGCTGTTATGTTCAAACATATGTATGAGCATAAGTGTGTTTTTTCACATTTTTAAACAAAAAAAAATGAGGTAAATGTGCATATGGTACATAATCTTTCTAACTTTGTCGCTGCTATTTCTCTTAGACAGAGAACAAGATAAACAATTGTTTTGATAAGTTAGAGCATAATCTTCCCATGAGTCAGCATGAAAGTACATTGAAGACCAACGTTAACATCATCCTTTCAAATATAATCGTATCTCAGGAGTTGACAAGATCAAAACTTACTAATGCCCACAGAAAATATAAAGCACCATTAGTAATCAAGAATTCGAGTATGCTCCTCCTGGTTTTTGGAATGATCATTTTTTGGTACAAAACAGAAACGTTCAATCCAATGTGATCATATCAAACAAAAATAGAGCTAAATTTTCTATAAAAAAAATTCGATGTATTATAAAATAGAAAAAAAATCTATAAAGCATAAACATATTTTTGTTTTACAATGTACACAAGAGTATCCACATCACATGTCAATTGTACTATTTTGCGTATTTTAATTAATTAGCATGAATGCAAAAATAATGCTAACATGAGTGAAAATATATGATAAGGAGAGGTCATTTAATATTTTTCAAGTAACAAGTAAACACATTTATAAGTATGAAACTTTGTATATTTTGAGACATTTCTATGTTGTATCACACATGTAGTACTTAGTATGTTCAGGAAGAATGATGAAGAATAAGTTGTAAATACTTCAGAACCCTTCAACCTCCCCCCCCCCCCCTCCATTTCCCCAGACATAAACCATACGCATACACAGTCTAGCCATATCACGAGTTCCACAACTCTCAGTTCTGAGGTCTTTGTATCAGCTCTACACTATCATGCTGATCTTGCATACACAGTGCTGAGTTTAAACCACAACCATGTTGCATATACATTCCTTATTATCACAGCTCCATAAAGTTGCGACTAATACACAACTAGAAGCAGCCAATGAGCTCTGAGCATAATGCATGCTGTCATGATGGTTGCACTCGCTGCTCAGATCCAACAGTTGCAGAGCTTTATGTAACACGTCCCACGCATCAGCGCCTGCTCTCCTCACTGCTAAGCCCGATCACCCTGGTCGTTCACCGCCACCGGATTGTCCAGCCCGCTGTCCATCTGCCTGTCGACGTCGCCGTTCTCCTGATCCCCAGTCACCGCAAAACTGTCCGCGTCGCCGCGGCAACACGATACTTTCTCCTGCCATTTCTCCGGTAGGAGCATGATGAGGAATCCGAAGACGATGAGGACCGTTCCGCCGATCTTCCACGGTCCAAAGTCGGTGTCGCGGAAGATCAAGTCAACAACTGTAAGGAAGACGAAAGTTACATTTCACTTTTTTGAGTCACGCACCCTAAAGGAAAATGTGATAGAATCAGCTCTTCACACGAACATTTCGTTTTCAAAGGAAGCGAGTCTCTGGCTGGCAATTTTCTTGAACTCTCAAATCTTTGAGGGTGTGGTCTCTCATTGACTGTGTGTTATAAATACGTAGTCTCAAAATATATATTTTCAGATAACTATACTAATAATGCAGATAATAAGTTAACCTATAATTATATTTGTATAGAAAAACTCAGATGTTTCGAGAGGAAAAGTAGTTATTTTGCTATTAAGTAACATAACTATTGCGATATAAATATAATAATTAGCAGTTCATTAGCATGTTATCATTCAAGCAGGTTTGTATTACTAGACTACATTAGCATTGTGAGTAAGGAAACTGTCCAGGTATGAGTACTTTAGGACTCGAGATGGCGCTATTAGTTTGTATCTGCTTTTATGTGCCATCCCATAGAGCCATATATTGTTTGGAACTAAGAGGGTCAAAGGGATAGGTCAGCCTTGATATCAAGTTGGTCTCAATGAAAGCAGACACATAAAAGAAAGTATTACTGAGTGTTTGATGAAAATCTATCAAAAGATAAGAAAGTAATGACCTTTCACGTACGAGGTGCTCTCCCATATGTTGTGTACAATTTTTGTTTTAAATGCCCATTTTCTCTAAGAGATATGCATCCTTTTACCTGTGCATTTGATACATCATTAGAAACGCGTTTTTACACACATACATGTACGTGTATGAAAACTATTCCGTTGTCAAAAACAGAATAAGAGCAATTCATGGAATCATACAGTAAACATCATATTGGACAGGACCTTGCACGTGATGTCACAAAATTTAAATTTCAAAAGATCATAATGTTCTTATCCTTAGACGGATATTCATCAGACCTTCACTTATATCTTTCTTTCATGTTTCAGCTTTGATTGAAATCAACTTATCTCCATGCTTAACTATCCCTTAATGTGCCACATATTTCAGTTTCAGTTTAGTTTATTTCATATTTCACATATCATAAACCAAAAATGACATGACATTACAGAACAGTACAAGGTACAGATTACACAGAACACAAAGTAAATTCAATACATTCATTCATTCTTTGTATGAGTTAAAAAGTGACAAGTTGAGGAGAGGAAAAGGCAGAGTTAACAGTGAAATATGGGGAAACCTATTGAAAAAGCTAGGCTTGTACTGTACAGATTCCCTTAATAAGTGAAATAAAGTCTTTACATTTATATCTCATAATAAGAACTGTATGTTAATAAGGACAAGACAGATAATGTGTAAAAATACAAAAATACACACATTTTTGTCTCCTGTCACCCTTTCTGTGCCAGACAAAATGATGTTCTATGGATTTGCCTGTATTACTTGTGAATAAACACACATGTGGATAATCATGAGTTGATGACATGTGAAGTACCCGTTTTCAAACAATCACGGAAACTCTCACAAAACAGACTTGGACATCAAGATATAATAATGTTGTGTAAGCATACACTACAGCTCAAAGGAATTGGCATAGGGAAAGGGAAAGGGAAGGAGATGCAGTTTTGAACCGCGGTATATTTTGTCCAGCTCAGCATGAAACTTAGCCTTAGCCTTAGCCTAAAAAGCATCATGTTTCATGCTGAACTGGACAAAATATACCCCAGTTCAAAACTGTGGCTCCTTCCCTTTCTTCCCTTTCCCTTTACCCGATGCCAATTCCGTTCTTTGAGCTGTAGTGTATGTAATAAATTTGGAAAAACAACATTTAATAGTCCATTGTTCTTTTTATTTAGTAGTGAGTAGCAAAGACCATCAAGCTGGCTCATCAAACTCTCCACTTGATCACGATTCCATCTTCAAGCCAAAGCTCACTTCTAAATATGTGTTTATAGTGAAGGTGTATGAACTAATTAGTAAGCATAAGTACACAATGTATACCAAAATATGTAATAGGGCCTTCAACCCATCACCTACCAGCATTCAGGGGGATCCCAACCACTGTGCCCAGTGCAATGAAGAGTGGGAAGGTTACTGCGATGCCAAAGTTGATCAGGAAGTTGAAAACTGCGCACACAAAAAAAGATACAAATTACAAATATTCAAGTTTTTTAAACACAAATAGCTTCCTAGCATGTCTCATTTTTGCTCAATTTTTTGCCAACTGGTTTTTCTGTGTTTACTGCTGTTTTCAAATTCAGTTATCATCACAGTTTCATACCCTTTAACCAACTTAATCAATCAATGAAACAATGTTAATACAACACAGATGATAATCTATGGGTCTGAGGGTGAGTTTATAAAAATATTTGTTGTCTAGTCAGAAACGGTGCTTCAAATCACATACCGATATATTTTTGTACTGTGCTTCTTTAAGTTTGTACCATGCTTTGCATTAAACACTTTCAGTTTGTACTTCGCTCTGTCTCAAGCTCTCACTTCTCCTCTTATTCCCGCATTCCAATTTACCTCTCCATTTGACCACAGCATCCTGTCACTGGTCACTCCCTCACTTCTCTCACCCCAAAATCTCCTTGTACCAACCAGTATCAATGATAACTTAACTATCATGCACATGTATATACAGCAATGAAATTGTTCCAAAATTAAAACATTTGTAGTTTATACATTAAAGGGCATATACTGTACTGGGAAGACAAAAAAGCCTTCAAAAGGTGATCGTGAGCAATCTTCTTGACAATGGTCTAAAATTTATGTCTTGTTCATTTTAGAAACTTGCTGAGATTTATTTGCCCTCAAATGATCCACATTTTGACTGATTAGGGATTGAATCCCAAATCCTAAAATTGTTCGGCCCGAACATTTTGAGAATTTGGGATTTAATCACTAATTACTCCAAATGTGGATCACTTGAGGGCAAATAAATCTCAGCAAGTTTCTAAAGTGGACAAGACATAAATTTTAGACCATTGTCAAGAAGATTACTCACGATCACATTTTGAAGGCCTTTTTGTCTTCCCAGTACAGTATATGCCCTTTAAGCAGACAAGTCACTCTCGCTCTCTGCTTGAGTCTTGTGTATTATCATTAGGCACCTCAAAACGATACATAAAAAAGAATCTGAATCAGAATCAACCATTTGTTTGTGGTGCTTACCTACTGACAGCACGGAGCTCCCACAGAGATAGTTCCAGGGCATGTCCGTCCAGTCCCACTGCTCGAATCCTGTGTAGTACACGGTCAGCAGCACGGGCCACAGGAACACCAAGTCGAAGAGCGCCAGCAGTGACAGGAACAGGCTAACCTGCCCTGACGTCGCATCTCCAATGTAACGCTTAAAGAGAACCTGGCCAAGGAAAATTTGAAAAATGCTTAAGAACGTCAAAAAAAACTAGAGCAATTCGACTGCCCCGCAGTCGATAAATATGCCTCTGCCTCTTTGCTATTCTCAGAAAATGTGCATGTTTGGTGGGCAATGTACCATTGCTCCTATGTGAAATGAAAATATCGCATTCTGTTTTTTCAAGTTTAACCAAGTTTGGCAATGTTCATTGACTTTTGACCTCTTACTTCTTTGACTTCCAATCTAACCAGTCTGTCTAAATCCATCCTTGTATCAAGTTTCTTTAAAATTATCCAATTTTTTTGTGAAGTTCATTGACCTTTGACCTTTCAGGAATTTTACCCAAACTTCACCAGTCTACCGCCATGAAGTGATTCATCTCTGCACTATTTTTGGTTTGAATTGAATCATTAGTTTTGGATTCAATGTGAAAAATATCTATTTGGGGGCAATTTTTAGCTAATTTTGGCAAAGTTCATTCACCTTTGATCCCTGACCTTTGAGAAATTTCACCAAAAATGTCATCAGTCTAGTAGTGATCCATCTTTGCACCATGTTTGTTGGTATTGCTCCATTGGATTTGGATATATTTTGAAAATTATCACTTTGGGGGCAATTTTTAGCTCATTTTTGGCAAAGTTCATTGACCTTTGACCTTTGAACTCTCAGGAGTTTTACCCAAACTTTCACCAGTCTACCTCCATGAAGTGATACATCTCTGTATCATATTTGGTTAGAATTGTGCCATTGGATTTGGATTTAGGTTTATTGTGAAAAATATCAATTTTGCAAAGTTCATTGACCTTTGACCTCTAACCTTCCTGCAATTTCACCAACAATGTCACCAGTCTATCCCCAAGTAGCAATCTATCTTTGTACCATGTTTAATGAGAATTGCATCCTTGGATTTGGATTTATTGTGAAAAAGGTCAATTTTTGGCCAATTTTTCACAAATTTCATAGACCTTTGACCTCTGACCTTTCAGGAATTTTACTAAAAATGTCACCAGTCTATCCCCAAGTAGTGATACATCTTTGTACCATGTTTAATGAGAATTGCACCATTGGATTTAGATTTATTGCGGAAAAGGTCATTTTTGGGCAATTTTTACAAAGTTCATTGACCTTTGACCTTTGACCTCAATCAGATTTGACCCCAATTTTATACACTTCATTAGTTATCTGCAATACATACATGTACCAAGTTTGAAGCAAATCTGCTTAACGGTTCTCAAGATATTGCCTAAACTGATTCGGGACGGACGGACGGACGGACGGACGGACGGACAACCCGAAAACATAATGCCTCCGGCCACTTCGTGGCGGAGGCATAAAAAACCCTCATGACCAAGGCCTGTGTACAGATGAAGTTATCACCATTTTGGCTTTCAAATTAGCAACATTTCTTTTTCAATCAGAATTTCATTATAAAATGGAAAGTACATTCTATTGTATAATACCATGCCGTAACATTAAACCAATTAGAGTAATAATTGTGCCAATTTTAAGAGTAAGAGTCTGATTTACTCCTTTCTTCACTCGACTTATGTGTGAAACACAGGAGGAAACTGTCCACATTTGAAAGACAAATTCTGATTGGTGACTAGTCAGTGTTTTGAATAAAAAGCGTATGCAACAATGTTGATTGGCCATTGCCATTTTGCACTTGAGCGCAAACCTTTATGTTACGGGGCCCTGATCCTTGAACCAAGGCTAACTTAGAAGCGCTACAGTTCATTCAACTAGGGAAAACTTTATCAAAGTTCTCCAATAAAAATGATAATGATGTACTAAACATGCTTCAGTACCTTTCATGACATCATTACTCTATGCCTCTACTATGACCATGCATTGTTAGAAATCTGTGTCAATATTGAAGGTGTCAATCACTTCCAAAGTATAATCTCTTGTTTGTATTCTTCCCTGTTCAGTCCAGAACATCAGCAAAGGTTATGTTCACCTGCAGTGATAACGATTACAATGTCATATTTTATTTTCGTCATTGCCCATTATTGGTGTCTCACATTATAGTCATTGGCCCGTTTTCTCAACAGTGGTTTAAATTAGACCACATACTAAACATAGACTAACTTTACAAGCCGCAAAATACAAATCGCCTGGTGCTGTTACAAAATCATTGAATTCCATCATAGAATCACAACAGTGGGTGATTTCAATCATTTGCTGTAACTATTATGTAGACTGTGCACAAACTCAATAAACCACATAGTGATTCCAAGTAGATACTGAATTGATAATGATGTTTCATGTTGCTTTTATTTCACGCCCCATAAAGTAAATTGAGGTTTAGTACACTGTTAAGATTAAACCTCTGTTCAGAATACAGGTAGAAGTGTGCCAACACGTTGTTGGCTCATTTTTGAGGACGGTGGGGGAGGGAGGGGGGGGGATTACTGAGCTACCATAATTCCCACCTTGTAGATGGCCGAGCCGATGGCAGAGCCGATGGACAGAGCAATCCCGAGCCCAGTGGTACCCAAGAAGCCGTCTGAGTAGGATATCAGCACAATGCCGCCGATCGAAAGAAGAACAGACACACCCTGCACAATGAAAGAGACGGGCACACTTGTACTTTGCAGTCTTGCGCAACTTTTAAGATCAAAATTACAACGACCGGGTATACCATCGCGACCCCACATCATTTTCGAAAGATGATGTCATTCTAAATTCGGCTCATTTTTATGACCCTTACAAACCAAAGTTAGAGATGTGACTTCTCAAATAAAATTGTTGATGGCAAGCAGTAGATGCTGGTTAGAGTTCCTACCTCATCTTCTTTCTCTCTTCTTATCTTTCTAACAAATTGATCAATGATCAAACTTGTTACTATGGAGAGTACTGGCAAAAACAAAGACTATGTCAGGGCACAAAATGTTGTATTGTGGTATCCTTTTTCTCTGTTTCGTTATCAACAAAAATTATCAATCAAACTTATTACTCCGGAGAATAAGGTATATCATCTATTATCTCTCTGCAAAAACATTCAATTCTCTGAATAAATTCTGTTTCCTGTAGCACACTCACCCTAGCCGGGAGCAGTGCCAGTCTTTCTTTCAGCCAAATCCAGGAGAAGATATAGATGAATGCCGTATTACTGGAGAACAGAGCCGTCACGTCAGCAGCAGCAATCTTACCCAGCGCATAAACGTACATATAATTGGTCGCCATCCAGCACAGGGCAAATGGCATGACCAATCGGAAATAGTTTTTGATAGTTAGGCCATGGCTACCAAACACTAACTCAGAGTGCCTGTCACAAAGAAAAAATCAGAAACATGTCAATTCTATATTTGGGAATTATTTAACTGCAGTAAGCACTATATGGGCTCCCATCCGGCATCAAATTTATTAATATGCATTAACCTACTCATGAATATTCAGCAATCTGCCAGCTGGGTTAGGGTTAGGGTCATTCATTGAGAGAGGTGACATCATGAATGTACGATGGTAGCCACTGCCCTACTTTGACATAAGGAAACACAAGATACTTTTCTTGTAAATGAGCAAAATCTGCCTGTTACTTACAATGGCATCAATGCAACATCACATCCTGTTAGATTGAATATCTTGCAGCCAGATGCACATTTCCAGATTATGCCTGTTTATAGGGAGTGCAGGGTACAATCTATGAGTACCAACACTCCAATTTGAGTGATCTGTCACTTGCTTCCTTTTGTCAAAATTGGGCAGTATAGTGCTTCCCATTAATTGTTGATGTTGTCCTAGCAATACAGGGGTTTTGTCCAAAAATGAAAAAAAAAAAATTGTGATTACCACAGAAAAAAGAAGAAAATAATGTACAAGAAGTACCTTTACGTTACGTATAGAACTAGAACCTGGTTTTGAGCGGTATTATACTGATCATTAGATTTGGAGTTGAGTTTTGGACGAAGCATTTCAAACAATTGATAAGGATATTTTTTACTTTCCTGAAAGTGTGTGTGAAGCTATACTGAGATTTCATACACCAAACATTTATGGCCGATGCATACTTGTCTTGATTTTTTTATAAAAAGGGATATACTTTCTTAAATGCCAAAAGGCACTAACTCCTTAATCACAAAAAAAGAATGCACTCCCGATATTATGTGAATGAATTTTGTGAATGTGAAATAGATGTGCAATAAGACCAGTTTGAATTATGCGCTGAACAAAACTATTGATTTTCACAAAGGAGAATATCTCCATGACAACTTGCCTATATAACTCCACAGTCCCTGCATAACTCCGACTCTCTTTCTTGAATATCCACGATCCCACGACGAAAAAGGGATAGCAGATGAACATCCACAGAGTTCCAAACCACACATTGAAGTATGGCGCATTAAAGTTCTCCGAGTAGGTGCTTTGCGAAAACTGCGTCGACCCGACCCACGAAACGGCAATCCCTACGACGATTACAAAGCCAAGGACGGTTTTGCGAATGTTGTCGAAATTGTTTGTGATGGTTCGGCTGGAGCCGTGTGTTGTTGCATCGTATGTGACATTTCCATTCGCTTCTTGCCCAACGATGGAGCTGTAGTGCGGCGGCTCGTCAACATCTTCAGTCAGGATGGGCTTAATATCATCTCTTTTCTCCATCGTTTTGACTACATGAAGAGGAAAGGGATGATACAGATGTAAGAAAGGTCAAATTTCAAAATGGTAGCACATCTTCCTATACGTAGTTCCAATTATAACCTACACTACAGCTCAAAGGAATTAGCACAGGGAAAGGGAAGAAAGGGAAGGGGCCGCAGTTTTGAACCACAGTATATTTTCTCCAATTCAGCATGAAACATGATGCTTTTTAGGCTAAAGCATCATGTTGCATGCTGAAAAGGACAAAATATACCATGTCAGTAGAATGGCAAAATGGACAAAATATACCACGGTTTAAAACTGCGGCTCCTTCCCTTTCATCCCTTTCCCTTTACCTGTGCCAATTCCTTTGAGCTGTAGTGTAAAGGAATCTGTCGGTACCATGACTGACATGTTCAAATTCACAGAATACATCAAACAAAACTTCAGCCTTCCTGGCTCAATAAAATAAGTTACTATTACTTCTGCTTTGGAAACAAACATGTAATACTGTAACTTAATTAAAATATAACTCGATGTTATCTCCTAATATATTTGGCAGGTATACATGAAATGGTATAAACTTTTATTAAGGCGTGATGTTAATAGTCCTTTTAGACTTGTGTTTATACTTTTTGTTTATTATCCAATATTTGCGAGGCATAACTATTCAGTATCGATCACATCATTTTAGTCACCAATTTATGAGGTTTTGCTTGTGTGATGCATGTGGAAACATCAGTCCACCTTCTTCTTTTGTTAGGTTCCACATCAGTTGATCTACACTCCAGCTCAAAGGAATTGGCATAGGGTGAGGGAAAGGGAAGAAAGAGAAGGAGTCGCAGTTTTAAACGACGGTATATTTTGTCCAGTTCAGCATGAAACATGATGTTTTAGCCTAAAGAGCATCATGTTTCATGCTGAACTGGACAAAATATACCGCGGCTTAAAACTGCAGCTCCTTTCATTTCTTCTGTTTCCCTTTCCCTATGCCAATTCCTTTGAGCTGTAGTGTACATTGCATTTTGGCTTACAGAATTTGTTTGTGTTATCTATGTTCGTGTTATTTGTACACAGGGCCCCCAGGGAGAACAGTGCCAAGCTCACTGATGGGGCTACCCTGTAGTGTTTAAAAAAGAATTGATAAATAAATAAATAAATAAATCTAATCAGTATTATGCATCTTATCAAACAATCAAGGGCGCGTTTCTCAACACGATGACAACTCTAACCTCAGCTCTAACTCCGATATTCTGCACCGAGGTGATTCTCGAAGCTATTACAACTCTAACCTCAGCTCTAAATGCTGGAACTGCTCGGACCCTGTCATATCTATTGTCCTCGATCGGACGATCCTTGAGAACAAAAGTGACTTGTGGAAAGCTGAGTTGCGTAATTAGGACTGTGAAAAGTGAATTAATTTGCATTACGCGTTCTGTGATAACATTTCTGCTGCATTTTGTCAAAATTCACTAAGCATTAAATCAGCTGTGACGGGGAAAGGGGTTTGCTTGTTTAACATCACTCCATTAAAGGCGAGATTGATTAAAAAGGTTAACAAACATTTCAAAATGTTGAGGATCATTCTAGTATTCTGTACATCAGAGGGCTAGTCTAAGCAAGCCAACATTTTAACACTGTTTAATGTTGAAAATTCACTTATGTTCGCTTATTTATTTTTGAATGATTAGGTCTACGTTTGATTGAGATTTTTGCATCAGTTGTGAATATCAACACATGCATGTGATTACCCCTTTCTTGAATATATAGACATTTCTTTTAAGAATGGCATGTTTGCCTAGACTATCATTCACATGGTATCTTTCAACACAAATATGACCAAAATGGAAAGCATGAAATAAGATCGATGAATTGATTTAATAGAAGAAAATGAGAGATTGATAGCACACCAATCTTCATAAAAATGATGCGTTATACATCAACCCATAGACTAATCAACATTTTAATCAATACTTCGCCCCATATTAAAAAAAATCATAATAATTTCAACCTGATATTTTATCAATTATTCAGAGTTTCGTGAGAGACACTATCAATTTGTCTGAAAATTCCGATCCAGTATCGATACACGAGATGTCACCAATATCTGACTTAGCATTCTCTTTGAGAATCGGTTTAGCATCATTGCATGGGCTAACGCGAGTTCTAAATCAGATGTCGCTAGCTGGCATTCTAATGCAGAAACAGGCCCCAAGTGCACATGCAGTACTAGTACTAGTAATACTAACAGCAATCCAGGATGTGAAAACACGTTCAGGTTTTTATGTTCACGAAACAGAACCTCTAGTCATGACATGGATGATAGTGCAACAACAAGTATAAATTGTCATGAGGTATGGAAAAAAAATGACACAAAAAGTCACCAAGTCCCGTTGCTGGGCAGTTTGTACTCGTTTGAAAACTTATATTTCATAAAATGTTTTACCGGCTGACGGCGCACAACCCTTTATGTCCATATCAAGACCAGATCACCATCTTGGAAGAAAACCCACTTATCTTATAAACGAAAATTAAAACTCGTCATCATTTAACATGCACACGAGCATGCAGCCACACGCAGCAGCGCAGCGGTGGATAGCAGGTAACTGTCGGGGAGCGGTCGGGCTGGATGAGCTGGCATCATGGGTGTATGAAGCTTGGGCTTGCCCATTTCACCATTCTTACTTTATCCTCAAAAACACATCAAGATTTCCAATCTCACAAAATTACGAATTATAAATTATTTATACATAGATTTACACCTCACTCCATTAAACGCAGAACTTTATATACATACTTGAAAAGGCCAAGTTGACTTGAAACAAACATCACTGAACTTCGTACATGTAGATCTCCCCACTCGAATCGTCACGAGTGCAGTGTTTATATATGGCGCTAGCCTTATTTCCTGACTTTTAGGTATTAATCCAAACCGTGAAATTATAATAATAATAATGATAATTTTGTTCATATAAAATTCCCTGTTTTCTGTGTTAAAGCGATCTGAGGAAGAAATATTGAAGAGGGCGCGAAGGAGCTCGTTGTCACTGCTGCTGGACCCCCCCCCCCCCCCCCCGCCCCACCCCCATCAATGGTGTTTCAGCACGACATGCTCCAAACGAATGTCCCTTGTATCGACAAAATGGGCCTCATGCTGACTAAATTTTTTTGCATCGACAAAATGTCCCTTGCCCCCCCCCCCTCAAAAAAATATATATATATTGTATCCGTTTAACTGTAGTTGGCTCCTTGCTCGATCCACTCGCTCAAAGATATTATTGTAGACCTAAAGTTAAGTTAAGTCCAAGTTTTTTCATGCTCAAAGCTCAGAAAGATTTCCTTTCAAAGCGATGGAAAAATCTTCTTCCACACATCTTAGAACTATCGTTTGGGAACGTGAACTGTGCAGTGTTGAATTGGTTTAAACGGGATCGACACACATGTAAAAGAAATACCATATCTTAAGCAACACAAGAGTACAAAAAGGATGATGAAGTACATCATCAACATAAAATAGAGCATGAAGATCGATTTGCATGCAGGGGTGACTGTGGGAGGTAAAAATAAACAAGAGAGATGAAAGAAAAGAATGAATGGACAATTGAAACAAGTACGAGGAGATGATTCAGATGAAGAATACATTGATAGGGGTCTAACTATCGATGCTGCGCACATTTAAGCACTCGAGCTAGGGCGGCCTATTTGGTAAAACTCATGAAACTCGGCATGAAATATTAGTATACCCTAACGAGAAATTAGGGGGGGGGGGGGTTAAAAGAAAAGAGAGATATAGGAAGAAGAGAAGTCATGGTGAATTGAAACAAGTACGAGGAGATGTCTGGGAATACATTGATTTTTTTGTTTCAACGTGTATTTTATTAATCAATGAACACCAATTTTACAGAACATTAAACAATTATTCATTAATGATTTAAATGACAATTACTGTAACAAATAAATAAATTATTTCCAGAAACATATTCGTCATAATCATTGATCATAAAAAATTTATACAAACTGTCAGATTTTTCAAGAATTACATCAAATTACAACAATAAAGAAAAACAACCATTAATCGCTGTTCAAAAGGAAAAACATATCATTCGCTCATTGTGTTCATTGATAAATTAGATAAGAAAAAAGGACACCAAAAAGGCCCTTCCCTCCATTTCCCCTACCCCACCCCTCCACCATACCCCGCCCTCTCCTTTCCCTCCACCCCCCCCCCCCCCCCCCCCCCGGGCTTCTTATGCATGCACTTATTTCTTCTGGAACAGGAGCATACATATTACCATCTCTAGATCGAGTTGCAGGGCATATCTTGGTGGATACTAAAAATACTTCTGAATTGTCGTCCCACTCCTTCAATGTTAATAAATATACGTTTTATTTTAGTTTGATTTATTTTATTTTCAAAAACATAAAGACTCACAAGGCAGGGGAGCCCTACCATAACCAATTTTCCCACTTTTTCAAGTGCACTGATAATGTATTATGCAAAACTGCTATCCTTTTTTCTTCTAACCTATCTTGTTCAATCTGGCTTTTAACCGATTGTTCAGTTATTTGTGTGTTCTTTGCTCTTCCTAAGAAAATTAATCTTTTTACCAGTATTAAAACATGATTAACTAATTGACCTCTTCCTTTGTCCGGTAAGTCAATTCCAAATGAATCTCTTCCCAGCTTAAGTTTTTTAAATTTATATAATCAAGAAGGTTACTGCACCGTTCCCATATCATCCCAGCAAATTCACACGTATAAAATATATGTTTATAAGTCTCTTCCTCTTTGTGACAAAATGAACATAAGTTATCATCAGTAATGTTGAATTTACATAAATGATAGTTCGTATATAATATTCCGTGTAATAACCTAAATTGGAAATCCCTCAACATACAGTTCAAAGTACTTTTTCTAGGTCTACTAAATACCGATTTTATATCTGTATCAGAAAACTCGCGAGTATGTACATTTCTCATTTTTTCTTTCAAAGATGACTTATCTCTTATCTTTTCCACAAAATCATTATAAACTTGTTTAGATGTATTCGTATCTAAAGAAAATTTACAACTATTTCTTATAAAAGTCATTTCATCACATGTATCAGTTCCTGGTTCCGTATTTTCTATTTTCCTTTTCCAAACTAATGGAAGTACTTCATATATTCTTCGAATAATCAAAACCTCTGAATAAACCAGACCTTTACTATAAAGATAAGCCGCCGAATATAACTCCCCACTCCTGTCTATAATATGTTCCACTCTAAAAAAATTCTTCAACTGCAAATTTTCATTATAAATAGATTTTCCTTCAATTCGAATCATTTTATTATTTAAAAGGACTTCCTTCCGTACCTGATTATAATTACCCTTAAATTCCTTCGTTTTTGCCCAGACTTCTAATAAGTTCGCATAGAATAGCGGTATAGACAAATCCAAAAGGTCTACTAAATAATTACAACAAAATATAAATTTGCCTCCTATCTGCTTTGTACATTCCTCAAAGTATTGTTTCCATTTCATTTCTTGTTTACCATAACAAAGCCTTTTGACCCACATTACTCTTTGAGCGTCTATTAATGATGGAAAATGCATTAATTTTAAACCCCCTTGTTCATAACCTAAAGTTAAAACACTTTTATTAATCTTCGGTTTTCCTCGCCAAATAAAATCCCAAACAATACTTTCTAACTCACCATATACCCAGTTTGGCACCGGAGTGAGAGAGGCAATATATATAAGCTTAGAATAAATAAAAGTCTTCAATAACTGAATTTTACCCTGAAGTGTCAAATCTCTTTGCTTCCACCATGTCAATATTTTTTTAATTTTACTTAGAATTTCTTTATAGTTCTTATTTTCCTTCACATCGGGATCCAACGTGAAGTATACCCCTAAAATCTTTAAAACACCCACTTTTTGCCCGAAAACTCCACCATACTCCCCATCTTCATCTTGACTACTGTACTTCCAAGTTGTAACAATTTCGTCTTATCTTTATTTATTTTGAGACCGGAAACCGCTTTAAAACCCTCAAAAACCACTACTAATCTCCTGATGGATTCAATATCTTGTACTAATAGAGTAATATCGTCCGCATAAAGCACCTGCTTGACTTCGTTTGACCCGAACGGTAAGCCTAAGATATCTTTATCATTCCTTATATTGTGTGCTAAAACTTCAATACATAAAATAAAAAGATAGGGTGACAACGGGTCTCCTTGTCTAACTCCCTTTTCGACCTTAAAATATCCTGTGGATTTACCCCCATTAAAAACACAATAGATAGTATCCACCCATTTCCGGAATGACGGTCCAAAACCGAAAGACAAAAGGACCTCTTGTATAAAACTATGAGCAACTGAATCGAAAGCCTTTTCAAAATCAATGGCAACTAAATAACCCGGTAAATCAAAATGTGATGTGTGGAATATTGATAGGAGTTTAAATCGATGCTACTTCACATAGCCCATTTCGTAAAACTGCAGTATACCCTAACGATGTAACTTAGGGGTGGGGGCCGGATGGGGGTCAAAACAAAGTAAGAGAGATATAGAAAGAAGATAATTCATGGTGAATTGAAACAAGAACGAGGAGATGAAAAATACATTAATAGGAGTTTAAATCGATGCTACTTCACATAGGCGATTTTGTAAAACTGTAGTATACCCTAACGACAACTTAGGGGTACAAAAAAAAGTGTGTGTGTGTGTGGGGGGGGGGGGTCAAAACAAACAAGAGAGATATCGAAAGAAGAGAGTTTATGGTGCATTAAACAAACATACGAAGAGAAGCAGAATACATTGGTTGGAGTTTAGATCGATGCTGCTTCCCTTTTAAAAGTACTCTTAAAGGAAGGCTAGCCCATTTGTAAAACTCATGAAAGTTGGCATAAAACTGCAATAAAACCGTTTTCAGGAAAAGGAAGAGGAAAACAATCATTGGCAACTATAAGTCGATTCTGCTCTACACTTAAGCACTCCCTAAGTAAACAGCTCCGAGTTTAATTTGCCTCCGTCAGGACGTGTTTGCTTCCATGATAACGTCTTGAAAGTCGCATCAAGGGCAATTCGCACATGGTTTGTACATTCGGTCTGTCGACTTAATTGTTTTAGGAAGCCTGCATAAAGAAGCGGGTACCCGTACTAACCCAATCAGTATATATATAGGCATCTGTATGTTCTACAGCAAGGCACAGGGGCATGAAACGTTGCTAAGCCTAGTTATAGTTGCTCGAGCGCATTCATCTAAATTGTTTACATGCATTTTCGTGACTGATTATTTATTTATTTATTTATTTATTTATTTATTTATTTATTTATTTATTTATTTATTTATTTATTTATTTATTTATTTATTTATTTCCAGTTTTATTTAAGCAGGGTGGCCTCTTCAGTTATAAAACTGCAATTTTTTTACAAGTTCAACGGACAAGACATAACACAGTAAAATCAACAGTAACATCAACAACTTCTTATGTAATTAAGATTGCAGCATATAAGCATGACACCAATTATTACACAAATCTATACAAAGCTATGGGCAGTTATAATTACAAGTGTAATTGTACGTATTAAACTAGGAAGGTTTTATATGGCCCCAAGACTTTACTGAGGGCATATACTGTACTGGGAAGACAAATAACCTTCAAAACGGTGATGGTGAGCAATCTTACCAATGGTCTTAAATTCATGTATTGTCCATTTTAGAAACTTGCTGAAAGTTATTTGCCCTTAATGATCCACATTTGGAATAATTAGTCAAAAATTGTGAAATCCTCAAAATTGGGCCGAACATCTTGAGGATTTGTGATTTAATCACTAGTTACTCCAATGAATTTAAGACCATTGACAAGGAGATTGCTGACGATCACCCTTTTAAAGGCTTCCCAGTTCAATATATGCCCTTTAAGTATGGTAAAGGTTAAATTAGTAGAAAATGTGAATAGTGGACGCTGTTATTATCGTGCATGAAGGGACGGGGGGGGGGGGGGGGGGTATAGTGCGGTTTTTCTCCACCCCACAAAAAACACCAGAATATTTTTATCTGTGTTCACGGGCGCGTTCCTGGGTTGAATTACCGGGGGAGGGAGGGGGGGGGGGGGGGGGTGGGGGAGGGGTTCGATTGTGACGCCCCGCCTCGCTCTCCCGTGAATAACATCTTCAAGTTTTGGGAATAGAAAATTACTCTCTATTAGTCAGCAAAACATCAATTGTGCGGTGAATGACTGTGTTTCGTGAGTTCATGAGCTATATAGTGCACTCATGAACCCTCTGTGTACGTGCATCACCAATTTACCCCCTCCCTACTCTACACCACCGCACCTGTAAGTCCTACCTGTACCGATTAAACGTGACAAATACATGTATAGTGACTACTCGTGGGCTAGTTCTTTCCAGCATGTTTCCAGTTAGGGAGAACCATCGCATGTAGACCCATTTTGTAAAATAGCGAATTTCTAGACTCCCTTCACCCGCACCTCTTCCAGGCCACCCTATAGCTTTCTATCTATCTATTTATCTTTTTTTTTGTGAGAAATATGTGCCTTTTTATCACATTGTAATACACATGAATCCCAACCCGGCACGCATAGAATCAATGTTGCCCGCCGCTTCCAAAATACACGTACCACCACCACTACCCCGTGCCATTCTTTAATAATTTCATACAAATCACATAGAGCGGCATTTTGTCTGTCACACAAAGGTTAAATAACAGTTTAACCACCACCACCCCACCCCCACCCCCACCACCACCCTCCCCACCACCACCCTCCCCCGCCCCATCGCTACCTCAAGCAGCGCCCCTGGTTACGCGCCAGTCAAGAGGTTAATTGACGTTGTAAACATGAGCGGCTTATAATTACGACCAGCTAACATTTACACAGATTTTATTACACAACTTTGACCAACGGTCTACAATTACATTCGTTGCTTTACCCAATTACTCCGACCTTTGAGTTCTCACAGACTGTCGCGATGAATCGACACTTTTCATTGAATTAATGACTGTTGTCATGTTGAGTTTTTGGATACAAGTTAATTATGACAACTGGAATGTTGTTTCGATTACTTGTTCTCATAATGTTCGTGATCATTATTTCACATAATGCGTCAATATGACGAGGTACAACATTTTCAGGGGGTTTTAATGTGCACTCGATCTACAACTATGAAAATAATGGTTGCTGTTCGGACATACCTCCTTGCATATTGCGTCAGCCATCAAATTACATTATACATGACATATATATAAGAATTCACTTAAATAATATGACTGTACATCAGTGGCATTCATTCATTCATTCAAACATTCATGTGTCTCGATCTTAACATTGAAGATGTTGAGAATTAACATAATAACAACTACAAGACGAGAAACAAAAGATAACAATAAATCTTCTTTGATTGTTTCCATGGTGAAAGCATAATAGTAAAACATACGGTAACACCACGTGGTTGTACTATTTCAGGATATATTTGACCACTTATTGGGTGTAAAGGGAACAAGGACGAGTGAAGAGAGAAGAGATTGAGCTAATCCAATTTTAAACTTGCACAAATTATTGAATAACTTGATCATTGACCGAAAACGTGTATAAATTATTACATGATAAACATGGAGATGCGTGATTGTGGAAAAAAAGAGGTACATTGTTACCGGTGGGGGTGGGGGGGGGGGGGGGGATGGAGGGGGGATAAGAAAATAAGTATCTGCACTTACTTTCAGTAAGTTCCACCGCGTTGTCGTCTGACTTATCTTGCAGGTGACCTTCTTCCTTCACACTCCCGTTCTCAACTACGTCCAATTCACCCATCTCAGAATTTTCTCAAGACTGCGATTCTCTATTGACACTCAGAATATTGATTAGTAATGCTTCCTTCAAAATCTCCCGATAAAGTTGTACCTCACGCAAAAGCAAACTAACATACTTTGCTCCCTCAATCACACTTGAACAGGATTCCAAGAGGTAAACGCGAATTCTGTAGACAAAACGGAGGAGATGGATTGACTGACTATGATGATGAAATCACGAATGAGATCACATGTCGACTGCGGCCGGCGTATAATTATCAGAATACAGACAGTCGCGAACTATAAAGATTTACGATCAGAAAAAGAACCAATTACTGATGATAATCCGATTTCTGCAAACGTTTTGTAGCAAGAAACACGAGCCCAAAGCGTGGCCGGTACAGCACTGCACGAGTCAAACCCAAGGTACAGACTACTTTATATACCAGCAAGAAGTGCTATAAGTAATGAATGAAATCGGCCGCACGATTACGATTACAAATGTCGTCTGCTAAACGGGTTTTTGATAACGGACCCACGTGGTTGTTTAGCCTGATGTCCAGGCTTTTGGGAGTTTTCAATCCAAACTTTTCAATAAAAGGGTCTGACTGCAGTAGACTAATCATTCTCTATTTCTTCTCCGGCTCCCCAAACTGAGAAAAAAGGGGGCAATCCCGTACAATAGGGGACCAGGGTAACCCACTAATTTTATGAATTTTAACCCTAAACCTAACCCTAACCCTAAACCTAGTTCTGAACCAAACACTGACCCTAACCCTAACCCTAGACAAAATTTTCGCTGCTTAATTCGTCAAAAAAGTGATTTCTAGGTTACTTTCTGCCGACGACAATCAGCATTGCAGTGTTCCCATTTGCGTGCATTATACATGTGCGATACTGCCTGGTCCCCTATTGTATGGGATTGCCAAAAAGGGAAGAATGGACCTGTGACTAGTTGTGAAAACGTAACTCCATATTTACAGTTTGAAATTAAAATAGTCCGAAATCCTAGAAGCCCAACTATGGCGGGACCAAGGAGTATCTAGCACAGGAGTGTCAACAATTAACAAATTCCCCTTTAGGTCGACTCTCGAAGCCATCGCTGAAGTGCAGAGAACTTTTAATTCGTATGTTTTCTAACATAAATATATGCTAATGGGTGAGCAATATCCACCTGGTATGTTACCACTATTTAATTTAAAATAAAAAAAAATCACACTCCAATATATCGCACAAGCCTACATCGGTCGAAGGTTTTGTAAGAAATATTTTTCAATACTTTCAACAGTGTAATTCATGTGAGATTAGTCAAGCGCTTTTTCTTTATTTATTTGTTTTCCTTGGTAGATGCATCTTCAATGAGGTGATCTTGATCTGATACAATGTAAAGATATGATGATACGATATGATATTATATGATATGATATGATGTGAATAATGCATATGTGCACGTGTTAGAAGTACCATTGAGCTATCAACCTCCATGTATTTACTAATAGTATGGCTTCATGAATGTACATGACAATTGGACTCATTGTGGTATCTCCATTGTATAACATCTCCTTGGTTAGACCGTATGATCTCAAGATGGTACCATGTTCGTGGTTACTAGGGGGCGTGGCTGAACTTCGTCCCAAGAGCGTGATTTTGTTTTAATAGTGAGACGCATAGCTCTCCATAGGCCTATAGCAATTGTACATAATAGCCCCCACCCACACCTCGCACCACCAATAACGATTGTATTCGTTTCCAGCTCCCACCCCCATCCCAAGAGCTCTCGCTCTCTCTCGCTCTCTCTCTCTATCTCGCTCTCCTTCTTTCTCTCTCTCTCTCCCTCCCCCCCCCCCCCCTCCCTCTCTACCCTTCTCCCTCATCCCTCCCTCTCTCTCTGTCTCTCTCTGTCTCTCTGTCTCTGTCTCTGTCTCTCTCTATCTCTCTCTCTCTCTCTCTCTCTTTCTCTCCCTCTCTTTCCTTCTCTCTCCCCTCCCCCCCCCCTCTCTCTCTCTCTCTCTATATATATATACATATATTCCTCTCTCTCTCTCCCCCCCCCCATCTCTTTCTCTCCTCTTGCTCTGTCTCTCTCTCTCTCTCTCTTTCTCTCCCTCTCTTTCCTTCTCTCTCCCCCCCCTCTCTCTCTCTCTCTCTCTCTATATATATATATATACATATATTCCTCTCTCTCTCTCTCCCTCTCTCTCTTTCTCTCCTCTTGCTCTGTCTCTTTCTTTACGTTTGTTGATTTTCTTTTTAAGTTTAAATCACCACAGGCTAGCCATCTCCGTGTGTGACTATAATCCTCTTTCTTCCAATCTGTTTATGTTTATTTTATGATATCCTTGTGACAGTGACCAACCCAGCTAGTAAAAACATTTACATTATGTTCCTCGTTAGTTTTACTCACATACTCGTTACATTCTTTCTAAATGAATAACGTAACTCCGGGACAAATTGATATATTTTAGATACGTATGAAATTAACATGATAAATGATGCAATTCATATTAATCCTTATTTTAAATATTAAAAAAAAGGACGACAATAACAAAAGGACGAAGGAGACAAGGGTGATATAAATAGGACGCTGGTATATGTATTGTCTGGGTTTATTGCCATTTGGTCCAATCCCAGTTGGTCCACTCACCATTTCGTCTACAAGGAACCCCTTAAAAATACCGTTTTAGATTAAAATACTGGGTAAACTTATCAACAACTTAATCTACACCATAACCTCAACCGTTAACCATAATCTAGACCCCCCTACCCTAACCCTAACCCATAGGCCTACATATCAGCATGTGATGGTAGACGAAATGGTATAAGTGGACCAACTGGGATTGGACCAAATGGCAAATTACCTGTGTATTTTCTAAAGAGAAAGAAACATGACGAATACAACATTATGAAATAAGAAACCAGAAAAAAATCCTATATATTCATGATATCTCTCAACCCAGCCTAGCTTCCAAACTGTTAGACATTTTAATTCCAAACTGAAAAAAGGGAGTCTAGTACTCGCAAGACTAGTCGCTCTGTCAATTTCCGCTGTTCTCAGTCCGTTTAGTCAAATAAGAAATCGAGAATGAATAGTCTACTGTTGCCAGACCCAGTTATTGAACAGTTTGGTTTTAGGAATGCCCAGACAGCCTGTAAGTCAGGCTACAGTTAACTGAGCAATCTGTACGAGTTAACATTAATTATGCTTTTTATATTTTTTAAGATTTCTCTTGGCCGTCCCCCCCCCCCCGCCCCTTGATGCCCATTCTATTAAGAAAAATACACGAGACAAGCACATTATATACGCACACAAAACTAAACAATGTATTCATCATCATATTTAACCAATAGATCTATGATAACATTTACATGTATTATGGTTACAATTTTGGTTTAGTTCTGAGGCTCGCATCTTTATTTTGCATAAAGAACTACGATTAATCGTACGATCGATATATCAATCATACGACTGATCTATTGATCGTACGGTCGATATCGATTGTAACTTGCAATTGATCTTGATCGTAGCTTGTCTGGATCGATCGTAACTATACGAAGGATTGCAAAATATAGACTTAGACTTGCAATGGATAACATTGATGTTTTATTATATGGTGATTTGCAATAGATAGCACATTTACAATCGATTGCAAAGTTGCTATAGAAATCAACGCACCCTTTGTGATACAACGGGGCCCTGGCCTCCCACCCCCTTTTTCTGCCTGCCGCCCCCCCCCCCCCTCCCTTCCCTCCATTTCTTCCCGTTCTCACCCTCCCATTTACATTTGAACCTTGACCTTTGCTTTGCTAGTTTTGTTATTATTCTCAAGAGGAGACTGGTGTCATAGGGCCGTATTCATCATGAAAGCTTATACTAGCCTAGGTAGTTACTAAAACTGCACGTAGCTGAATGTACTGTAGTACCTAACTAGGCTTAGTAAGGTTTCGTGAATATGGCCCCTGGTCTTGATGCCCAAAGGTGTTATGGAATGGTGCTCGTCTCGTAAAATATTATGATTCATAGTCTTATTTACCATTTTGCAGTTTGAGCAACACAAACATAATAATACCGTTTGCTGACGAACTGGTAGTTCCACGCAAAATTTTGATCTACGCTCGCTTTCTTTCTACTAGCACAGGCTAAAATTAGAGATTTGGGTAAGGATTATAATGGTGAGGGGTTGTGGCTGGTGAATTTGACGGTTGCGTTGCTAGGCGATATGAGAGTATACCATCATAAACCAAAACTAATGACACTAACGACAAGGTAGCCCTTTTGCAGGTCAAAAGAAATAAAATTTGGTAAAAAACACGGAAAATGGAAGAAAAACGAGACATACTTGTGGACAAGTATAAGGTGGTCTGTATTGGCAAATTCATGCACAGACATGGCATGGTAAATGCACGGTGACTCTATGGACCTTCCATGGTGACACCATCTATTCATTCGATATCAGAGGCAATGCTCACGAAAGCTCATAGCTCACCTACAACATACTAACATTGCCAAAAAATATTTGCCTGAATGGTCACGTGTATGTGCTAACAACATGCATTTAATAGGCTTTTTAGATAAAGGGGCGAGAGAAAAAAAAGTTGGGGGAAAAATCTCAAAGAGAAGGACAAAGTGAGGGATATAACAAAAGAAGTTGGCAAAAGTCATATTGCAAAAGGAATGAAGGAATGACCCTATAGGAATCGAACCGGAGTCGCGCGTTCTGACAAACAGCGTCTCAACCAATATACTCACAAATCTTCCCATTCACTTAACACGTAATGCACAGCAAGGGCTAGAATGATTTAGAAATCCATATTCCAGCTAAAAATTTCGCCATGATCACGGTATCTGATTAAAAAAACAGAGACCACATCATGAAAGTTAATAGACTCAGCTACAACATATTAAAATTTCAGATCAAAATATCCAAACATGAGCGAGATGCAGCTCGTGGAAGACCGTCATTTCATTTCATGATTGGAAATAAATGCCCTTCCATTGGCATAACACATACGTCTGATTTTGACATAAATATCAATAATCAAGATTTTCACCGCATGATGACGTGATCAAAATGAAAAGAGACTTTCACCATAGAGCAATGTCTCAGCTGCAACGCACTAAAATTTGGGAGAAAATAGAGACTGGATTACTGAGATACGCTCAAACGGGTAAAAAAGTTCATGACGTCATACTTGAAAATTCATATTTTTCGATTCATATGGAAACATGATGTCTTCAAGTAAATTTAAGGGCTAAATCAGACATGAAATCACATCTTCACTTCATATTCTTTCAGAATATAAAGAAAAAAACGTGAGGATCACCAGCCATTCTGAAGAGCTATGGCCGATTGACTGGTAGTCATGTCATTTTTGCAATATTGACGCACGCGCACCCTTATGACCTTGTTATTGCATGATCATGGCTCAAAATATCAGGATGTGATATATATATATAGTGTCACAATCATTACTCTAGTGAAAAAAAAACGGATTTCTGACGTTTCGTTTGCGTTACGCACTTAAAAACGCGTAACGCATGCGCGGGAAATAGCCTGAAACACATGCAAATAAATTATTATTTGATAAAAAGCAATTTTGAATTTTGCGCGTCATTGAAATTAATTGTCCTGTCATTCATTTTAGGAATGTCAAATTTCATTAGCTATACAGGGGGTGGGGGGGGGTGGGGGAGGCAAGAGAGACCGCATACTGACCATAGAGCTATAATAAGAACATAATGAAGAGCTCATTTTCAAAAGGGGTTTCATCAAATTTCATCAAATTTGATATGTTGTTTTTTTGTCTGGATGTATAGATTTGAAGTAGCTCTATAAGATGATAGTTTTACTGAAGAAAAGTTGAAATTTTCACGAAAAAGCGAACAAAAATGGCAAAGAAAAATCACTCTTTTTCCAAAAGGGATTAGATCCATTTCAGTTTGTTTGCAAAAGGGGCCAGATCCACAAAGGTTATTTTTGGGGGAAATATCTTAAAAATATGAAGCCAGGTAGATTTATTTTATACCCAATTTCATGTACACATGGTAGGGTAGTATATCATGACAATTTAGTTTCGCATAAGAATATTGCAATATGGGGGAATAAAAAAAAGTAGATTTTCTCAGAATGGTCTAAAGTGGATCTAACCCCTTTTGCAAACAAGCTCTTCATATAACTATATAAGTTTGATCATAGAGCTGTATGATGCTGACAGAGCACTAGACAGGAAGCATTTTTTCAAACACGATAGAGATCGAATCAAATAGCAACGAGCTGAGATGAACACTGTATAACGCACGCTATGTAATGCCAACATCATGGACGTCACCTGGTCCGACTTGATTTGATATCATTCTTAAAATGTCACGAGGACATCGTTATTAATTCTACAATGTACATGACTGAAAGCTAATCACACATCGTGACATTTCGTGACCATTCTTAACATGTTGATCTAATAGTAGTGTCTGGGTGTGATGGTGTGGAGTATGTAGTAAACACTTTGATTTCTTTAATGTTTTTGCTAATGGATTGCTACCTTTATCCGAAATTTAATAGAACGTCTATATTATAGAGTCACGTGTGGTATAGTATTGTAACGACTTCCCTTCACTTTCGGATTCACAAACCCTGTATAATTTCGGATTCACGAAACCTATTTGATTTCAGATAAACCAAACCTATTATATTTTCGGAAAAGGGAGACCCCTGGTAAACGAAAGGTGTGTGTTCGGAATTTATAACGAACTTTCGGATTAACGATCGTCAGGCAGTCATCCAGTCATCGCAGGCCTTAAGGTTCTTTGGAAAATGCAAACTTGAATGACGAACGAACTTCCAATGCGCATTCTTCAATGATGTGTGCTTTCAGGAAGTGAGCACCTGAAACGAAGGATGGCAAGGAAGTTGGCCTTAAACCGTCGATTGGTGGCGGCATACAGGAAAGGGTTGACGGTGGAGTTGAACCAGACGGCATAGTACGTCACGTAATAGACGAAGTCGTTCACACATTCCTCTCCGCAGAGTGTTTTGATGATGGTGGTTACCACGTATGGCATCCAGCACATCAGAAAGACAATGATCAATGCGGCAAGAATTTTAGCGGCTCGCCTCAGTTTCGTCTTCTCACGATGCAGTCGAAGACCGGACGCCGACGCACGACGATCAATCGGAACTGTCTCACTAGGACTGCTCTCGCCGGACGGCGTCGGACACGACCGAGAGATTTCTTCAGGAGACGCCGACGCTCGACCATCAATCGAAACTTTCTCACCACGATTGCTCTTGCCGGACGACGGCGGACGCGAGCGAGAGGTTTCTTCTGGGCGTCTCGCAGAAGCGCTTCCGGCCATTGCGAGGAGCTGCTCCACTTGACGAGAGCTGACAATTGATGATGGTTGCCATGGTTGCGGTCGTATAGCGCGGCATCGTGTTTCACATGGCTGTAAGCTCGGCCTACTCCCACAAAGTAACCATGGTAACTGTCGCCGTCTAACCTCGCCTTCCGTCACCGATGGCCGAGCCTGGCGCAACGACTGATCTTCATGCATCTCGTAGACTCCTCCATGTGTTATGCAAAGGTCGTCGTTCGCATTTGCATCATCATCATCATAATCTGTGGGTAGCTTCCACGTCACCTCGTGGATTTGTGATGCAGGAAAACGGAGTTCTATTACGAAGGGCCTTTTGATCCCACCCTCCGCAGCCTCCACTTCGTATTGACGATGAAGTTGGACTCCTGCATTGTCAGGAGATAGGGATGCATCTTTCGGCTCTTCTTTCCATCCACGCCTCTCGCTGTGAAAACGCCTCTCTCGCAGGTAAATGGAGACGAAGACGACGGTGTTTAAGATGATAATCAGTAAAGTCGGAAGAACGGCTTGTCCAATCAAGGCCAAGCATCGTCCAAGCATGGTTGACTCCATCTCTAATATGCAACCTCCGTGGATAGGATCATTTACATGTAGTTCAAATAAAGACCATGTAAAGTTTAAAAGTAGAAATATGAGTAGACAGAGAAGCCAGCTTCCGACGATCATGATGTTGCACCTTTTCTCTGTCATGAAAGAACGATATTTCAGTTTCTTTGTGACCATCCAAAACCGATCGAGACTAATGTAAATAATCGTTACCACGGACACGCTGACAAAACAGTAATCAACTGCTGTGAACAATTTACACAGCAAAGATCCATATAACCAAAATCCAAAAAGGTCGTTCGCTAAATGGACAGGGAGTGAAATCAAGCCAACCAAGAAATCGGGAATCGCCAAGCTCAGGATGAATTTATTTCCCGGTATTCTGGAGATTTTCTTGTCTCTGCGATAAGTGATAATTACGAGAAGATTGCCTACCACGGTGACGAAGGCGACTATGACACCGAAGACGACGATGGTTATTTGATTGCGGGAAATAAATTGTTCCCTCTGTCCATTATCGGTATGATTCATTGTGGTAATAATATGTTTTAATCCTCTTAACAGATACAACTCTTGATGTTAGAGAAATCTGGATTCTGTTCACTCGAACAGGGATGCTACTGGCATGGAGCATTACAAGCAATTAAGTGAGACGCGTTTGATTAGCATTATCAGGTGGTCTGTCCCGCCCACATTAAATCTGCCTATTTTGTCTCTTGATCACTCTCCCTCTCTCTCTCTCTCCCTCTCTCTCTCTCTCTCTCTCTTTCTCTTTCCCTTGTCTCGATCTGTACGTTGTACGTCTACCCCTCTGCTCTGTTCACCACCTCTCTCTATCCCCCCCCCCCCCACCCCTCTCTCCCCCTCTCTCTCTCTCTCTCTCTCTCTCTCTCTCTACCGGATCTCTCCTTGTCACTCTCCCTCTCTCTATTCTTGCAGTCTCCCCCTCTGTCGCTCTCCCTCTCTACACAAAATGTCAGCACGGCCGAATATGTCATTTGATTACCCGTAGCTCTTTCTCTTCCTTTCTCACTCACATACACACACAAACAAATATGCATATAAAGTTGAATTCACACCCCATTCCCTTTACCCCCCCCCCCCCCCTTCCTCTTTCCCCCTTTTCTTCTTTCATTTTTATCACTCTCACCACTTTCCGTCCTCCTCTCTCTCTCTCTCTCTCCCTCTCTCTCTCTCTCTCTCTCTCGCTCTCTCTCTCTCTCTCGCTCTCTCTCTCTCTCTCTCTCTCTCTCTATCTACCACTCTCTATCTCTCTCTCTCTTTCCCTCTCTCTTTTCTTGCAGTATCCCTCACTGTCGCTCTCCCTCTCTCCACAACATGTCAGAAGCACGGCCCAATATGTCATTTGATTACCCGTAGCTAATAACGATTTAATCACGACTGAACATACTAAATTAACGCTCGCTGGTGAAATAACATTTCCTAGATTGCAGATGTTCAAACATTGAGAGATATGGTGACGGAGAGTTGTAATTTGATCAAACAAGCACAAAACATGTGCTGGTCGCCTGCAGGTCAGGTGATCATATTTAATAAAAATCGGCTGATGGTGCAGCTTTTTTTGGGTGTAAGATGTCCGTATGGTAGGTCTGGTGTGTGCATGTTATGGGAATGATGTGTATTCAATGGTGCATTGATGGTTAACTCTAATACTCCCGGGGGGGGGGGGGGGGGGGGGTACTTCCTGACACCTCAATATGTCGAAACAAAATTGCATGACTTTTTTCTCTGATGCTTCCCGCACATTTTGATACAGTACAAAATTTATGGCGATCGGACCTACCGTGCAGGTGTCAGATTACGTTTACCGAAAATACATTTACCGAATACATGTCACTGAAAAATTCTCTATATGACTGTGTATAACCGTATGGACAAAATCAGCTTTTTCATTGTATTTGAATACATACAGTGCAATGTTTGATACAAATGTATTTTTGAGCGATATAAAATGAAATGTGGTTGTAATTTTGTCAAATACCCCAAAAAACGCTTGACATACAACTTGTCACATGGCAAGCCAGCATGTTTGCACAGAGCTTCAATAAATAAAAAAAACTCACAGGACAATCTTTCTGATCAAATGTCAAAGGGAAGTTTGATCACCTTGATAAAACAAATACAATAAGCCAGCATGTTTGCACAGAACTTCAATAAATCAAAACTCAGAGCAATCTTTCTCACCAAATTTCAGAGGGAAGTTTGACGACCTTGTTAAAACAAACAATAGCAACAACAAAAAAGGCTATGTAGTATGGATACTTGCACAAGTAAGTATAAAAGATACCTGTAGGATCCAAGTAACAAAATTTACTTTTCTTGTAAATGAGCAAAAAGTGTTAGTCATTTCATTTGCATCAATGCAGTACCATATCGTGGTAGATTAAATGTCTCACATCAAGTTGAATATTCCATTTTCAGATTTTGCCTGTATGTAGGGAATGCTGGGTACAATCTAGAAACGTTCACAAATCAATTTTCAGTGATTTGTCACTTGCTTCCTTTTGTCAGAGTAGGGCAGAATAGTATGATGTACATTTGAAGTAGGTAAGTCATTCAAAGTCAACGAACTTCTGATCCCGATAAGGCCAAAAGTTAGAATTGTGTTGGTACAGTCTAACTTGTAGAGAAAGACCACACAAGGTTCCTTTAATAGAGGTCTGAATGCAAAACATTGTTCAACGCAAATAAAATATGTGGTCTTTATGTACAAGTCTTATTTAAAGATGGCCCGTCCCTTTTACAGACATCTTTCGGATACCAACTGTGAAATTTTAAGGTCAAAGGTACTATAACTCCCGTAGAATAAATGAAAATCTCACTAGTTTTCAATGAGAATTGACTATTTTCATGTTACGAAAAAAAGCTCGATCAATTATCGCAGATTATTTCCTCAAAACCGAATATTACGCTTTGTCGATTCCAGGGAAACAGCCACTCTCTCTCAAATGATGACAAAGTCAGGGAATTTTCAGAATTAGGTCTGCAAAAGGGACGGGCTACCTTTAAAGGTTACTTTAATGCAGGTTCCAATTAAAAAAAACGTTCCATGCAAACAAAAAATGTGTTTTTATCGGCAGGCTGTTTTTCTATACAGAAGCCTTCCCTGTATGAGAAATGCAATGTTCTTAGTATCCATCCAGTATCAAGCACCCTTTCTCAATATGAATTAGCAAGCTAATACAAATAATACGTATACACTAATACCACCAGAAGCACAGTGTGGCTACAGCCATTATATAGTGTTTATTTGATACAAAACACACTTGGTAATATCATATGATTTACATTTGAATGCCATTGATGATTACCCCAAGTTCAATCCATACTGACCCACTCAAATCTGTGCATCATTTATATACAAAACACACTTGGTAATATCATATGATTTCCATCTGAATGCCATTGATGATGACCCCAAGTTCAATTCCTACTGACCCACTCAAATCTGTGCATCATTTATATACAAAACACACTTGGTAATATCATATGATTTACATGTGAATGCCATTGATGATTACCCCAAGTTCAATTCCTACTGACCCACTCAAATCTGTGCATCATTTATATACAAAACACACTTGGTAATATCATATGATTTCCATTTGAATGCCATTGATGATTACCCCAAGTTCAATTCCTACTGACCCACTCAAATCTGTGCATCATTTATATACAAAACACACTTGGTAATATCATATGATTTCCATCTGAATGCCATTGATGATTACCCCAAGTTCAATTCCTACTGACCCACTCAAATCTGTGCATCATTTATATACAAAACACACTTAGTAATATATGATTTCCATCTGAATGCCATTGATGATTACCCCAAGTTCAATTCCTACTGACCCACTCAAATCTGTGCATCATTTATATACAAAACACACTTGGTAATATTATATGATTTACATTTGAATGCCATTGATGATTACCTCAAGTTCAATTCCTACTGACCCACTCAAATCTGTGCATCATTTATATACAAAACACACTTGGTAATATCATATGATTTCCATTTGAATGCCATTGATGATTACCTCAAGTTCAAGGCTGCAGAGTACATGAACATAACTGAGTCTGGTAATAAAAGCCACAAATATGTGGTTTCTCTGTGAGATAATGAGAGCATCATGGACTGATATCTTACAAATGAAGATGTCCTAGAAAGAGCAAAGTAACAGATAAGTTTCCTGGGGGTGTTTCACCAAGCTGTTCGTAAGTTACAAACAACTTTACAAACGACTGGTGATCCCTTCTTGTGCTAAATCAGATTCTCAATGCACAAAGTGTGGTATCGCATTTAGCACAAGAAGGGATCACAAGATGGGAACAGCTTGGTGAAACACCCCCTGGGCCACATCCTTCGCAAGAATGCTCTTGAGAAAGTCGCCCTCACTGGTGCTGTTCAGGGACGTAGGTCAAGAGGACGACAGAGACCGAGTTTCCTCTCTTGGCTCAGAGATGCCACTGGCACAAGGGCCCTCGATATCATACGCCACTGCCAGCAAAAAGAGGAATTCATTCTGACACGCAACGTCAAATTCTGACAAGCTACTCCAGTAGACTGATTGAATGAACTAAAGCCCTCTTACTTACCTCCTCCCCCACATAGAGAGAGGATGTCAGGAGGAAAGCTTAGTCTTTATTACCAGACAATGAGACAAACTTTCCCGGTCCCAATTTCAAACAATGCATGTGCAAATTTATGCATTCAGTAATTAGTATATAAAGGTTTCTTTATAACAAGGTTCTTGGCTAGGTATGTAGTGGCCTTGCATTCAGGCTGTTTGGGTATTTTTTTAACTGAACTACTCAATAAAGGGGTCTGCCTGTAGTAGACTAATCATTCTCAATTTCTTCTCCGGCTCGCCCCAAAACGATACAGTACTGAGAAAACAGGAGAATGATACAGTGACTAGTCTTAAGATTACTACACTCTATTTGTCAGTTGGGTTCAGAAATGCCAAACAGCCTGGAACTAGGCTAGGTCCCGCGCACCTCGTTAGAACAGGAATGGATGTTACTATCCCTTACTGTTGATGACTTACTGTGAAAGTGTTTTTTTTCGCGTGCAGATATTTTCGCGCTCGGCGGGGGTTCCGACATTTTCGCGCGATGTTAAATTTGCGGTCAGCAAAATCTTAAGTAACTAGAACTAGGCTAGGCTAGGTAATCCATCTGATCATGTGCGAATTACAGTACTGTGACCGTATTCATTTGACCTACATTCTGGACATTCTTCCACGCATTGTGCGCGCTGTATCGTTGTGTGTGCTATTTTTAGCACCGCATACGTAAATCTGCTTGTGGAGTTCAACACATTTTCTAGCATGGATAAATTCACGGTAATGCTAAAAACCTTTTCGGAGTTAAATTCGCGGACGCATCCCAATTCGCGAAAATAAAACCCCCGCGAAAGAAACCACTAATACAGTAGTCTAAAGCAATTTCCACCAAGCACATAATATCATTCAAGCATTATCCCCATCAAACACTGTGTTTGAAGGTGTACTGGGGTGCTTTACCAAGCTGTTCTTAAGCTCAGAATGACTTTACACACAACTGGTGACCCTTTCTTCTGCTAAATCAGATTCTTAATGATTTTGATTCTCATCAGCTAAATTAAAATTCTTGTTTTTAAGAAGCATCTGAATACAAAGTTTATGGTTGTTCAAACGTTTTTAGTATTGTTGGAAATGGACTCCCACTATGCTAAAACAGAATCAAATTGGGGTATCTCACCAGTCCTGCGTACAGTCGTTCTAAGGTAAAAAAAAAAAAAAAAAAGCTTGGTGAAACACCCAACTGGATCTATGTTGCATAATCCTGCATTTCCATCTTATAATCTTATCCTGTGATTTCAAAATATTCAGACACACATTTAGCGGTCAGACAAATGTTTGTATGCATGCACTGTAATATATGTACACCAATTTGAAGTTCAACCATGTTCTTGTAGTCCATAGAACTACTAACTACTAGAAAACAGATTTTTTGTCACATGCTGCCTCTACAACAATATAGTCAGATGCATGTTTGAAGATGATATATCTTGATTGAAGATGATAAACCATTGGGAAAGATGATGAACCATGATCGAAGATGACTAACCATGATATTTATCATATCTATACCATATGCATTATGGGTATATATTCACACCATTGAACATCACTTGCAGTTTCCATCTATTTTCTCAGTGGAGTGAATGACCCAAGTTCACTCTGAATTAAAATTGATCTGCTTACACACAGTTTGCCCCTCAAAAAAAATGGCCAAGGTATCTCAACATTTGAAAGCGATGTGATGTGGAGGTAACTAGGGATATCAGTGTCTTTTTTCCTCTTTTAATCCCTTGCATGCCAGACAACCTGGTAGTCGTCGATGTCTGTGTGCATGATTTGTGCTGACTTTCGCCAATGGCACATAAGGAGTGAAAGGGGTACAGATTTACAGTTCAATGCAGTTCACATCAAAGGCTAGAACAGTCGCTTTCAGCTTTCTCCACACTGAGCTTTAGGATGGAGTAGATCTAAGACGGCAGCTTTGTAGCGCTCCCAGTGTTCGACCGTCTCGCCCTCATTCCGGATTGTTGAGACTGCGTCTTTGAATGCCTTGACCTCCTTGGTATCCAGGATTTCATCCAGGGTTTGAGGGTCAGTGGCACCTGCCTGTGATGTCTGGGAGAGAGAGAGAGAGGGGAGAGAGGGGGAGAGAGGGAGAGAGGGAGGGAGAGAGAGAGGGAGAGAGGGAGGAGAGAGGGGGAGAGAGAGGGGGAGAGAGAGGGGAAGAGAGGGAGAGACAGGGGGAGGGGACGAGAGGGGGAGAGAGGGGGAGGGAGAGAGAGGGAGAGAGGGAGAGGGAGAATGAGGGATAGAGAGAAAGAGAGAATGAGGGATAGAGAGAAAGAGAGAGGGGGGTGAGAGGGGGGAGAGACAGGGAGAGACAGGGAAAGGGGGAGAGAGGGGGAGAGAGGGAGAGAGATGGAAAGAGGGAAAGAGAGATGGAGAAAATAGGACAGAAAAGGAGAAAAAGGGAGAGAGAGAGGGAGAGAGAGGCGTAGACAGAGAGCAGATAATTAGGTCAGAATAATTTACATTTTATCATAGATCTCAAATTGATATAATGATATCATGTTTAGAATGAGAAAATAATTTAAACGAGTACTTGAGTTTTTTTCAATGGGTCCAATCATAACCACTTTAACTGAGGCTTTGTCTGATAAATTTTCGTGACTACTGCTACTACTAATACTAAAAACATTACTTCTACTAATAAAAAAACTTCTGTTACAGCTTCATCTACTACTATTGATTCAATTTTCATCTTGTGCTGATCAGTTGGATTGGATTAAATTAAATTGAATTTATTTATTTCCACATGTAAACATAGAATAAAGAAGAAAATAAAAATGATAAGATTTCATGCATACACAGAAAAAAGAATATAGACAGACATTGACAAGATAAATCTAATGCATATAGAAAATTTTAAATTAAAAAGACTGCTGGTTCATTTGAATTATAGAAAATTAATAACATATTTCAATGTGGGGGGGGGGGGGCATTGTAGCTCCACTGATTAGCTAAAATGTACGGCATGTATGATCACCGTTTCCTCAATCTATGACTATTCTAATTCAATCCTTGATTTCACAATGTTGAAATAAAAACCTACCTTGCTTCTTATCCGGGCCATGGTGTCCAGGATTGCTGTCCGTGATGGGCTCAAGTCCCACACATACTCTTCCATGTCGTCATCTGTTATTTCCGTCTCCCATGGCTCTGTGATCTATCACGACACGGAGTGAAAACATGTGACGGTTTAACCAGGGAAGTGTTATAGGACGGAGTAGAAACTCGAGCATAATACATTCAAACATCTGCATGGGTTCTAAAGCGTGCTTATGAATGTCAAAAGAATTCCATAATCATGACAATGCTTTGATGTTCCATGTGCCGAGCCGACATTTAGCTGATGTCAACTTGAAAAGAAATTTCTTTAATTTCCCATTTGTCTGTAGACGTTTTGTTTTTGACAAATTCGTTTGCAAACTATAAGGAAGTTAACGGCAGATAATGACAGATCCTAATACTCTGCTTTTGTTTCGAAAAGTATTGAGGAATCATTAAAAATCGGACATATAAGCTATTTGTATTAATTACAAAATTGACCAATTTCTTCACTTTCCGACAACTTGTGCATTTGGGAGATTCAACCACCCTCAAAATGATATATTAAGCTGTGTGTTATCATAAAAGGCGTTTGTGTGTGTTTGCGTGAAGCAGAGATATTTTACTTGAAAAACTTGTTTATGTGTGTTTGCTGATACCTGTTGTGCTCATGGAAGTATTAATGTCATTACCAGACCGGGACAAGCGAAATGAGACTGTACATTTCTTTTGTTCTCTCTGAGAAAGCGTTGCCACACAATCATCTTCATAATTGTTCAAAATTGTTCAAACACCTGAACAGCACCTGTTGAGAACACCATAACTTTTCAGCGGCTTGGCACATGGGTTCAAAGAAAGAAAGTTGCTTCCTATCCTTCCATAACACATCCCTGGTTTAACCCTCTCAGTACCTAGCTATGAAACCACTGATTTGTTACATGTGTGTGTGCCCATAGGACTGAGACAGTTTGTAGTACATGTACCCACTTACTACCAAGCTATGGAAGCCCCATTGGTTTGTTACACATGCATGTGCCCATGGGACTACCGTAAGATGGCTAACCCTCTCAGTACCAAGCAATGAAAACTCCATTGCTTTGTTAGACACGTCACGAACGTTAAATCTGTGCATTATGTGTTTAATAAGACAGGTCGGAATTTAATGGTTATTGCACTTAGGTCTACCGGTACCATGAAGGTTTTGGTGCATCTCCCATATTACAAGAGTTTACACTACAAAGAAATCAAATGGCTGCTTCCACGGATGGCTAATCTTAACACCAACAGCAACAGAAACAAACTATTTCTATGATGCGACACTCCAACATGAACAGTGTAACACTAAGGCCTAGAAGTCCTAAATTTTGATGTGAACACATTTACAGTTTATGTAGACTCGAAATGCTATCATAACTTTTTGAAGTGTTTCCATTGGTTAATTCCTCAATATCTTGGTCCTAGAAAAGCTGGAATTGCGGATCGTCCGTGAAGACAGCCATTTTTTTTCTTGTGTTAAAAACACGCTCAATGATCAAGCGTGCACAAAGGCATGCTGCTAGCTTGTGCGGATACACCGCGCGCTGGATCAATCGGCCCAGAGCTCTAGCAACCTACCCTGTATAGAGTTTGTACACAAACGGGAAATGCTGCCCGAAAATCGCACTGTGCTGCACAACAAATGCATGGTTGGAATAATTAGTCAAATTAATGCATAATCACGTGACTCGCATACAGGATTCCTATTGGTCACATTCTTCAACCTGTCTTATAAAGTCTTTTGTTACGCAGACAAAATAGCAAAGGGTCCGTTATATATTTTGTCAGCGTAACAATAGACCATGTTCATAATGTCATGATATCTATATAGCAAACACTGACGTATGCCTGCATGCTGTCAAGTTGGTCAAGACATGCCACAAATAGTGCATTACTTAGAGACAGAAATAACCAGGATTTTCTGCAAGATTTCCCCAGCTAAAGAACACCTTAGGGGCACTTTCATTCGGCTGATTTCAAAGATGTCAAAACTTTGTTCTTACCCAAGCCTCGTGGTACAGCACACTCAGCAGATAGATGCAGTAGTCAAAATTCTGCTTTTTAACAGGACACCTGTGAGGATTTATAATGCAAAGAAAGGCAGGAAAATGGTGGATGATGTACAAAAAATATCAATTAATTTCGCAAAGAAATGACGGATTAAAGGGCATATACTGTACTGGGAAGACAAAAAGCCTTCAAAAGGTGATCGTAAGCAATCTTCTTGCCAATGGTCTGAAATTCATGTATTGTCCATTTTAGAAACTTGCTGAAAGTTATTTGGCCTCAAATGATCCACATTTGGAGTAATTAGTGATTAAATCACAAATCCTCAAATTATTCGGCCTAAACATTTTGAAGGCTTTTTTCGTCTTCCCAGTACAGTATATTCCCTTTAAGTCTCCTTGGTATAATTACTTCGGCATGCTTTCTGTCAAACTGGGGGAGGGGCAGACACTGTGATTGATTCCTTGTATTCTTTCTTCTACATTCTCAACATAGAGTTTAAAAAAGGTTATGATAAAGTATGAATAAATGTAGAAGATGTAGATGTGTGTGATGAAATATAAGTTGACTTACATTTCTGTAAATGTTGATCTGTACAAAATGCTGACTTGTTAAACCTGCTGGCTTATAGTATGGTTGTTTGACATTAGTTTGACTATCTCATTACAAGTCATTTATATCACATTGAGTTATGGCACGACTGAAAATGTTAACTAACGAGAACCATAATTTGTTGAGAAAAATTGTTATGTAAGAGTAGTGCTGAACTTATTCTATGCCACAGATGCTACTGCCTCACTCGTGTGTAGTACTTGGGTCAAAATGAGACTGTGGAACACAGAAAATTAAAGGGAAATGTGAGCAAAAACTTGAGTAAAATAATTAAAGTTATTTGTGTTTAAAAATCTTAATCATTAGCCAGCAAGTTTGTGATCTTTCTCACAGGAAGGCAAGTAATGCTCTGAATATTGTGTTCTTAATGCATGGTACACCATGATAATTCCATACAGTACATCATTTTGGCCCAATGGAGTTGGCCATGTGGGTTAGTGATCAGAGATCACTGCTAACAAATTGTGATTTAAAAACAAAAATCACAACTTCCTCATATTATGTCTGTGTTTTTTTTCTCAAATTTTTACCAATCTATATTTCTGATTTGTTCTGCTTTTATTCCATTCAATTAATTTTCAGGGTTTCAAGCCCCTTTATTTTGCGAGCAGATGTATTTATACTAACCTGTCGGCTGCGATGGTGACAATGTCCGTTTCCTTGTCGTACCGCTCTCCAATGAGCTGAATGAACTTCCACCTTGCATGCTTATCCAGAGGGAGATCACTCAAACGTATCTGGATCAATATCAAGTAGGAACACAATCAAAATGAGTTAACCCTGTCGAGCCCGGCGGGAGGGGGGGGGTCAAAAACAGCCCCCCCTGACATTTTTTTGTGATAAATTTGTAACACGAAAAGATTGCGGCGCGTCGTTTCATGACTTTTTTCCTCCAAGTCTCACACAACTTTTAAGACCAAATTTGTGACGTGGGGGTACGCGGCTCCGAAGTTACGTAACATTTTGTACATGCACGTCAGACCAAATATTGCTCAAAAACATGATTTCATGTACAAATCCAATGCAAATTCTGTATCTAGCCAAAATTCATTAATGTATCATTTTTATTTTTACTGATGAAAAACAATAGATTTTAAGTTATTCATGACTGAAATAGTGTTACCAACCATTTCCATTGAAAAAACAATGAAAAACATAAGTTGAAAAAAACAAAGAAATGCATTAATTAGCATAATTAATTAAATAGAAATAAATTTGAACAATTTTGGCGTAATTGACAATTGAATTGTGGAGATTAGGTCATGGGTGACCTACGTGCCAATTTTCGCCAAGATCGCGCGATCAACGGTCGAGATCTTAGGGGGGGGGGCTGTTTTTGCCCCTTTCTGGGTAATTTCAATTTGAAAAGAAATGGATGGAGTCCTTTACACGATGGAGCATGATTCACTTATTTCTGGGTGCATTCCCCTACAATTTCTTTCAAAAAGTAAAATTACTCCAGAGAATCCTTTCACTAAAATCTGTCTGGATACCCTTTTTTCCCACTCGGTCACCACTTAATTTAATTTGAATATTAATCAGAAGCATAATGTGTCTACATCCTGGATCCACCACTGAATGATCATCTTGTTTGTAGTTATATGATTTCTGACCTTTGACCTACCTTGACAGTGACCTCCCTTGACCTTGGGTGTCTGAACAAGGGGCTGTCAAGTCAAGTTGCAATCAATCAAAAATCTCCTTAAGACAGGGGACTGACCTAACCTGAAACTGCTGATTGATTGTTCTGACATGATTTCCGGCCTTTAACCTTTGACCTACCCTGACAGTGACCTCCCTTGACCTGGGGTGTCTGACCGAAGCACTGGCGAAGACATAATCTGACTCCACCGTCTCCAAAGGGAAGTGCCTCTCGCAGTCCTCATCCGTCTCCAAACCCTCCGGCCAGTCACTGCACAGCTCTACGGACAGAAACAACAAAAACATTACATTTCTTTGTGCGACAAGTACCTTTTTTCACAAGCAATACACACTAATTCCATAGAGCTGCAGTTCACCCTATTCTGATTTGGGGAGGGGGGTCATTTTGATCCCCCCAGTACGAAAATCGCTACTGATGCACAGCCGCTGCGCATTATGACATGCCTTTTCATCACTCCTTCTTTTGAAGTGTCTCGCAACGTTTGAGACCAAGTTTGAAAAAAATTGGGCATTCCTTTCAGAAGTTTCACAATATTATGTAATCGCATGTCAGGCCCAAATCTGACAAAAAAATGACATTTTGCATAGGTTTTTGTACAAAATACTGCTTTTCCTAAACTGCTCTTTATCACTATCAAGTGCACCTTCTATGCCTTTGGATTGATCACATTGCTCTTGCACGAATCAAAATACATATCTGAAGCAGAAAAAATCATAACACAGAACAAAAATTTGAAAAAAACAACAATAGAATATATGTAAGAAATGAAAAGTTCCCAAGTTAGGAGTTGCTAGAAGAGTAAAATTGCTATTGCAGAATGTCATGCAGCAATATTTCCAATGACGATGAGATGATTGCAGGATTATATAATTTTCATGATCTAAACCTCTTTAGTTTATATTAAATGTCAAAAGACGGACAGACATAAATGAATAATTCCATCCAAATGATGAGTGATCAGGAATGGTTCATGTTGCATACACCTTTCAAATATTGTAACTGTCACCTCGTCTTGATCGCCATGGAAACTGAGTATTGCAACTGCTGCCATGGTAGTAACAGTCAAAAGTGACTATGATTGAAGTTGGCCCTGGGCCACATCTGATAAAGAGTTACTTAATCAATTGCAAGTCCAATCCTGTATCTGTAATGTACAGAGTTACAATTAATATTAATCGCAACTCTTTATAGGACAGGGCCCTGAGAGGTCTGACACTCACCTTTCAGAGCTGCACAATGCTTCTTGATGGCAGGGGGTGTGAGGTGAAGGAAGTTTGGAATCTACAAATGACAAGAACATCCAAGAAAGTACATCATCATCATCAATGTTTTAAAGTCTGTTTTTCCCACTTTGTGGGGTTGGTTCATTTCCTTGATGGCTCTCTTCCATTCTGTCCTGTTATTTGGGTCAATGTAGGTAATGTTCGACACTTTTCTGTCTTCTTTGATTGTTTCCTCCCATGTTTTGCGAGGTCTCCCACATGGATTCCTCCTAACATCTGTGGAATGTTGTATTCTCTGGAGCCAGTGGATCTCTTCTCTCCTAGTCATGTGACCATACCACCTCAGCCAGCTCTTTCTCATCACCTGTCCTATACTTACAAGACCCACTGATCGGAGGTCTTCATTACTCTTTCTCTCACATAATGATACCCTGCGCATCCATCTGACTATCCTCATTTCAGCCGTTTCAATATGCTCCACGCTGAATGAATCTGTTGCCCATGTCTTGCTACCAGACAACATAAAATGTAATTTCCTTTTCACTGAAACAAACAAATCCACAGACTATTAGTCCCAAAACATGTCTTTATGCAACACAAATGCTAGGCAGTACAGTATCCTAATGAAAATAACAACTGCTAATATCACTATGTACTTAAAGGTAAAGGGTAGAAGTGCTAATGACTACAGGTCATAATGTAGGGTTGGAGCTGCTCTGGGGGGTGTTTCACCAAGCCGTTCGCAAGTTACGAACGACTTTACGAATGACTGGTGATCCCTTCTTGTGCTAAATCAGATTCTCAATGAGCAAAGTATGGTATCGCATTTAGCACAAGAAGGGATCACAAGTCGTTCGTAAAGTCGTTCGTAACTTACGAACAGCTTGGTGAAACACCCCCCTGCTGTCATCAACAGGCTCCCTAATTTTGTTTAAAGTCAACAATTTTATAATTGGTAGCCGAATCCTTCCTGGTATTCTGAATTCAACGTAGAATGGAGCCTATGGTCACGCCAGAATGACATTCTAATTGTCAATTCTCCCTATTACATATAGCTCTCCGAATCTGAACGTGTGTGGCGCTCTAATTTTTTACCTTTAATTCTTGGGATATGAACTTCAGGTTCACAAACATTCTATAGCCACCATCTTGCTTTTGTCTTTTCATTCTTTCATTAGTCCATCCACAATTAATGTTGAGGTAGGCAAAAACATCGCCGTGAGTGATTGGTGGTATTTTTTTCAAGTCCTTCGTCCATGTAACAACCCTTCAATTTTAATATTACGAGGTTTACGAGGGTCGAAATTACAGATTCTGTGCGTTATTGCGTGAATTGAATACGTTCGAAACTCTTACCGGAAGTATATGTCCCAAGTGCGATCGATCAGATATCGGTATCATGAGGTGATATTGCTTGATATCGGCTCTATACGATAGGGAGAATTAATCTCTACCACAGCTATCCCTTACATTTGAAAATGCTGAGATCACATTGAATTTACTCAGCAGTCCATACTCATACTATGACAAGCTTAGAGTTGCTCTGCTGACATCGACACGCACCCAAATTTTGTTTAAAGTCAACAACAGAGATGCCAACCTCTTGACACAAAAAATCAGATTGAATATCCTCAAAAATCATATTTTTGAGTGAAAAATCAGATTTTCACGAAAACTCAACATGACCAGTGGCCTGTTGGCCCCAAGCCAGGAAAATGTTAGAAAAATGTTTTACTGGTAACAATGGGAAAGTGAAATGTTTGCTCTTTCATCTGATCTTCACTCTTTTCATCCCATACCGATTATAGTATTACCAATAATGGGAGACATCTTCGCTGTAAAGCAAATGTATAAGTGGCAACACATGCTATCACAATAGTATGAGAGCATCTATTTGGATCTTAGAATAAAGATCAGCGAAGTCACCTAAACCAGACCTGCCAACTTCTGAAGTTCAAAAACTGTATTCTTTAATCCAAAAAGTTGAATTTTACCAACAAAAAATGTATTTAAAAAAAAACAGATCAATGTCTCTTACAGTTCCTACATCGGGCATTTTTTATGGAGCATTGGTTGAATCCTACATCCGGCAATTTTTATGTAGCATTGGTTGAATATGCATGATTTTGTCATGACTGGTGTGCTCGATGAACCAATGAACATCCCCAAATTGCTAATGTGAGATGCTGGTGGGATACTTTACAAAACAGAATTGGCATTTCGCCATTGAATATGGCACACACACACAAAATAAGATTTAAAAAAAAAAAAAAAAGTTTTTTTTTTTTTTTAAATCATATTTTTTAAAGGAAAATCGTACTGTCGTATTCAGTTCTAAAAATCGTACTAAACACGACTAAATCGTACTGGTTGGCATGTCTGCAACAATCTTATAATCTGTAGACGATTCTATCCTGGTATTCTGAATTCGAAGTAGAATGGAGCCTATGGTCATGGCACACTCTATTGGTCAAGTAATCTTTACCACAGTTTGTTGTGGTATCATACATGCACACACATGACGCAATGATTTACTGTGACACGCAGTGGCGCACTCCATGTATATGGATCGTAGATGTTTTTGTACAGATACGTATACGCACAGCTAGTAAAGCAGAGTTAGCAGATTGATCAGCTGAGCTGAGCTGGCGTAACTCCATTCGGTCTTGATGAATAAACAACGAAGTTTGTCTAAAAACCAATCCTATCCAGAACCTCTTATGTGCATCATTTGAGTATACCTATCAGGGCAAATTTCAACACAGTTAAAGGGCATATACTGTACTGGGAAGGCAAAAAAGCCTTCAACAGGTCATTGTTAGCAATCTTCTTGCCAATGGTCTTAAATTCATGTATTGTCCATTTTAGAAGCTTGCTGAAAGTTATTTGCCCTCAAATGATCCATATTTGGAATAATTAATGATTAATGATTAAATCCTCAAAATGTTCGGGCCGAACATTTTGAGGATTTGTGATTTAATCACTCATTACTCAAAATGTAGATCATTTGAGGGCAAATAACTTTCAGCAAGCTTCTAAAATAGACAATACATGAATTTAAGACCATTGGCAAGAAGATTGCTAACAATTACATTTTTAAGGCTTTTTTTGCCTTCCCAGTACAGTATATGCCCTTTAACCCTTACAGTTGAAAATGCTGAGATCCCAATGAATGTACTCAGCAGTCCATACTCGTACCTTGAGAAGCTCCAGGTTGCCAAACTTGTGAGGGGGGATTCCCCTCTTAACGGGGTAGCCCATCCTGATAGGGAGGGGCACGGCCGACCACTTGAAGCTGGCAGCCGTTGGGTACACGCCCGCCCACTCCTGGTCCTCGGCCATCTTGGATTCTCTCGGCGGTGGGAGCTGGAAAAAAACCAAACAAGACACAATTTAAATCTCATTCCCTTTAACTCTTCTTTTTTTTTTTTGACCAATATTGCACAGAAATCCCATTGAGCAACATCTTATCTGGCACAAGAAGGGTTAATTATTCAGAAAGATCACCTGTCTATAAAAGATCATATTTTGTTTCTCTCAAATTGTGTTTCTTTGGGGGATTTTTGGTGAAGGACACTTGGGCTCTTTTGCAAGTCCTGGCAGAGTTTGTAATTGTAATCATTAAATGGCAATATAAACTATTTACATGCTAGGCCTAGAGTCAGGCTTAGCCTTATGTCAATAATTGGGAAGTTAGGATTACCACCCTGTACTCAATTGCATTGCAAAATGGAGCAAAAAGCCTCTCTCCAAGTGTTATATACCCCCTTAAAATGTTTGATTGCTCAGAGATAGGCAAATGGTGTATTGGTGCTTTAAAAGGTATATGTACTGGGAAGACAAAAAGCCTTCAAAAGGGTGATGGTGAGCAATCTTCTTACATTACCAGTGGTCTTAAATTCATGTATTGTCCATTTAGAAACTTGCTGAAAGTTATTTGCCCTTAATGATCCACATTTGGAGTAATTAGTCAAAAACTGTGAAATCCTCAAAATGTTTGGGCAGAACAATTTGGGGATTTCTAATTACTCCAAAGGTGGATCATTTAAAGGCAAATAACTTTCATCAAGTTTCTGAAATGGACAATACGTGAATTTACAACAATTGGCAATAAGATTGCTCACGATCACCATTTTGAAGGCTTTTTGTCTTCCCAGTACAGTACATGCCCTTTAAACCATAGACTTACTGGTGTGAAGCGTTTGAGTCTCTGCTCCATTGCTCGCATGGCCTTGCCTCGCATGGAGTGAACGGACACCTCTGCAGAGAGAAAAAACAAAGCATCAGGAAATAAACGTAAGTGACAATGCAGGTCCAACATTTTTGCTCTGATGTAAATGCATTTAAATTTTAAAAACTGTCATCACGTTAAGTGCCGTTCTGTGCCCCGTCTTAAGAAAGTTGCGACAGCTCTGATCAATAACAAGTCCAATCCCTCTTCTCTAATGTACAGAGTTAGGATTTAAATTAACCGCAATTCAAGTTGCGATCAATTGCAAATCTTTATTATGAGACAAGGTCCTGGTCTGGACTTGAAACAGTGTCATATTTTTTCCCAAAAAAAAGTTACATCTTACATGATGTTCACAATCTCACCACCCCATGTGCAGATAACCATTCAACAAAACACATCGTCAACACATCACCTCAGGCCAAATATGCCATCTTGGGATCAGCAGTTTAGTTTAGACTTAGTTTGCTATTTAGCATCACACATTTCTGTTGTCGACTCAGTCTCAGACTCAGTGTAAGTTAACAAAATTAAGTGCAAGTAATCATTCATGATTGCAAAATAATTAATCCCTGCATGAAGTATTATTATTTGCCATAAACTCACAACTAAAAAAGGTAAGAGTTCCATATGCACCCCCCCCCCAAAAAAAAAAAAAAATTGAAATATATATATATATATATATATATATATATATATATATATATATAAATATATACATAATTTTATATATATCATCATAATATAGCATAATAAGGAGGGGGAAGTGATAAAAATTAGGTTTAGGGTTAAACGTCACGGGTAGCAAGCCGCATAGACTCCCGGGGCTAGGCCGGCTCGGCTCGGGGCTAGGGCCTAGCTAATGTACACGGGTGAAAATGCAGACCTAGATTCATTTTTTTGGACGAATTCAACGGCAAAGGAATTGTCTACGGTTAGGGTTAGGGTTAGGTTTTGAGCTCAAATTCATCAAATATGTGCCAAAGCATTTTACTTACATGTACCGACCGTTTGAGTAATCATGATAACGCCCTCTACGACACTAAAGAATTAACACATGCAATAAATGCCTAATAGCTTACAACACTCTTATAGCTCTCAACTCATCTACGTGGTCTAGTGGAGAAGGCTATGGACTGACGACTCAATGATCAGAGATCAAATCCAGTAGCGAATTTTTGCAAGGTATGAAATGTAACTTCCTACGCATGTAATGAATTGTGACTTGGAAACTAATATGAAGTAGGCCTACCATGTAATGGAGAGTGAGGGAGGGGAAGCGAGAGAGAGAGAGAGAGAGAGAGAGAGAGAGACAAAGAGGGTGGTATACACATTCGTATTTGACTTTTTAACGCTCATTTATTTATTTTTTATTTTTTTATTTTTCACTTTTAACCACCTGACCACCCAAAAATTAAAATACCGGTAGGCCTATACCTCCGAGCTCCCCTCATTTTTTACTTATCCCCCATCAAAAGAATTGCCCTCTTTTAGACGGTAAGCTATTCAAAAAAAAATTATGGGGGTGCATATGGAACTCTTTCCCTAAAAAAAGTTACACAGTAGAAGTAACACACACACACACACACACACACTCAGACATAATGCCCGCAGTCAAACCGACACATAACACATGACTAAAAAGTTAAACCTTCATTGCCATACACGATTAATAACATGTGGGACCGAACAGAAGCTGAGCAAACGTTTCATGGGCTGGGACTTACTCTCTATTTCTGAGTCAACATCTGGGAGACTTGTAGAAACCAGCGACCCATAGTGGTCCTTAACTTTGCTACTTGTAGAGTATCTCAATATTGATACTCCTGGGGACTGAAATGTTATTCTGCAGCTGCAAAAAAGCGTTCGGGAGCAAATTTTTCCCGACATAGTGGCCGCCATGGTTGCGTAAAATCAGCTCAAAGTGTAGGCTTGGCTGCCGGCTGCTTACCCACGTAAATCGGCTATTTCTAATTTACATGATGAATCAGTGTCGCTGATGATGTTACAATGACTGATCTTGACAAATTTAAGGGTTAGTTAATTGCTGGGCTCTCAGTTATTTTAGGTTGCTATGTAACTCCAGCCTAGGCATATATCTTGTGTTGAATTCAAAGGAAGCTATCAGAGCTCAGTCAATACATCTATCAAGGGGAAAAGTATTGCTTTATGGGAACTTTGTTTCAAGCTTTAGGGAGTGTTGGATAAAAGAGCAAATTTGGGACGGCGCACACAAATTAACACACACACACACTTTTTTTTATTTACAGGATGGAACACGCTATCCTAACTGCGTGTATGCCTAAAATTTCTGTGCACAAATGAAATCACACAATGAAAGCCACACTAAAACACACAAATACACACCCATATTCACACACACACATACACACACACACACACACACACACACACACACACACACACACACATACACACACACACACACACACACACACACACACACACACACACACACACAAATACACACTTGTGTATCTCCTTCCAATTTCACCAAGCCTGCAATATCTGGGAAAACGGTCGATAGTTACATTTTTGTGATACACTAAAATTTTCATATTATCCTGCCTGAAAATTGAATGTAACAAATAAAACATATGTACAGTAATTATTGGACATATCGTCAGCGGCAAAGACTTGTAAATACATGTATTATCAACCCAAATGGAAATATTAAGATCAAACACAAAGCACAAATTGCGTCTACTGTTTGAACTTGGAAGCATTACATGCCGAAAATTATAAAAGACTTTGATGAGAAAAAGAGTAAAATCAGAAGTAGAAGAAAGACAAGCATTACATGGTGCTCCTATAAAGGGTGTACCGCTCTTTGGGCTATTATTTTATTAAGAGGAGCGAATTACGTCAATCAAGCGCGTGTGTCCCATAGAAAAAATATATGCGTATTAGTCTCAAAATTGGGCTTGTACTATCCAAAGTTTAAGGTTTGCTCTTGAGTCCTTCACATAGATGCTAGTGTAATGCCTACACAGTTCCTTTATTTGTTGATACTATTGAGCTGTTTTTTACCTGTTAATAAGCAACACTCACTTCCACTCGCACACAATTGAGCAAATGAATTGTGCTTTATCATTCTATGAAAACTGAGTTTCGTTGAGAACGTGTAAAACTTTCATTTAAAAGCTGAGAGCCTACCCAGCTAGAGAGAATGGTAATTATGTTTTGTGTCGTGTTATATTTTATTGTCCTGCTGTGAATAAGCTAGCGCTCAGGCAGGGAAAATGCCACGAACTTTGCAGTGTGTCACTGTCCGTCAGTGCCAGTGCTGCAGTGTGGGGTGGTTGGTTGATGCTGCATTTGTGCAGTTCGCGATCCGATCCGGGCCGGGCGGCTTGGCCTGGCCTGGGTGCGGACTCTACCACCAGCGAATACGTGCCCATGACATGACTGTTAACTTCTGACATTAACAACTTGCACCACAACCAATTCATCCGAAATTTGGTCAATGTAATCCACTTTCTGCTTAAGTTGACGCGCACTTTTCGTTAACATGATGATGAGCACGGGCATGACGCGGGCCGCAGTGCGGCTTAGGGGGGCCCACGAAATAATAAATTAAAACAACTTCAAAATACAAGTGCTCACCATTGTTTGCATTATTAATAATCCGTAGAAATCATTGATTTTTGGAAAGTAACTAGATAAAATTATTTATTTAAAAAAAATTTTAGCATTGTCTTCTTCAAAGATGATGCTGCTACAGCCTACACTGTACACAAAATTTGTGTTGTTGCTAGTACTCATTTAACGCTCTGCCGGTAGATCTACACGCTTAGCTTTTATTCCGGTGGATTGCTGGATCCGTATGGGATCAGCCAGCACCAGGCATACATCTTCTTAGCAATCGGACTTGGTGGGCAGCGTGTGGTGGGCGCATGCGCACAACACAGCACGGCCGATAGATGTTCCGATATTACGTGAGTGGGACCGTGTCCGTGAGCTACCCATCGCGGTGAGCTGTAGCACCGATCCGAGTGGTTCAGGTTTAGCAAATATAAAAAGTGGCGGCCGCGGCAGCATACCAGCCGACAAGCCAGGCTTAGAATTTCGCATCAATTGTCGTTCAGCCCCCTATGGAATTTCATAAAATTTATCAACACCGCATATTCATAGATCTAGACATTGGCTCATAAAAACCTTTCTCGGCACAAATTTGTCTTTGCAAAATGTTATGAAATCGAAATCGAAATAGAAGCTCAGTATTTACTCCTGACAATACTCTTGAATGTAATTGAAACTTATAACAGAACATTTTCGTTTTCACCATGATTCATGAAAAAGTGAAGTGGATTTTCAAAAACTTGCCGCAAAATGTTTAATTCTCACACGGTCATTGCAGCATTCCCAAAACTATTTGTCGCAAATGAAAGAACTCAGTGGGTCGCCGAGCTCAAAATATCAACCCATAAATTTACTTTGATAATATTCTCCATCAGAATTGCTGCTACCCAAACAGACACACATCTCGCAAACTGCACCCACCATTTTGCCATTCCGTTTTCACGCTTCTGTGCGTAGCACCATCTAGTGACAGTCGTGTACTTAAGCGAGTGTAAACTGTGAACAGGTGAATAAAGTTTAACTTCGGACTTCAACTTTGCGGAAGAAAGTTTGACAGTTACAAATGTTATCAAATTAGATGAAATACATAACAAGCCTGGCCATGCTCCTATCACTAAGCCTAATTTGGGCATATTTTTAAAACATGATTTCTTTCAATTTTCATCTTGCTCTACGGCAGAACTGTGGCTTAACCATCCCGATCATGCCGATACTAAGTCCAAACTCTACAAAATCACATTGACATATCATTCATTTTATATTCCCAAGGCCAGGGACTAAGAGGGTTAACAGAAAATTTCCTTGCTTCTATCCATACAGTTCCGCAATCAGTACGACAACGATGTGACAGTCTGGAGTCCGCAGGGCCGGATCCACCAGATTGAGTATGCCATGGAGGCCGTCAAGCAGGGCTCCGCCACAGTCGGCCTCAAGTCCAAGTCACACGCTGTGCTTGTCGCTCTCAAGGTATAATTAATCAATAAAAAATACATGTTTCTTTTAAAGCGTATTTCAAAACCGAAGGAATTTTCAATGCACTTTACATGGAAAAGACTTGAATTTACATTTTACAATTACTTCTATGTGTACACACCATGTACATCAGATAATACAATTTAATGGAACAAAGATCAAATTGCATCTTGAAGTAAACAAATAATTGACTAATAAACATTTGCATCTTAGATTACAAGAATTAGTGACTAATTAACATAAAGAGATGAAAAGATGCAGCTGCAAGCTTAACAAAAATCATACAGTCTATCGGTATCAGTACAACAATGGAAGGTTGTGCCATTTAAAATCACACATAATTATGCCTCTTTGTATAGGTAGGTTTGAAGTTGTTCTGTAAAGATATTGGGTTGCATGGAGGTAATATCTGGCGATACAGTAGCTACACTACAGCTCAAAGGAATTGGCACGGGTAAAGGGAAAGGGAAGAAAGGGAAGGAGCTGCAGTTTTAAACTGCGGTATATTTTGTCCAGTTCAGCATGAAACACAAAGCTTTAGCCTAAAAAGCATCATGTTTCATGCTGAGCTGGACAAAATATACCGCGGTTCAAAGCTGCGGATCCTTCCCTTTCTTCCCTTTCACTTTACCCGTGGCAATTCCTTTAAGCTGTAGTGTATATCAATAACGCTCTTGGCTGCTTTTAATTTTAAAATGGGGTCACATCTCTAGTCTGGGTATTGTAGACAGAGACCTGGGGCTCATTTCTACACGTTTTTAGCCCTCACAATGTTAAAAAAGGGCCCACACTTCCTTACTCTAGTAATGTATACTCAACTTTACTTTAATCCAATGATTCTTCGTATCAAGTGGTAAGCTTACATTTGGAACAAATTGTGTTACAACTTAATCCAAGATTTTTGAAAAGTATTGTGGGATGATTATCAGTGATAATATGAAGACTGCATTAACAGCACTCACTCCCACATTCTCCTCTGCTTTCATTTCAGATATTTTGATTTTCTTTCATTGAAATGTATCAATATACTCCATACTTGTATGGATTAAGCAAGACAGGCTTAGTACTAATAATGCTGTTATGAGTTTTGCAGTTATTCCTTAACTATCACAAGAGAGGTTTATGGTACACCATGTGTAAAGTCCTGGGAGGACTGAGATGAGGAAACGTGGATAGAATTGAAGGTGAAATGGAAAGGCGAGAAAGTGGAGATTTGAAAGTAGAGTATTCTTTTGAAATGAGTGTAGTCCCAAAAAGGACTGTAAACCAGAAAGCGTGAAGAGCTGATGACCTGAAGACAGACAGTCAATCTGCCTGAAACGTCGAGTCTACCTCTCTCCTCATCAGCTCTTCACACTTTCTGGTTTACAGTCCTTTTCAGGACTACACTCATTTCGAAAGAATACTCTACTTTCAAATCTCCACTTTCTCGCCTTTCCATTTCACCTTCAATTCTATCCACGTTTTCTCATCTTAGTCCTCCCAGGACTTTACACATGGTGTACCGTAAACCTCTCTTGTGATTGATCATACCACCACACAAACCTTCAAACATCTTCCTTGACTATGTTGTTGATCTTTCTGCAGAGAGCTTCATCAGAGCTGTCCTCTCACCAGAAGAAGATCATTCCCATCGATGACCACATCGGTATCTCCATCGCTGGCCTCACATCAGATGCAAGAATGCTCAGGTAAGCCTGGGGAATTTTATCCTTCATCAGACAGCGATTCCGATTTGTGTTGATGGCTTCTTTGATGATTTAACAGCTTAAACTCAACCAAATTAGGTTAGGGTTAGGATCCAGACTAGGATAGGGTTAGGGTAGGGTAGGGTTTAGTAAGCTATGTACGTGATTTTTAAAGCTATTTTGTGTCCCAAAAATTGAAAAAAGTAATTTTTATGATCATGCACTGCAACTTTCAGCTACGACATGGGTTTCAGTGGCTTTTCAGTATGCGCGCACACTCAGTAGTATGCATGTTCGACAAAGCTTCAATTCTCCTTAACCTGTCCCATAGTGAATAAATATCACATCGTACTGACATCCTTACATGTTAACCATGCTGTCTTGATAATAATGTAATCATGTTTTTTTGTTTTGTTTACAGTAAATTCATGAGGACAGAATGCCTGAACTCGCGATATGCCTATGAGACACCACTTCCAGTTTCCAGATTAGTCTCAGAAATTGGAAACAGTATCCTTATACATTAACTGTGTAGAGAGATATACAGTTTTCCTTAATAACACACTCCTGATATAATTCAGACATGTATAATAACCAATATTTTTGGGGGGTGGTATGGGGGTAATGTTAAGTATGGGAATTTACAATGCTACAAAGGTGGATTTTATATTTTGAGCAAGAAACTTGTGTTGAATTGTTATAAAACGATAAACCGGTGACTAAACATGAGATTTACAACATGTTTGGGATGGGAGGGTTGGTGTATGGTAGGGTTGAAATGGGGAAATAGTTACATGTATAAAGTATTCGGGTATATGCCCCAAATGGTTACAAACTTAATGTTAGGGGGCTTAGAGATCATTTCATAGATTTGGTGCTGAAGGTCATGGTTAACAGTGTAAAAATTTAAATTGCAGATTTATATCAGGACCAGTGATATATAGACCTCCAAACATTTTGAACCTCAAAATTATATGTTAACTTTCTATAGAAATGTTATTTGCCTCTGGAGTCCTGCTTGTAAACAAATCAAATAATAATTTGACATTGATTGATACATCATCAAACAACACAAATGAATCACAGTCTGAAGTTAACCTTTTCAGTGCCAGGCAAACTGTAGCTCTAAAGGATTTATGTGTATTATTTATGAAGAAATTCACATCAAAAGTTCAACATACTTCCTTCATTCAGAGTTTCTCAGAATCTCAAATCAACACACAGAGGTATGGACGGAGGCCTTTTGGAGTGGGGTTGCTGGTCGCTGGCTACGACGTAAGTTACTCATGTACATACCTTGACAATAGAGAGTTTTATTTTGCCGCGACTGTGACTGTGGCTGACAATGACTGTGAAGGTGACTGACCGTGAATGTGACTGTGACTGACTATGACTGTGACTGACTGTAACTATGACTGTGACTGAGTATGACTGTGACTGAGTATGACTGTGACTATGACTGATTATATACCTCATACATAGATTCCTCTCATCTGATTGGTTAAAAGTAGAGTCATCGAAATAGCTGTGCCCCCGTTTTTAACAAGATGACGTCAAAATTAACTGTGCCCGGGGCATGGCAATCGACTGTGCCCGGAAAATAATAAGACAACCTCAACACCGCGCGATATCGCTCGTGTGTGCGCAATCCCTGTACACGCAATGAGTGTTGATTTACATGCATGCGCGTACAGCTAGCGCGTTGTAAAGAGACTGTCAGGTCATTTCAAAATCCAGGCCTATTACATGCTATCTTGTAGGCCTTGTCAGTTCAGGAAATCTTTTAACCAATCGATGAGAAGAATCTATACATTCGGTTTATAAAACAAATATTGACTGCTTAATATTCGGGGCACAGTTAAAATCATAGGCCCTCGGTGATGTCAAAACCATGACTATGCCCTCAGCTTCGCTTCGGGCATAGTCATGGTTTTGACATCACCTTGGGCTTATAATTTTAACTGTGCCCCTCATAGCAGTCAATATTTGTATACTGACTGACTGACTGTGACTGACTGTGATTATGACACTGACTGTGACTATGACTGTGACTGACTGTGACTGTGACCGACTGTGACTGACTATGACTGTGACTGACTGTGACTGTGACCGACTGTGACTGACTATGACTGTGATTGTGACTGTGACTGTGACATGGAATCTGCCCGTCCTATTGTTACATCACAGATTCGCTGTTTTGTTTGTGAAAGGTAATCAAATTCAAATGTACCTACATACTGAGCTGCATGCACACAAACCATTTTTAAGATTTTCTTTGCTGGCTGCGATCGATTAGAGTGGTGGTTAGGTGGTATCATTATGACAGAATTATTGAAACTTGATATTTAAATTGATTCCCTAGCAAACTCAGGATCTCAAACTTGTTTTGTATGATCATTTTAGAGATATCTTTGATGTAAGAGAGTTAAATTTCTGCCCAATGATACCCTTTAAGATATGGTTCATCACACTCTTGTATGTGTGTGTGCACAGGAAATGGGGCCGCATATCTACCAGACGTGCCCATCGGCAAACTACTTTGACTGCAAGTGCATGGCGATCGGTGCACGGTCCCAGTCGGCCAGGACGTACCTTGAGAAGAACATGGACACCTTCAAGGAGGGTAAGGCACAGGGGCCCATCAGGACCTATTTCATAACAGTTGCGATTGATATTATTATCTCGCATGTTTACTAAAGCAGTCAAAATTGGCAGTTTGTGAGGTATGTGGAGTCGTGTAACAGCATACTGGGTCATGACATGTTCATGGGTCTTCACTTGACTGCAAAGACAGAGATCGGGGTCTGCCCCATCTTTTCATGTTCGATGCAAAACGACCATCCAGTGCATTTGATTGGATGGAGGAGAATTGATCGCAAGTCCAAACCACACTCTCTAATGTATTGATTTATTATATGGCTCATGACACGTGTTTCCCTCACATTGTGTGTGTGTGTGTGTGTGCGTGCGCAGGAGATGGGAACACATATCACAAGTCCAAACCTCACTCTCTAATGTATTGATTGAGTATTGATTTATTATATATGTACTTTTGTGATTACTGACATTTCTTCTTTTCTCTGTGTAGCTACTAGAAACTTGGGATGAGCTTGGAATGTGCAAAAACTATCAATGTGTGTGCTGATACATCTTGTTGTCTTTGCTCTTTTCAGCCACCTTAGAGGAGCTGGTCAAACATGGCCTTCGAGCTCTGAGGGACACCCTGCCCAATGAGACCGAGCTCAACACCAAGGTGAGATACTTATTGACACAAGGAGTGATATTCTCAAATTCCTCCTAAATTCTCTCCTAAGTTACCAAGTTAGGAGGTGCCTTGAAGGGCATATACTGTACTGGGAAGGCAAAAAAGCCTTCAAAATGTAATTGTTAGCAATCTTCTTGCCAATGGTCTTAAATTCATGTATTGACCATTTTAGAAGCTTGCTGAAAGTTATTTGCCCTCAAATGATCTACATTTGGAGTAATGAGTGATTAAATCACAAATCCTCAAAATGTTCGGCCCAAACATTTTGAGGATTTAATCATTAATCATTAATTACTCCATATGTGGATCATTTGAGGGCAAATAACTTTCAGCAAGCTTCTAAAATAGACAATACATGAATTTAAGACCATTGGCAAGAAGATTGCTAACAATTACATTTTGAAGGCTTTTTTGCCTTCCCAGTACAGTATATGCCCTTTAAGAGAGCCCAAAATTGGTATTCCAGAATGTCCTGCTAGGACTCTCTTAATGCAAATTAGGGAGGGTTAGACCCCACCCAGTGCGCATTTCTTAGCCAATGGAGGGAAGTATTTTATTTATGGAGAGCCCATCACAATCACAACATCTCATCGGGACTTTCCCATAGGTTTCATCCTAACTCTGTGGACGCGCAATTATGTGCGCGCACATCAACCATGTACGTGCACCTATGCAAATGAATGCTGCTCTTGTTTTTTTGCGTGTATCATGAATGGCTAAGACAGGGGATGGCTCTCCTAAGTTTTCTCCTAAATATTCTCCTAAATCCTCTCATACGCGCATTTTGGAATACCAATCCCCCTAACTTCCTAATTTGCATAAGGAGAAAACTTAGAGAGATTTTGGAAGAAAACCTAGGGAAATTCATCTCATTCTTATCAGGCTGTGAAGATTACAGTGAAAGTGCCAGGGCCAGCATTATACCTTATGCAGAAGTGCCAACCATTTTGTTTTCTTCCGCATGTGTTATGTTTTTTTTCACTCAAAATACGCCAGTATGTTTTTGCTAAGAAAATATGTTTTATTGGGGGGTTATCATTTTTATGCCTCCACCACAAAGTGGCAGGAGGCATTATGTTTTTGAGTTGTCACATAATAATGATTTAAAAGATCATAACTTTCTCATCCTTTGACCGATTTTCATCAATCCTTCATTGATATGCTTCTTCCGTGTTTCTGCTTTTATTGAAAGCAATTTATCTTCATGGTGAACTATCCCTTGAACATTTATTAGATTTAACCTATAACCCTTGCAGTACCAATATTTGAAATCCCATTGAGTTTCGACACATATTCCTGCCAATAATAATGAAAGGGTTAACCTGAGGGTAACATGAGAAAATATCAGGGTGTGCAAGCCCTTGTGGATGGATGTCTTATCTAGCAAGGAGTGGAGATGTTGCACACAATATGTGACAGCTTTCAATGTACACATTGATCCAGGCACATTGACATTTATTGTCTTTGTTATAATCCTGTTTGTTTTAACTTTCTTTCATAGAACTCCTCTGTAGAGATGTTGCACACAATGTGTGATAGCTTTCAATGTACACAGTGATCCAGGCAAACTATAAATTGTTATGGTCTTTGTTATAATCCTGTTTGTTTAAACTTTAATTTGTAGAACTCCTCTGTGGAGATGTTGCACACTTTCAATGTACATGGTGATCCAGGCAAATTCTAAATCATTATTGTCTTTGTTATAATCCTGTTTGTTTTAAACTTTCCTTCTTAGAACTCCTCCGTGGCGATCGTTGGCAAGGACCAGACATTCACCGTCTATGAAGATGAAGAGGTCGCCAAATTCGTATCCTTTAAATTCTCTCATTGACCATGTGGTCAGGATAAACTCTAAGTGCAACATGATAGTATTATCACATTATCTGCACACGAACCCATACAGCAGGATTCCCAGCCCATCAGGGAAAATCATTTTACTTTTTTCCACTCAGGGAAAAGTCTGGGAATTTGACAAAAATCTCTCAAATCAGGGAAAAATCAGGGAATTTTGATTGGCCAAAAAAAAATAAGTTATCAGTAGACTGTTATATTTTGTTGCATTTATACTGCAAATAATTCACAGCAACAACATAGAAAACATGTGAAACTGGAAATGAGTTGAAATCATTAAGGAATTTTGAGATTTCATCAGGGAAAATTAGGGAATTTTGATTTCTTGAAATGCTGGGAACCCTGTTCAAAATAAGTTTTTCTGGGGCAGAAAGGGTAAGTGATCTATTATCACTTCTTTACTATATGCAATGCTATTTGACTACAACTGAAGCTATTACTGTTTGTTTTAATTTGACAGGTGTATTACTGTAAGTAAAGTATGCCTACTCTTCTTTTAAGTCTGTACCCCCAATCATATCTATTTACAGTCTAGTGCAGTCATGATGCATGATTGCATTTATCATATTTCCTTGTGATATAAACTGCCTAATAATTTTAGTCAATCGCGAAAAGAAGAAGTCGCGAAAAAGTCTGTAAAGCTGTCATCCACAAAAACATTGGCTTATTTTGTTCCCCTGCAGAGACGTTTTCCTTAACCCACGTTCACTTTTCAAGCTGGCTGGAATTGAGACTGAAGGACGCTCAAGGGGGCGTCGCGCTCAGGAGCAGGCTGCCATGGAAACGGGCACGCCCGCCGCCCCAGCTGATGGCGACCAGGCCCCCGCTGCCCCGGCCGAAGGGGAACAGCCCATGGAGCATTAACCCTGGAGAAGCTGGGGGCCTTGTTTATAATGTAGATATATGTTGTACGAGGGAGGGGAGGAAGTATCATTGCCCTGATGTGACAAAAGGAAGCAACTAACAAAACAGACTTTTGTTGGAAAGAAACAAATTGTACCTATCACTTGCATTGGCATCAGTGCAACACCACATGGATTGAATATCTCGTAGTGAGATGAACATTTCTTTTCCAGAATGTTTCTGTATGTAGGGAATGTGGGATACAATCTTGCAGTATCAATAACCCAAATTTGACTGATTTGTCACTTGCTTCCTTTTGTCAAAGTAGGACAGCATAGTAGTATTATGCTTCTGCGTCAGTTAGTCTATCTCTTGACTTTTTTTTTACTTGAACGATTCCAGCAAAGTCCTCTGCTACTTGAATAAAAATCATGGCGGGGCTTTGTGCATTGTTGGAAAAGTACAGTTGGGCCTGAGATCAACGTCACAGCTGATTGCCATCTATTGCAGTCAATGTATGGAGCTGATTGCATTTGATTGCAATCACTGTACATTTGATCTCAGGCTTCACTGTACATGGGAAAAGGGAAAAGCGACATCAAATCCTTTGGCCAACTTCTTTGTAACGAGCAGATAAAGTCTGCAAAGTCCCCTCCAAAAGGATGTCTTGGGTGTTTTGTTTGTTTGTAGTTCGTGGGTTTCAGGGGAGGGAAAAATGGTTATAATGTTAATCCAACAAAAAAAGATTTTGAACATGTTCAGATAACAGTGGTATAGTCCGGTTCATGTATACAGGGAAACCTGAGATTAAATGTACAGTGAGTGGAGTCAAATGCAATCCGCTCCATACATTGACTGCAGTCTGACTGCAATAGATTGCAATCAGCTGTGAAGTTGATCTCGGGCTCAACTGTACATGCATTTGTGTACTTTTAATTTGACAGTTGCTATCACAGCAGCTGCAGTTCTCAGTGGAAAGCAATGCGCGACATAGCTCACATACAAGTCTATTGATAAGTCTGGAGAGATGTATATATTATGTGTGTGGACAGTTGATTTGTGAGAGACTGTTTGTTGCAGTTTGATAAAAGGAAAACAGATAATAAATAGCGTTCCATCACATAAATTTCCCTTTTGCCGGCTTGGCTCATAGCACCGATCTTTCACTGCAGATCATTGAAACGGTTGTTACAGGTCATTGCATACCCAGCATAAAGGATGGAAATTATTATTATCATCTCATGGTTACCATTTTTGGAAACGGCTACAATGCTCAAAGCCTATTGGCTGTATCCATAGTAATATACCATTGAAAATTGCATTTGTGAAAAAGCATTGTATACTTGTGCTTGTAAACAAGAAATAAGATTAAAATCCATTGATTACAAGAATTCCTAGCCAGCCTCGTAGCAGAAAATGAAAAAAAGTTGTTTTTGTATAAGGCATGGAATATCTGCACATCAGTGGTAAAATAATGATTAAATCCACTTTCCTTTCTATTTCAGTAGTACATGTAGTACCTTATTTGTAATGCCCATTTACACTCGTGATTCATTTTATACTGTCAAGATGATGATTCCTGCGTTTCCTGTGGAAAAAAAGAATACAGTTAATTTATGTGTGCAAGCTATTGCATTTTTTTGTGAGTGTAACTGTAATAAAGTGTCCCAATGTTCAAATAGAATGCATTTCAATTGATTTCTTTTGTCCTGTTCATTTTTTCAAGGACATGTACTGTAATAATATCAGGTTAAAGAAAAAAATCTGACTTCACTCTTCCTGTAATGGTCTGATCAGAAGGAAAAACAATTATCACATGACTCATATATACATGTTTCTTTGTTTCCAAATTTATTTCCATCTTCAAATACAAAAATAACAACAGATATACACATTTAGTTTGACTGACTTGAATCTTATTTCACAAATAACATTTAAATGTATGTAAATATATGATCTCCTGACTCAACTAAGACATGCATAATAAATATAAAGCAATGTAGGATGTATGACTTTTAAGTACAATATAAATCTATGATTTTCACATAATTATTAAACAACATGGAAATCTAAATGAACATAGTAAAACTGATGGATTAAACAAATTTGCGCTTGAATAAAAGCATAATCTTTGGTTTGGGGATTATAAAGATCATATGACAAGACAGACACAAACATCTTCCATATACTGTACTTTTTAAATTAGAAAATAGCTTTTATTTGAAGGAAAATTTCAGGTTTGAATTCCTGGCCCAGGGTGACGTATCAAAAGAAAGAAACATATTTTGATTGCCAGTACAATTCTTCCTACTGCAAGTAGCAATTTTTTTGCATTAACAATCCCTTGAACATGATTACACATGAATGTCATACTTATGCTTCTGTAAACTATACAATACTGTATTTGAGATGCCATTGTAATTTACTGCCATTTAAAATTATTTCAATACAAGATGTGTGCAGCAGGTATTTGAATCTTGTTCAACTTTATTTATCAAGTGTACATGACATGGTTAAGACGAATATAAATTTTTCAAACACATTAAAATGAGTTTCTCCACATATATGGACACAAAGGCACAGTTCTAAAGAGTTGGGTACAAATCAAATTTGCAACAGTACAACCGATGACAAATTATAGTTTCTTAGAGATGCACATCCGTTCAAATCTCAATTTCAGATATCAAAACCCATGAAAATAATACTTTTTATATCATACATCACTTTATGTCACTGTGACAAAAATAACTCGTATTCAACAATGTAACAAATCATGAACTTAACTTTGTGTGAGATGATCTCCTTCTACATATCTTAAATCACAATTCTTTTCCTTTTTCATTTTAGAATTCATTACCCATGTAATAATTTTCAAATCATAGATCATTTTAGGCCACTGTGACAAAAATAACGACCACTCATATTCAACAATGTAACAAATTATGAACTTAACTTTGTGTGAGATAATCTCCTTCTACAGTGTAGATATCTTAAATCACAATTCTTTTCCTTTTTCATTTAAGAATTCATTACCCATGTAATGATTCTCAAATCATAAATCATAAATCCAACATAAACATTAACTCCAAAATATCACTTAAACCAACTGAGGCGCATGAAGATAATGACTTATATTCAACAATTTAACAATCTGGACATCTCACACTGGATTTTGTTCACAGATACTCTTTTCAAGAACATAACAAAAAACAAAAGGACACATATCACACTATCACTTTCACAACATCAATCCAACATTTACATAAATTGATTCTAACTATAATATGGAACAAATAAGACATGGATACAAATTGTTATACTACATTTAAGGCCCGTTCATGCTACATGTATTTGTGTCATTCACTGTCATTTTCCTTGCTGGAAGTAAAACATGATTCGAGCAATTTTCTCGGAAACAAATCAGTGAGACCCTTATACCATTCCAACAAGGAAACCCCACCTGTAAGATTATGAAGAACTTGTTTGAAAACACATTCACTGTGCTCCAAATATCAATCATGATTTTGTAACATTTTAATGTAGTACCACATTATGCATTGCTGTGACATTACCGGTTCTAACCAGCCCCACCCCTGCGCCCGCCCTCCTCCCCCCCCCCCTCCCCTCACTACCGTAATTTTACGAAAGTTAAAATCTGTGAAGTCCCTGATACTTGTGGTATAATTGTGACTTAAACCTTCACAGAAGAAATCAGCAACTTCCAACAAGTGCTAATAATACTGCAGCGGAAAAAACAACACACGCAAGCTCAATACGAACAGATCTTATGGCAAGTACTGATTACAGTCACACACACATACTCAAGGTTTACCTGATGTTAACAAGACAAAAATACAAAAATGGTGTTCATTCTAACATTTTTAGCTGCTCAGTAAGCATAATATGGCTGACACTTGTTATTCCAAACACACGTGGGATGATCAATAATCAAACAATAAAACTTCAATAAAACTTCATTTATCAAAGTATCTGCTATATTGATTTTCAGCATTTTCACAAACCATCACTCAAAAGGTTCATTATTCCAAAAATAAAAAAGGATTCAATATTCCGATGGTTCATCAGAAATAATATATGAAATAATATATGAATATATGAAATAATATGAAATATATGAAATAATATGAAACCCATTTTCAGATTAACAAACTAAATTTTATTTTCAAAGTGATGAACCACATGTCATTACAAGATTGATGAACTGTTTATTTATTTTTGGATTAATGAACCCTACTTCACTTTCGGATTAATGGATCCTATTCCTTTTTTTTCTATTAATCTGTTGGTTGAACTCTCTCTATGTGCCACTAATTCATTTATGCCCAAGCAACGCACGCAACTCTCATGAAGTATAGATCTGTTTATTCAGGATACAACACACTAGACACCTCCCCGGTACACTCTGCATCAATCATTCACATCACTTTTATATACTCCATGATCTTATCATGAGCCATCAACATAAATCTTAACAAATAAACAATTCAAGGCTTTGGAAATCTTTTACATGCTATTTTGCAAAAACTACACATGAAATTACTGCATGATCTGGTTATAATATATTATCTGATTGTAGCTGTGGTTCAAATCTGAAATTTGAGGTCGAACTGAGGGCAAGGAATGGAATTAAGTATCACTCTTGGCAGCAAAATGATTGCAATTGTTGCCATACAGTCAAAAGTCATGGGTTAAAGGTAAGCAAGGTCACAGGTCAAATGTTACATTAGGTAGGGGTCAAGGGTGACTTTAGTACACTAGAGGTCAATGTGAGCAAATGTCAGGGATTAAGGATTACAAAGGTCAGGGTTTCAAGGTCGACTTATGCAAGCAGTCAAGGGTCATGGGTGACTTCTGCCAAAGGTCGATGTGAACAAATGTCAAGGATGAAGGGTCAAAGGTGACTTATGCTAGAGGTCAAGGTGGACAAAAGTCAGGGGTCAAGAGTAAAATTTAATTGAGGTCATGGACAAAAGTCAGGGGTCAAGGGTAAAATTTACCAGAGGTCATGGACAAAGGTCAGCTCTCAAGGGTGACTTAGGCCAGAGGTCAAGGTGGACAGAGGTCAGGGGTCATACAAACGACTCTCTCCTGACAGTGGTGGAGCAGTGAAGAAAGGACTCTATGAGCCTAGGCTGAATCAGCTGCTTGACATCAGTTTCTTTCAGCGGAGACGAACCAATATGGCTGTGGATTCTCCTCAATGCAGTCTGCGAGGGCGACAAACAAAACAACAAGAACCAGCATGACATTCACTGTAGTGCACATCCACAATCCAGCAACTCAATATATCATCATTTTTTAAAGTAGCACAAGCACTTCTTTTCAGAACTGAAACACATTTATCTTTCTTCCTAACTGTTTTCTTTAAACAGGTGTGTTTTAGAATACAAATTTAGTTCATTTGCATCAATTCCAGACGTAGACGCTTTCTGAATATGAAAAGAAAGCATTTTTTCTCAATCCGTGAGATACGATAAGATTCTTCCCAATTTCCTTTACAGTATACCCCTACAACACTCACCAAGCACGCTATCAGGATGATCTCACTGTGATTTCTTTCCATCGGGTACTTGCACAGATCAGCCAGCCTGGACGCAACTGCAGAATAAATCAGCATCCGCATCAAAACAATTTGTACATAATACATACTCCACAATGTCATTGATATACCATAAGCTTGATTTAATTTGTGGTGTTTTAATCAAATTTAATGTTGCAAATGATTCTCCCACCGCTAAAATAAAAGAACCCAAAAATGTTTCAGATTCTTTATCAATTGTTAAACTTCGGCTCTTGGGGAAACTTCTTCAAAAGTTTCTCTAACGCTTCAGGGAAGCCTCCCAATCTTCTGTAAAAAGAGCACCACCCAGGGAAAAAAATACACAAAGGCTCGCGACGATTTTGCCCCCGAAATGCTTAAAAGAGCCCTAGAAAATTTTAAAAGAGCCCCCCAAATTCCCATAGACACACTGTAAAATCATAGCCAAATCGGCCGTTGTGCTCAAAAAGAAGCCCCCCCAAAATTTTGAATTTATTTTTTCCCCTGGCACCTCCCACTTTAATCTCTTCCTAAACACCGAAGAGGTTGTTTGTGCTTCACTTTCTTTGATAAGCCCTAAGGTAGAAAAGAAATCACCTTCGTTGATAAGCCCCAAGGTAGAAAAGAAATCATTTCGTTGATAAGCCCTAAGGTAAAAAAAGAAATCACCATGGCCTTGTTGCACAAAACTTATTAAAGTTGATGGTAACTTTTCTACCAACTGCAACTTTTAAGGAAATCTTGCATTTGATTGGCTGTCGATTGGTGTTACCATGGTAGTTACCACTGATGGCAGAGTTACAATTAATGGTAAGTTTTATGCAACGGGTCCCATATCACATCACAAACCTTTCATGTCGACAGCTAGCTTGCAGGAGTCGTAGTCTTGGCACAGCCTCCCCAAGGCAATCGCCGCCTTCTGGTAGATGTCTTCGCACGAGGCCTTATCCCCAATCGACTGCCTACCCAGCATGCTCTCTGTCTGCATGCTGCCCTCGTGGTCCATCATGGAGCTGCCGTCCATGCTGGAGTCCGAGCCTGAGCTTCGGTGTCGCCGCATCTCATGCACCCTCGTGTGGAGAGAATCAGACAGGAGGCTCATTCCGCCTGACTTTAAGATCTGCTCACGGCATGACTTAATCATGGAGATGTTGGCAATGATGGTTAAAACCTGGGATAAATAAAAGTTCAAGAGTGTCAGTCCTATTTGAAATAAACTTCACAGAATGTCAAAAGAAATTAACCTTTGAAAGAATTACCCTTCACTGAGTACCACAGAAAATGCATATGTACTATGCTATTATTAAAACATGACTCAATCGTGGTGATGTTGGCAATGATGGTTAAAACCTGGGACAAACAAACATTTAAGAGTGTAAGTTCTATATGAAATAAACATCACAGAATGTCAAAAGAAATTAACCTTTCAAAGATGTACCATCCACTGAGTACCACAGAAAATGTATATGTACTATGCTATTGTTAAAACATGACGAAATCATGGAGATGTTGGCAATGATGGTTAAAACCTGGGGCAAATAGAAGTTAAAAAAATGTTAATCCTTTGTGAAATAAACTTCACTGAATGTCAAAAGAATAAACCTTTTTCATTAACCTTTGTAAAAACTACCATCTAAAGAAAATATATTTGTACTGTGCTATCATAAAAACATGACTTGATTGCAGAGATATTGGCAATGAAGGTTAAAACCAGGGACAAAAGGAAATGAAAAAAAGTATCAATCCTATGTGACGCATACTTAATCAAATATGTAAAGATAAACCTTTTTAATTGGAACCTTTGTAAAAAGTACCATAAAGTACCACAGAAAATACATTGTAATGTGCTATCATCAAAACATGACATGGCTTGAAGCAGGTTTATGGAACTAGTAGTATGAAATCCAATGGCATTCCAAAGAATACACACAACACAAGTGGAATTATCTGCAATAGTTCTTATTACTTTTTTTATTACTTTTTATTACTTATCATCATGTAAACTTTGAACATAATTATGGATAACATAAATAAACACTTCACCATTCTTATGGAGATTTGCTATTCATGTTATCAGAAACTCAGAAAATTGATATATGATAATTAGGAGTTCAAATCGAGACATCAGATGTGTAAAGAAAGATAACACATCCCGCTTTGAAAACAAATGACTCACACTTGCAATTCATATATCTATATGTTGATAATGAGTTATCTGTTTAATGTACAGACTTCTTGTTATTGATAATCAGTCAAGTTTCCTTGTCATAATCTTAAAACTGACAAAGAGTAAATGAATGATAAAGTGTTAAACTAAGATATCACTATCAGATGGTCTGCAAACAAAAACAAAATGAAACTATACAGCAAAATATGAATCACACAGATAGTGCTTTATTCTGATCTCACATTACTTTATCTGTTTTGGTTGAAGAGCTGATAAAGAACTTGACGAGTATCAGACAGGGATATTGATAACATTGATGCCTTAAAGGGCATATATACTGTACTGGGAAGGCAAAAAAGCCTTCAAAATGGAATTGTTAGCAATCTTCTTTCCAATGGACTTAAATTCATGTATTGTCTATTTTAGAAGCTTGCTGAAAGTTGCCCTCAAATGATCTACATTTGGAGTAATTAGTGATTAAATCACAAATCCTCAAAATGTTCGGCCCGAACATTTTTAGGATTTAATCATTAATCATAAATTACTCCATATGTGGATCATTTGAGGGCAAGTAACTTTCAGCAAACTTCTAAAATGGTCAATACATGAATTTAAGACTATTGGCAAGAAGATTGCTAACAATTACATTTTGAAGGCTTTGTTGCCTTCCCAGTACAGTATATGCCCTTTAAAGCTCAGTTCACCTGATGAGATGACATTCTTGCAGCAGTTTTTTGCCTTCATCCACATCATCCAATGCAGAAATTTATTCAACTTATTTAACATATAACGTAACGGTATGCATTTTGGTTGAGACCCAGTACATCTCATTTTGTATTTTGTACTTCTTTCTCTCCAGCGCATGGGGACATGTTCAATCACTATGTGTTATGCGTTATAAGAACAGCTAATTATTATAATTATTATAAATTGCCCTTCCAACGATCCATCCACCTATTTCATTCTTGAAAGACTAGAAGTATGTGTTGATGGGGGGGGGGGTCACCCTATGGAGAACCCCTACCCCAAAGTGCCCCTACCCCTAATCATTATAATTATTATTATAAATTGCCCCTCTAATGATGCATCCACCTATTTCATTCTTGAAAGACTAGAAGTATGTATTGAGAGGGGGGAAAGTAACAACCCCCAAAGTGCCCCTACCTGGTACTTGCTGTAAATGCTGGGGGCCTTCCCCTGCGTGTAGCCTCTGATCAGTACCTCCGCCGTCCTGAAGTCGGCCAGGTAATCTGAGGACATCATGTCCATGAAGGTGATGTTAGCGATGGCTGAGGCCCCAACGAGGAAGACCGCTGGACTGCAGGTGCGTTCACACAAGGCTTCATGGAAACGACAACAACAAACGTTCTTATCTAATTGAAAACCTGGAGCATTTTCGCCCATCACAAAAAGAGAGAGAAATATTTGCAATATCCCTGTTAATCTGTTTTTGTATTGGTCTTCTTTTTTCTAAATACCTCCAAATGTGCTCCACAAACTCATTTCTATTTTGTCACTTTTTTTCTTCTCTTTTAGTTTAGTGTGTCTTTCTCTTTTCTTTCTCTTTTCCAATATTTTTATCTTTCTTTTCTGTCTGGGGAACTAATATCTATGGAGGTGATGTTAGCAATAGCTGAGGCTCCAACAAGGAAGACCTCTGGACTACAGGTGTGTTTACACAGGGCTACATGGAAACAACAACAAACGTGAATTATCTTTTGCGATTCATTTTATCATGTCATATCTTTATAATTTTTCTCTAGCTTCCTGTAGTTTCCATCTCTACCTTTATCTTTTCTCCCTTTTCTCATATTTCCCTTTTACTGCCTTCTCTCTCTCTATTCTATATGTATTGTTGTTTCTCACTCCCAACTATTCATAGTTGTCCTTCTTTTCTCTCCTCTCTCCCTCTTTCTACCCCATCCCCCACCCCTCTCTCTCTCTCTCTCTCTCTCTCTCTCTCTCTCTCTCTCTCTCTTTCCCTCTCTCTCTCTCTCTCTCTCTCTCTCACTCTCTCTCTCTCCCTCCCTCCCTCACTCCCTCCCTCCCTCCCTCCCTCCATCTCTCCCTCTCTCCCTCTCTCCCTCCTTCCCTCCCTCCCTACCTCCCTCCCTCCCCCTCTTTCTCTTTCTATCCATCTTTATCTCCCTCTCTCCCCTTCTCCCTCTACCTCTATCTCACCAGTGAGGTTCTTGACGAGGTCTTCCATGTGTTCTATGAAGCAGAGCATACGATGGGAGCTGTCTGCGTCCGGCGACGTGATCTCCGCTAGGACCGATGCGGCCTCACACTTGACCAGCTCACTGGTCACTGGTGAGCCTAGCACCTCACTCAGGACACCCACTCCTCCAGCCTAGCAAATAAATGGGAGAAATGGAGAAAACCATTAAAAACTGTATGTAAAGGGAGGCGACAGAAATGGTCTTCATAAGCAGGTGGTCTTAACGTACCAATTACTTGAAACATCATTAAGTTGAAGGATGACGAAGAAAAATGGAGTAGGTATTGTAATATTTCATGAATTAATATTCTTTGGAATAATCTTTTGAATATTCAATTAGATTCATTTGACACACCAAGATCACATATTTTGTGTATATGAGATAATTCTCAACACAACAATGCACATGTCAATTTACAAGCAACCGCCACCATAGTGTAATTAATAAAGTTATTCATGATCCTAGTGATGGAAAAGACCTCGGTTTGAATTAACCCATTTGCCACTGAGCACGCATATATGCGAGCTGGCCTTTCTCCATTCAGGTAATAAACAGCTCGACTCCAGTATCATCTGCTGTACTGACAATAGACAGGCTATGAATAGCCTCAAATTCATCATAAGGCTCAATTTAGCCACACCCCTTCAATTACTGCAGTTCCATGGCAAATTTCGACTTCCTTTTTGGACCAAGGTTCACAAAACCTGAAAATCTAACCGTGAGCGACAAAATTTGGTTCTCACTTACCCTCTCCAATTCCCACCTTCCCTCCGACTCAGCACATAGCGTCGAGATCACTTGAAGGGCCGTCATGGGGATGCTACCGATCGACAGCTTACTGATGCGGCAAATAGCAAAGAGCGCCCCCAATGCTCCCTCCTGGATCAGCAGCTTACGCAGCCAGACGCTGTCCTGGGCAAGGCAGTGAACTGTGACCACCGCAAACATTACGTTGAGCTCGCTCGCAGAGTCTTCGATCATATCCACGAGGGTCTGTGTGGATGAACACAAAAAAAATCACATTATATAGTTGTGGAGGATGGGACCAACTACGGGTACATATGTTTTAGTCAATGGAGGACTCTCAGATTCGAAGTGCAATAGTTTGAAGTATGTGTATTTGTTGCTAGGTTCTACAACTGATGATTTCTCAACGATAGCTCTGGATCTCTCTCTCTCTCTCGTTCTCTCTGATATCTACTGTATATTAGATGCCTCTCTTCATAAGATACAAGTTAAAAATTGTTTGATTTTTTTTTTTAGAAGGTGACTTGCTTAGATTTAGCCTCCTTTATATGTTTCCACAGAAAGTCAACACTCTTACTTTCCTGTATTCCAGTAAGAGTCATCAGGGGACCATAAACTTCAGAGGAGACGAGATAGCATTGTACCATGAAAATGAGGTCAAAATGGGGTCAAAATGGGGTCAAAATGGGGTCAAGGTGGGGTCAAATGGGGTCAAAATTTAGTCAAATTGGTGTTAAAATAAAGTCAATATTGTGTCAGAATGGGGGAAAATAGAGTTAAATTAAATGGGATCAAAATTAAGTCAAATCAAATGGGTCCAAATGATGTAAAACTAAATGGGGTCAAAATGGGTGAATGGCCTACCCGAACAAGGGCAGATTGGACCATTTCAAGATGTGCTTTGATGGCCTTGCCCAAAGTTGTGAGTGCTTTTGAGAACGGCTCCATGGAGACATCTAGGAGACCTTTGTACCTGCCGCAGGAAGGAGAAGAGTGGAAAGTGAATCAACAAGCTTAAAGGGTTTCATGCGTCGATTCTGTGGGGAGACGTCACTATTTAGCTGCTACGCTTACTTGCGAACTTAACGCACGTATGCGGCACGCAGCGAAATGGCTAGCCACAATCGGGGCCGAAGGTTTAGCTTCGGTAAGGATCGTGCATTCTAACCAGGCGGGTAAATGCGTAAGTGCCGGAGAAACAATACACATAGGTAAGTGTGCGTTTTGAACGGAACACACGGCGTACGCAATATGGCAGAGCGCTAGGGATATATCCTGCGTACGACGCGTGAAAGCCTTTAACCCTCTCAGTACCAAGCAATCATAGCCCAATGCATCAATTACAATGACATTATCCATAAATACATAAAGGGATAGGTCACCCTGAAGATAAGTTGGTTTCAATGACATAATGTCAAAAACAGAAAAAGAGTAATTTTTTTTTGTACACAACACCACGCATGTAACATCACACAATTGAAATATCAAAAGATTGAAACTTTTTTATCCTTTGACAGATTTTCATCAAACCTTCACGAATATGTTTCTTTCATGTTTCTGCTTTTATTGAAACCAACTTATGTTCAGGATGAACTATCTTTCTAAGTGCCATATTCTGTGTTGTAGCCAATTATTAAGTGCCACAACTCTCTGTCTCTTTGTATCCGCTCCATATCATGGTAAAGAGTCCCTTGCTCTGCCTGCCAGTTAGGCAGACTGATAAAAGTAACTCTCCCCTTCCCCCTGCTTCTTTTTTCTTTGTCCTAGCAGATCATGAAGTGCCACAACTCTCTGTTCTGAATTCTTTGTATCAGCTCCATATCATGGTAAACAGTCCCTTGCTCTGCCTACCAGTTAGGCAGACTGCATATCAACATAACTCTCCCTTTCCCCTTCTTCTTTATCCAAAATATCTTTCCCATCAAAATCAACTGTTCCAAGTGACCTTTACTTAGTACATGCCCCAAAATTCTCATCTGTCTAATTCCAAGATCACATAAGCCTAAAGCAACTTTTGGCTCATGAAGATTAAGTTATATTGGTATTACTCACGCTTCAAAACACTTGACAAGAACGACCATGTCGTCAATGATTTCTTGTTGTCTCTGAATGAATGGAAAGAAAAATCATGTTGAAAACTCACACTTAACATATATGAGTTTGCTTTCATATTCTGATTTGATGTATTGGAAATCGAGCTGAAAATATATAAATCAAATAAAACTTAAAGCATGGATATCATATTGGCAACTAAGTGACATAGGCAACTTTAACAAATACATCAAGCACTCCAGAGTCCAGCTCAGATATCTGGCAAAAAGGTATATTCTGCCCTTTTGAGCCATACATAAAACATTTTCTTATAGTCACCCTGGGGGACTGAAGTCAAAACTTCAGTTAAATTTTGGAATATCACCCCAAAACCATAAATGTGGCACATTATTCAAAGGTTGCACTCACCATTTGCATTTGTGGCAAGTCTGGACAAAGCTTGTTACATTCTAAGAGGCAAGATCTGGTGCGGATGTTCAGAGACAGAATGTATGGCTTGAGCTGCTTGGTAACCCCATTCTTGAACTCCCTGTAAAGACAAAAAGAAGAAAAAAAATTTTTCATTTTAAGGTGATATTCATGTAAAGTTTGGATCGACCTTGGCACTGTCTTATAAATAATTGTGAATGATTGTAACTTGACTTGCGCTTGATATCAATCGTAACTCTGTACATTAGAGAGATGGATAAGACAGGGCCGTGGATTGACCTTGGCACTGTCTTATAAATAATTGTGAATGATTGTAACTTGACTTGCAATTGATATCAATCGTAACTCTGTACATTAGAGAAGATGGATAAGACAGGGCCGTGGATTGACCTTGGCACTGTCTTATAAATAATTGTGAATGATTGTAACTTGACTTGCGATTGATATCAATCGTAACTCTGTACATTAGAGAAGATGGATGGACTTGTCATCGATTTATGTCAATCGCAACGCTTTGTAAGGTTGGACCCTAGACTCATTCTGTCATCAACATTCATAGCTTGTGTGAATTCCTTGGAAGGTTTGTTATGCTAAGTATATTTAAATTCCATCTAATGTCCACACAATTGAAATTCCCATCAAAGAAGGTTCACAGTGAAACTACTAAACATCATGTGAATTACGTCTGTTATCATGATTTAGACAAAAATGTAGAATTGCCAAGAAAACATATTTTATAAGAGAAACAAAGCATTGTATGGAAAGCTAAAATCTGCAACAAAGCAAGTATGGATTCCCTTTTGACTGGATAACATATTTAGAATGTGATTTTAATAAGGAATGCTGGTTAGGAAATCACTTACTCAAAGTGCTATGCAATGATTACTTGAGCATATCTATATATTGGCTGAATCTACAGATCTGAAATATCTGTACTGGCAATAAAATTAAGAATTTTTTTTCAATAAGGCTACACAGAATTTTTTAAATATACAAGAAACTGGGGAAAAACAACTTACAGATCTCTGAATAATGTTAAATTAATTTAACATAATGATAGGTACTAACACACTTGACATTGCACTTACGTAAACAGTTGTGACAAATCAGAAAAGAGTTGATCTGCCATACTCTGTAGCCTATAGATATTTCCTGCAGAGAAGACAGATATTGATAGCAACATGAACATCACAATCATATGATTGGACAAATGTTAACAAGTGGGACATCATCTTGTTTATTTATTAGGATTGATACATGTATTTGTTACAATTGAATTTCTCAGAACTGCACACACTCATAGGAATTTCTCAATAACAATTTGCCTGAACATCTTTATATCTGCTAACACCTTCTTACAGTGAAAGCAGGGTAAATTTGCAAAATCTTCAAGGGCTAGTTTTTCATTCCAAAACCTACACCCCCTTAGAACTGTGGGGGTATTTATATGATTTTGGGGGTGTTACTCTGCTCTCAGGGGCATGTCTTTAATGCTGAAACTTAAAGGGATAGTTCACCCTTGATTTCATTAAAAGCAGAAATATGAAAGAAACTTAGTGAAGATTTTACGCAAATCTGACAAAGCAAACGAGAGTTATGATCTTTTGGAATTTCAATTTTGTGACGTCATGTGCGAGGTGCTCACCAATATGTTGGGTGATTTATGATTCTACATAATTGGTCTTTTTCTGTTTTTAGGGAGAAATTATCATATGTCCATAGAGATGTGTGTGTAAAACATGTTTCCAATAATGTACATCATCATATGCACAAGTTAAAGGATGCTTATCTTTTTGAGAAAATGCACATTTTCAACAACAAAAAATTGTACACAACATTGTACATTTAGCTGATTTTTCTTCTGTTCTTCGAAGCAAGCTGTCATCAAAGGTGTGTTCAGATCAATCATTTCTCAAGTAGCACACAAATATTTTGCAGGAAAAATTAGTCAAGAGATTGTTACCTTTGACAGTAGCAGCAACGTTTTCTAGGTTGACTGGGGAATTATGAATTTGCTTGGTTTCTAGGATTGTCATGCACTCGGGTTCCGTAGCACTCTGAATATCAAGTAACCATGACGTTACAGAATGCCCCAATGCAGGCCCATTGCCACTGTGATATAGGGAAGGAATGAAAGGAAGAAAAAAATGTTGAAAAGATTGATTGAAATGATGGAATAAAATAGGGGGAATTACCAATATAAAGGAAAGAATAGCAGAAGAGAAAGAGAGAGAGAGAGAGAGAGAGAGAGAGAGAGAGAGAGAGAGAGAAGAACATTAAACAAAACCTGGAAGAATGGGCTGAAGGAAAAGATAAGAAGGAAAAATGCATGGGAATGGAAATGAAAAGTGAGACAGAAATAGTAGGATTTTTAAATAAGAGAAAAGGAAAAAGGGTACATAAAAGACAGATGAAAGGGGAGGAAGAATATACATGGAAGGAAAATTACAGAATATAAACAAAAACAGACAAAAACAAAGAGAAAATACAAAATAAATGAAGAATATATTGTAATTTCAAAAGACAACATACTTCACTATTTGATTGATCTTCTTTTTGATCATTGCATTTAAATAGCCAGATTTCTAACTTTGATTCAACATCTATCACAAGGGAGTCCGTTCTATCCCGAACATGTGCTAGTAGGCTGTCATCAATATAATCTGCTAAATTATATATATTATCTGAGCATCTAAGGGGAATTTAATTGCAAAACCAGTAGCACAACAGTGCTCTCCCTTTTTTTGTTCTGAATGAATATTATCATCATAATTATGTGTGTGATGAGGGTAACATCCAAAATTAATTGATAGTAATCACATTTCATGTTATGTTTTTGACATCTTTTTAAGGTATATTTATGTTATTATTTTATTCATGTACAGTGTATATTTCTATGATTTCAATGTATTTCAAACTGTAAATGACAAAGCAATTAAGCTAAGGCTACAACAAGCAATTTTGACAGACCTTTATTGAATTTAATTGAATTGCATAATTCCAATCATTGATATGCCCATACACATATTCACTTGCTGTATCTCAACACTTCATACTCTCATAGTTTCACATTCATTGTTCATAGTTACCATTTTTCAAATGTCTTCCGAAATATCTCCATCTTCCTGAAAGAATAGAAAAAATACTCAAATGAAAACGAAACAAAATTGCAGATGGACTCATAACAATTGTTATTACATACAAATATACATCTTATGTATTCATCACTGTAAATCCAAATTTGAATAATCAAAGGAGTGTATCTGATTGAGCAAATGGGAGAACAATGTGCATACACTACAGCTCAAAGTAATTGGCATAGGGAAAGGGAAAGGGAAGAAAGGGAAGGAGCCGCAGTTTTAAACCGTGGTTTATGTTGTCCAGTTCAGCATGGAACACGATGCTTTAGCCTAAAAAGCATCATGTTTCATGCTGAACTGGACTAAAAATACCGCGGTTTACAACTGCGGCTCCTTCCCTTTCTTCCCTTTCCCTTTCCCTATGCCAATTCCTTTGAGCTGTGTACATCCCTCAACTACAGTTGTCAGCAATCAGGTTATTGCACCAGGCAAACAAGTTTATGGATGAGCATACTACTTATTCCTCCATTTTATTACTCTAATTGCTTCCTCTCCAATTCCAGGGGATAACAAACACAAAAATGTAGCTCACTCACCAAATTGAGAAATTACAAATTTGATTCAAAATAGCAATTAATAATTTCATTCAAAATAATTTATATAGTTCATGCTTTTTTCAGATCTGCCCCAAGTGGTAACTATCTCATTACCAGTGGCATGGAGATGGGTAGTAAGCCAATTGGGTTTTCTGAAGCCTGGTAATGTAAGGGTTAACAATAACACACATGATTATATGGCAAGGGCTTCTCAGGACGAAAGAAATGTAGAGTCTCGTGTCACTTTTCTCGTTCACTTTATGCCATCAATACTTCCATGAGCATAACAGACATCAGCAAACAAGAATGAACAATTTTTTGAAGTTCAAGATCTCAGCTGCATGCGAACATACTCACATACTGTTTTGACAATGATTCAATCCCACAAAGTTGCAAGATGTCGGAAAATGAAGAAATTTAATGTACATGTATTATGCATTGTCATATACAGTTTCTTCTCCTGCCTTGCACCTCCATGAACTATGTATGCAAAGTTAGAGATACCAGACTTTATCCTCCATGCGCCAATGGATGGGCTAATCCAATGAAAAGAGTGGTCACACAATCAAAGAAAGCACCCTTGTGGCCCAGCCTAGGCTGGTCCTTGGATTTAATCTGGAACAAGCCCGCAAACAAAAGCCCAAGTGGTAACGGGCCCATTACAGCCCCATTCCTATTCATTAAGACACAGTGTGCAAACAACGGAGGTGTTTACACTCACAGGCTTCTGTTGATTCAAGCTTAATTTGAGCTTTGTAGTCTTTTGTTACCAGAGGCAGGTACAGCTTGCCTGTAAAATGGCTTCTCTATTTTAGTCTTCAACAACGCGAAGATCGATCAGACAGAAACATACAGTGAAGGTCTGTAAAGTGTGAACATGAAATGTACATTGCACATTGATTACAATCAATATGGATATACAGCAGTGGAAATGTGACACAGAAACTAATTTCATGTAAAAATGGCTGCTCTATTTTATTTTTCAACAACATGAAGATAGAACAGACAGGAGCATATAGTGAAGACCTGTGAAGCGTGAACATAAAATGTATTCAAGGTACATTGCCTAGTTCAGTATTGACTACAATATATGGAAAATTAACAGTGAAAATGTATTGTGACTTCAAATCATTCATGAAAATGAAATATTTGAGAAATTTTACTTTAAAAAATTAGCCTAAGGTCTCATGATGAGGAGCCAGATCGAAAGACAAACAAAAAGGTGCTGTAACCACAAAAAGAGTAAAAAAGCCGAGTTTGATAATTTATCAAATTGCTGCAAATAAAATAATTCCCATAACTTTACATAACATATTGATCACTGGAATTGCTCGACATTACACTGTGACAGTAGTATGAAAGTATGTTATATTTTTAACTGAAATGAGTGCAGGCTTCGTGGAGAGGATGTCAAAATGGGGAGTACAAATGCCAAGAAAAAAACATTTACAAAAACAGTTATTGCTCATCTTAATCCATCTCTGACAAGACGGGATCTAAACACAGATATTTGTAAACCAGTCGCACCAACATATAGACCTATCCCTAAAACTCATTTGCCTAAGAGAAGTGACATGTTCCAGCAGACTAAATCCTTGCGGTTTTAAAAGCCACTTATGAGCTGAAAGTCTTAAGGCATTATTGAAGACTAATCTCTCTGGGCTACTTGTATGAAGGAGGTCAACATCTGACAGCTCATCATTGTGGTGGTCACTGAGGTGTGATACCGGAGTATCACGTTGTCAAGACAACTGGTCCTACACTGAGAGGGGGGGGGGGGCAATAGAGAACCGACGTGTGACATCATGTGACCATATTGTCAAAACAACTGGTTCTAAACTACACTGCAGCTCAAAGGAATTGGCATAGGGAAAGGGAAAGGGAAGAAAGGGAAGGAGCCTCAGTTTTAAACCACAGTATTTTTGGTCCAGTTCAGTATGAAACACATTGCTTTAGCCTAATAAAAAGCATCATGTTTCATGCAGAACTGTCAGACAAAATATACCGTAGTTTAAAACTGAGGCCCCTTCCCTTTCTTGCCTTTCCCTTTCCCTATGCCAATCCCTTTGAGCTGTAGTGTACATGAGTCGAGCAAGCATCAGTGATCATAGTGGGGACTCTCTTTGGGAGTGCCATACACTAGCCCACTGGGCAATGTGGACCAGTAGATCTCTCACTTGAGTGATGCTGTTTAGAACCAGCAGCCTGCACAACAATGAATATGATAACACCACTTTGGTACTCTATATCAATACAACGAATCAGAAGCAATAAGCTATGGACATTGTACCATAACTGTATGCAAATTCCATGCACATGGTTTAAACAATATGTTAGTAATATGGCAACCCTTGTCCAAGGTTTGTCCAACTAATAGATACAGAGCGCATACCATTCATTAAAACTGATTTAAAATACAGGTAAATGTAATAACGCATTACTACAGAGTCAGGGACAGTTTTTGTGAGAGTATCAGACGATTTATTTTGTGAGCATGGTGAGTCTACTTTTAGTATGTGGTCTGAATCAAACCACCATTGTGATTGAGGCCTTCTTTTTTTTTTTCAGTTTCTTTTCCCCCACAGTAGGGCGTTTTATTCAATAAATCTTCAATTTACATTTACTTTCATAGTCAATGCACACAAATCGTCAGCTGAGTGTTTAACAATGATACAAACAATTACTGATAATATACAATCTTGTCATGAAATAAATAATTTACAGTACAGAATACATAAACAAAGACATAATTACAATTTATGTAGAAAACTACCGATAAAGATGTAAAACTGTATGTAGCAAACCGATTACAAATCTTTTCGACATCAGTTAAAAAGATAAATGAAATTTGACCAACGTCTTTCAAAAGAAACTCGCCTCATATTTTCACATGAAATAGCTTTCTCATACAAGAAATAAGGCCTTCTTGATCACTGGTCATTTAGACAATGTTCGAATGGCACCTACCACTTTGGTAGTGTTCAGTGAAAAAAAATAATAGGAAAACTAATAACCTGTATGATGTAACCAAAATGCATAAAATTTGCATTCATAATGAAAATCGTAAATTTTATTACTTCAGAAATTGTCTGACAATGTCATTTTCATCATGAATGCAAATTTTATGCATTTTGTTCAAACAATTACACATAGTTTCTAATGGTAACCATAAAGCTTGTCCGAGGTTTTTTTAAGTAGCTACAACTCCAGTTATAGATTTTTTGGTAAACATGACCGATTTCAAATCTATACAATTTCAGTCTTTAATCTCAATTGGCCTAGTTCCAATGAGTCATTTCATAATGTTTTCTTACCTTTCCAATGATATACAAATGATGTTGATTGCTTAAAAATTTAATTCATGTTTTATCTTTAAAGAAATATTTATCAGACCACAAGCCAATGGCAACGTCTGGCTCATCGACTCACTTTGCACGCAGTGTGCGTACATGTACATTCACACAAACCTACATTTGCGTGCGCATAACTAAAAGGGCCCTTTTGGCATAAAAATTCACATAGAACAGCATTTTCTCTGGCACAGGAATGGTAAAACTGCCATCTACAGTATAGACACATTATACAGATACCAGGGATGTGTTAGGAAGGAGAAACAACTCGAGCATAATATATTCAAACATCTGTATGGATACTAAAGCTTGCTAATGAATGTCAAAAGAATTCCACAATCACTACAATGCTTTGATGTCCCATGCGCGGCACCGACATTTAGCTGCTCTCAACTTGGAAAGCAATATCTTTAATTCACTGTATTGTCTCTGGAAGCTATGTTTCTTATCACATTTTTGTGCAATTTTCAAGAAAGTTAAGGATAACACCATTAAAGATCCTGTATTCGTTTTTTTTCTAAATAATTGTTGAATGATGCACAAACGGAGAAATAAGATAATATTCTTATTTACACAATTAACAAATTTCTTCACTTTCCACAGATTTCCAGAAATGTGGGATTCAATCATTATCAAAATAATATCTTAAGCTGTATATTTTCATTAACATTTGCGTGCATTTGCGTGCAACTGAGATATTTTAGTAGAAAAAAACTGTTCATTTTTGTTCGCTGATACATGTATCTCTTTTCCTCACAAAAGTATTGATGCAATCCAACAGAACTGGACAAACAAAAGACTACATTTCTTTTGTTCTATCTGAGAAACCGTTGCTACGCAATCCTGTTCATTATTATTAAAACACCTGAAAAGCACATGCTGAGAAGACATTTTTTTTTCGGCGGTGCCACGCATGGGTTCAAAGAAAGAAAGTTGTTTCATATCCTTCCATAACACATCCCTGCAGATACCATACAAAGGGTGGGTTTGCCATGTTATTCCATGACAAGGGATTACATGTTATCTCCATAATGGCTACAAATCCTTTCTTGTGCTTCACCCTTTGTGGCCATAAAGTGGACATACTTCATGTGATTATAGCTAAGGGATGACACTAGCTGGGCATTAAAGGGACAGTTCACCCTGAAGGATGAGTAGGTTTCAATAAAAGCAGACACATGAAAGAAACATATTAGTGAAAGTTTGACGAAAATCCGTCAAAGGAAAAGAAAGTTATGATCTTTTGACATTTCAAGTTTGTGATGTTACGTGTGAGGTGCTCTCCCATATATGGTGTTTGCTGTGTGAGCCCATAAATTGCTCTTTTTCTGTTTTTGACAATTGAATAAACATTTTCCATACAGGTACATGTATGTGTGTAAAAATGTGTTTCAAATGATGCATCAAATGTACACGTGAAAGGCTCGGTATCTTTTTGAGAAAATGCACATTCTCGAAAAATATTGTACACAATATACATGTATGGGATACTGGGGAGAGCACCTTGTATGTGACGTCACAAAATCAAAACTTTAAAAGCTCATAACTTTCTTCAGGGTCAACTATCCATTTACCTCTCTGTCTATGCATGGTAAAACAGTCTGAGCTCCTTCCTGCCTAAAGGGAATATATTGTACTGGGAAGGCAAAAAACCTTCAAAAGGGTGATCGTGAGCAATCTTCTTACCAATGGTCTTAAATTCATGTATTGTCCATTTTAGAAACTTGCTGAAAGTTGTTTGCCCTCAAATGATCCACATTTGGAGTAATTAATGATTACTAGTGAAATCCTCAAAATGTTCGGTCCCAACAGTTTGTGGATTTGTGATTTAATCACTAATTACTCCAAATGTGGATCATTTGAGGGCAAATAACTTTCAGCAAGTTTCTAAAATGGACAATACATGAATGTAAGACCATTGGTAAGAAGATTGCTCATGATCACATTTTTGAACGCTTTTTGCCTTCCCAGTACAATATGCTCCCTTTAAAAGCTAATTATCATTATTATATATGCATTTCATCAGAAATAGGGGAAGGATGAGAATACCATTCTAAGATTGCCAGAAATCACAAAATTAGATGAGAACTGTCATCTTATTATCTTATCTTTCTTCACAAATCCTGGGGAAGTAAAAGTATAAATACATTCCTGCTTGGCATTATCCAGGCAGATATTGTAACTTATACTCGCTTTTTCCTACATTTCTTTCAAAATATGCATCGTTCAAAAGGACAAAAATGCAGTGGGATTTTTTTCATATAACAGGAAGCCCCTGTACTACAGCTTATTTTAAGCCTGTCTTTGTACCAATTTCAAAGAGCGAAAATCCCTTGATCTTGTCGCACATGAAGGTCTTCTCAAGAAACAATTGACCATCTCCCAAGAGACTTGAGGAGCGTCTCAGCTACTTTGCAAACAGAGGTCCGTATTCACAACGTTGGTTTAACTTTATAACTGGATGAAACCTGGACTAACTTTCTGGGGGCGCAATAAAATAATCTGATGCTCTTACAAAATCATTGACTTTCATCACAGAATCGCAACAGTGGGGGATTTCAATTCTACTCCATATTCAGCCTAATGAATTGGAATCAGGTATGGACACACACCTGTGCGGACCGATTAGAACCCACATATTTGAAGAACAAAAAGGTTCTTTGATATGCAAATTTGCTGTAATCAGTATGTGGAAATACTCATTGATATAACATATTAATTCCAAGGACAACATTCGTGATATTTGAGTCAATAATAATGTTTCATGCTGTTTCATTTGGCATCACATAAAGTAAGTCTGGGGCCATGTTGCAGAGAGGTTTTTGATTACTGTAACTTACCATCAATGGTTACGACCGTGGCAACAGCCAATGAGCTCTCATGATTGCACCTGTTGCCATGGTAGTTACCATTGATGGTAAGTTACAATAATTCAAAATCCACTTGCAACATGGCCCAGGTTTAGTATGCTGTTGGCATTAAACCTTTGTTCAGAACACAGGCCGTTGTAGACAAAACGCATAACAGCTTAATAGCTGCTAGTTATTGTATCTGACTTGTCAACAGATCAAAAAAATCAAAGTGATAGTATTAAACTATACAGCATCAAAGGTTTTCAAAGCAGATTGTGACAAAAGTCATATCCCCATTTGAACTGGTCCACAGTTAGGAGAGTGCAATGACACTTACTCCAAACTGCTACCACAGTGTGGGTAGCCAGCCAGTCATTGAAAAGGAAAGCAAAGAGATAAAGTGATCCGTGACAAATCTGTTTAATTCAATCTTAATCCGTGTAGCAGTGTGAATCACAGTGGGCTGCCTGGAATTAGTGTAGAGTGTGTTTAATCGGTGCCTCAGTGAATTTCATATCTTCATTGTTAACCCTTCTTGTGGCAAACAAAATGCTGTTGTACGTAATGGATCATGGATGTACTTGTAGCTTTATGGTGAAAAAGGACACACAGATCACAAAAAGAATCAAACAGAAAGCCCTTTATCACGATTGTACATATGACCGATCGAGTCACCCCCTGCAAAGAATTCTGATTTTGATCAAATGCCTGAAGAGCGTTTTCATGAATGAATATCACAGAGTGATTAATTCTGTATGTGCACTGAGTGTGTACTATCACTAGTGATACACATGTTTCCCACAGCAGTATGGAGTATGGCAGAAAAAGAGATAAGTACAGTGAAACCAGTCTATAGTGGCCACCCAAGGGAAACACAAATTGTGGCCTTCATAGGCAGGTGGCTGCAATAAACAGGTTCTGTAACACATGAGCTCTCTCCATGCAGGGAATCACTTTAGTGGCCACTATAGACAGGTTGGCTGCTATAGACAGGTGGCCGCTAAGACAGGTTTGACTGTACAAGCATGTAAGGAGTTACATAACTCCATGTTCAAATTGTAGGCAATATGCCCAGTACTGTAGTAAGGGTAGCATGCCCCATTCTGTAAATGAATGAAAAACAAGTCAGAAGAATCCAACCTTTACCATATTACAACCTTGGCCATATTACAAGATACTAGATACAATATACAAGATATTTTATTCAGTCTAAAACCGGGAATAAATTCATTCTAAATTTTCAGGGCCTACTTTTGAGCACATTGGCCAATTTGGCTACAATATTACATTGTGTCTATGGGAATTTTGGGGGCTCTTTTAACATTTTCCAAGGCTCTTTTAAGCATTTCGGGGGCAAAATCACCCAGAGCCCCAGTGTATTTTTTTCCTGGTCTAAAATCATGGAAATTTGCTTTCCACCATCTTAATAACATGACAATGCAATACATATATATATAGCAATATTATAAACACATGTAAACAATAAGTTTGCAAAAAACTTGGTAACTCTGCTATGGTAAGTCCCATGGTATAACACTGCTTGACAGACAATCAAATTCATGGTTTCCATACAAGTTGCACGTTGTATACAAGTTGCCATACAAGTTGCCATACAAGTTGCCATACAAGTTACCATCAATGATTAGTTTTATGCAACACGGCCATGGGGCCCGCGCAGACTAAAATTTGCATCTACTGCTCATCTGGCAGTGATTTGTGATTCATCTACAGGATAAAGCATGCTAACCTTTCTACTGGGTTTATTGGCAAAGTGAAACATTTATACATTCAAAATATTTCTTGAGAAAGGTGTCAAAAGGATATAAGCCACCATTCAACTGTCTTCATGTTATCATGTACTGCTGTAAGTTCAAATTTATGACTGATAATTCATATTGTGAAATGGGAACCACCAATGAGCTCTCGTTGTTGCACCTGTTGCCTTGGTAGTTACCATTGATGGTAAGTTACAATAATGGAAATAACTTGCATGCAGCAGCAACATGGCCCAGCAAATGTACATTTAGTTGAATAATAATAAGTTGAATATGAGTTTAATTAAAATGTGTCTTTATGCTAGGCTACCAGTGAATAGGGAAAAGTTCAAAGGTCACATCCATACTGTACATAAACTGCTCCAGTAACCAAGGAAGCGGTAAACACTGATATGTGTGACCTTGGTTCCAAGAGCTGTGGCCTACTTATTTCTTGCTACTAGAAACGTGAATCAGTAGAGACAGCTAGGACTCACAGATAAACTAGCCTGTATTCTCTCTTCTCTCTGTCTCTCTCTTTCTCTATCTCACTCTCTCTCTCCCTATCCATCTCTCTCTCTCTCTCTCTCTCTCTCTCTCTCTGTCTCTATCCCTCTCTCTCTCTCTCTCTCTCTCTCTCTCTCTCTCTCTCTCTCTCCCTCTCCCCCCCCCCCTCTCTCTCCCTCTCTATCTCTCTCTATCCCTCTCTCTTTCTCCCTTTCCCTCTCTCTCTATCTCTCTCTATCTCTTTCCCTCTCTTTCTCTCTCTCTGTATATCTCTTTATATCTCTCTTTCTATCTCTCTCTCTCTCTCCCCCTCTCTCTCTCTCTCTCTGCAATACATGGAGGATAAAACTAGATTTCTTTATTGAAACTGAAGATTTCTTCCATATTCTTTTAAGAATAGCATTTGTAAGATATAACATTAACCTGAATGTAAATAAAATCAATGAAGGGCGCATAGTCTGTTCTTAGACCAAATTGTGATTGCATTAGTGTGTGAAAATGCGAAACAGCAGAGCCTAGAAGCTAGACTATGATAAATGTAACCTCCAATGGGATAAAGTGCACAGAACGATGCTTGGATACAGAGGTACTTTGAACAAAGCACCAATTCTTCTCTTATCACAGCTTAGCATATCTACCTTGTGAAAGTGGAAGAAATCCGCTTACAAGGTGTGTACATAGCAGATAAGTATTTCATGAGGATGCGCATTGCATGCTATTATTCAGAATTTTCTGCATCCTAAATTGTTTATTTTCAAAATTTCCCCTGAAGGAAACGTTTATGGCAGAAGTTTACCAATCCAGTACATCTCAAATCTTGAGCTCATAGGGACAAGTATGATGTGTTATGCGCTATAAAGAAATCGCTTATAATTATTTTACTATTACCCATCTAGGAAAAGCTCATTGGCTTATTACACATGTCATGTACCTAGTATGGAACTGAAATGTCAACTATAAATGTGGTCAGTCCACAGGTTAGTTCCAAATCATGTAACATGAGTATCAGACATATGTACACAAACAAATACAAATCATATTAGTATTACATTCTTTGTTCATCATATAAATGTTTGGCAAATATAGCATCTTGATTTTAATTTACTAGATATATAATTTTGCATGTGAATGTACATGCACTGCTAGTTTACAAAAAATCAGGATTCTGCAGAATGTAATTCTATGCTACTGTTCTTACCCATTATACTGAATTCATGCTTGAAAATACAGCAAACGATATGGGTGTTTTATAGTAAAATCATTTCTCAAACATATTGGTCTTCCCAGACATTACAAGAAGTAAACAGAAATCATCCATTCATGGAATCAAACTATGCATTTTGAAATATGGGTGTGTTTTAGAGTAAAATCATTTCTCAAACATATATTGGTCTTCCCAGACATTACAAGAAGTAAACAGAAATCATCCATTCATGGAATCAAACTATGCATTTTGAAATACGCACCATTGAGCAGACACATAAAGGTATTAGGTTTATTGCAGGTCAGAATTTTTTTTTTAACTCTTAACATGCCATCTGTGTATTTTTTTTTCACAAGTTCAGTGTAAACCACATATATCATTTATTTAAAAAAGGAAAGGTTAAGCTGATAAGGCTATATGGAAGATAACAAGACAAACGTCAGCTAAATACTTTACTATCATTCATATCCAGTTATTCAGTGTGGTCTAGTGTCATAAAAAAAAACATTCCAGGGCCCTGTTGCATAAAATTCAACATTAATGGTAACTCCGCCACAAATGATAACTCCCTTGGTAATACATTGCTTGAAAGCCAACGACATTTTTCCATAGTAATTGCCTTTGACAAAGCTACCATCAATGCTTTATGGGGCACTGTGTCACCCATCTCTATCATCTTTCATTTATTGTCATAAATCATGAATCAAATCTCATTGCTACATTTCATAATTTTAACCAATTTAATACATCATTTGATCAATACTAGTATTTGTTCATTAGCTTCTTTCACCCTTTATTTCTTTAAATGTGTTTTTTCTGACATACTGTATGTCATTATATGATGGGGGCTCTTGTATGTGGATATGAAAAGTTAGTCTCAGTCTCCGGATTAGACAGTAGAAAATTCTACTCCATGACCCTGTTGCATAAAACTTACCATTAATGGTAACTTTGCCATCAATCAGTAACTTACATTGTAACATCGCTCGACAGCCAATCAAACACAGAA
>OZ022597.1:11555724-11563224 GCA_963669155.1 Arbacia lixula
CCACTGATTCACATAGTACACACACCGCGCCAGACCACTGATTGCGCGACTCCACGAATCTGTCCGCCCGCGAAAAAAGGTTTTAGTAGCTGAGAAAGTGGAGGGCAGACAAATACATCTAGTTGTGCATGTCCGCAATGCGTATGTACGTATACAGCGCTTCAACTAAAACCGTCCAGGCAGTGGACTACCGAAGATCATGTACGTGACCTCACTGATTGACGTGCTAAACCTCTGTTCAGAATAGGGCCCAATGTGTGTAAATATGATCGCGGTTAAAGATACATGTACATCACTCGACAAGAATATTGTCATTATGAATGTCATAATTTTGAGCTTGAATAAATCAACGACCCAAGTCAGCGAGAAGTCATTTTCAAAAAGACGTGTAGGTGGATTACGTTTTCTTAAATATTGTTCATTTTCACTAAAACTAGATTTGGCTAAAGATTTGACTTTTATGAATAGTCTTTAAGCGTTCGCCATAACACTGTTAAATTGGTGCACTTAAAATGTATGCATTTGATAATGATTAGAATCACAAAAAAAAAGGAAAAGAAATAAACATGATTTTCAATTGTTTGCATTTTCTTTCTCAAGCCTTAATTATGCTATTCAAATAAACGTGCGAAGAATTTTCGGGTTCGGTCAAATTACACATATTACACATTTTTTTGACATATTTCTGAAATAATAGTCTTCTCAAGTTAACATTTTGATTATTTTGTGTTAACCCCACGCTTAGAGAGAGAGAGAGAGAGAGAGAGAGAGAGACAATCGTTATAGTTAAATTCGGTAAAGCATTTTTTCATTAACATCAATGTAACTTATTGCATAATAATTGCATTGAGATCATTCCTCATTTTCAACCATAACTCTGTAAGGCAGAAGAAGAAATCGCACCCGTCCGTGACAATGGAATCTAGATCGTGAAAGGCCAAGACATGAATTTTCTGAAAGAAAACACTTTAAGCACTCATTGTGGTGATGAAAAAGACTCTTGGGCAAAATCATTACAGAGAACAAAAAGTTAGGTATCTACTTTCCTTTTTGTAAAATTTATTCAAACCCTATGCAACTCTCAACTCTCTCTCTCTCTCTCTCTCTCTCTCTCTCTCTCTCTCTCTCTCTCTCTTTCTCTTCTTTCTCACTCTCTTTCTATGTCAGCTCTGTCTCTGTCTCTGTCTCTGTCTCTGTCTCTGTCTCTATGGCTCTGCCTCTGTCTCTGTCTATGTCTCTGTCTCTCTCTGTCTCTCTCTGTCTCTCTCTGTCTCTCTCTGTCCATCTCTGCCTCTGTCTCTATCTCTCTCTCCCTCACCCCACCACTCGGTTTAACTTTTAGTGAGCACGGTATGTATGATAATCAGTGGCGTAGACAGGTTCGTACACCTGGGGGGGATGACTGGGCTGCCAACGCTCGAGAGGGCGCGAAAGCGCCCGAGCGAGGGAGCGAAGCGACCGAGCCGGGGGGAGGGTGTGGGAGGGGGGTGTCCCCCCTCCCACGGTAGGGAGCTTTTGCAATTTTGAACTTGAAATCGTGCAATCTGATGCATACTTAATGAGGTAAAATAACACACACAAGCGTGCACGCACACACACACATACTCTCTCTCTCTCTCTCACACACACACACACACACACACACACATACACACACACACATACTATACGCCTTAAATGGACAGTCATAGTTTCGACAAGATCTACACACCGTGGCATACGAGTACAGAATGAACTGACACATATTGCAGGGAGGGTTCGTAATGGATCCCGGGGTAGTTTGGGTACCATTTGGCTTGAAACAGAATTTTCTGCGGTTTAATTTCTAGTACTGGAATGGAAAAAGTTATTATTATTTTTTTTTTTTTTTTTTGGTGAGGGGGGGGGGGGGGGGGGGATTGGGGCTAACCCAGTCGTCAAAACCGGCGTCAGTTTCATCATCATTTTTCGCCTCGGATGCTCCATCACCCTCAACGGCACTTTCTTCTGGTTGAACTTCCGGAAGAACAAGTCTAACTCCGACATCATCCGATTTTGACGTAGACGGCTGTTCGTCACCATGTTCTTCTTTCTCATTATGCTTGAAAAAGAAGTGATCCTTGATGTTTTCAACTTCATATTATGAGCCATCCTAGAATCCGAAAATTAATTTACGCTGTGAATTATGTAAGGAATACACTCACATATATTTCCCCCTTAAAAAGTCAAGGAAGACAAGGCCTCCTGCTTAGCGAACTCACCACATGTTTTTGTTTTCTAAACACAACAGAAAAGTAAGCCCACCCCCCTTAGAAAATTAGCATAACTTTTTATCGAAGCGGTTTTGGGCAAAACAATTTGCAGGATTGCTCCTTAACTTAATGACTAACCTCTGTGTGAAAATGGTATTAATCCAATTATTCATGCATGAGTGGGCAAATTTTAAAGGCAAAAATGTAACTTTTCAAAACTCAAAAGGGTAATTATTTATGCCGTTTTAACAGTACATTTTGGCATATCTTGTGCGATTTTTAAAGTGTATTCACTCAACCATGACACGGAAATGACTTCTAATGTGTACATAACAAGTCATGTTACATTTTTGTCAAAATATCCAGTTGTATTTTTTCACAAAAATAAAGGGGTTTTAAAAGTTTCAAACCCAAGAAGGATGAGTATTTTTTAAACGGTGCTCACTCAACCAGAACGATGGGTTAAATGTGGGGATATGTGTACGTGCATCGAGAGATGGATGATAAACAATGAAAGGACATAAGTTATGCATCAGTAATGGAATTCATCCAAAATTCATATGACAGAAACCCAAAATTACCCTTGTGACTTTTGAAAAGTTACACTTTTGCCTTTTAAATTTGCCCACTCACGCATGACTTATTGGATTAATGTGATTTTCACACAGAAGTTAGTTGATAAGATGAAAAAGAATCCTGCCAAATTATTTTGCCCAAAACCTCTTTGATAAAAAGTTATGCTATATTGCTTAGTGAGGATAAACCATGCACAAGATAACCACAAAGTACTTGTACGATTTTCTCTTCTTTACCGTCTGAATTGGCTTGCACCGTGTGAATGCGGCTAATACCAATAAACACAATTACAATAACGATGAGGATTATTATCATCATCATCATAATTATTATTATTAATATTATAATTTTTATCATTATCATTTGTACTATTGTTATTATTATTATGACTAAGTAAGCAAATATCATTCCCCCGAACCTGGGGGGGGGGGGGGGGGGATGATTGTACATGCCATCCCCCCCACCTTGTGAGTTGGGGGGGATGCATCCCCCTCATCCCCCCCGTTGTCTACGCCCCTGAATTGATAATCAAGTTGTTTTTGTGTGCGACATCATAATGAGTAGCCATACTACTATACTAGTAATCATTTCCCCCCTGCCCACTTTCTTTACCTTCTTTATTTCTCTTTTATTTCTCCTGTGAAGGTGATCCTACGAAAAGCCTCTAAGAGCAGCCAAATATAGCCAAACCGTTAGGATACAGAACGAAAACGTCTTGCAGAAAAAACTGTTGAACTTTCGCTGATCTTGTATAGCGCCATCTCGCAAATCTTGCATGAACATTCATTTAGCCTACAGAATTATTATTTCGTAAAAACCGGGCGGTGGTGTCTGTCGATCGAAATCGTGTAAATTCCATCTGCTATTCGGTAGATAACTGTCGTATTCTTGGAGTTTGCAGCTACTTCAAGGAAAAGGTAAGAATCCAAAGCTTACCCATATATCACATCTATATAAAAATGCCTGAGATGAGTTTTAAAGAGGGTAAGAAGTTGCTATGATCAATGATGTTTGATCGTTGGTAATTCCTGTTTTTCTGATTTTACGGTCTTCGCCCATTTAGCTCGGTCATGCAAGGCAGAATGGTCGGCTCGCGCCTGGCCGCGCCGCGCCCGTCCCTTGCGTGCACTGAGAGTAAGACCAGTGATGACAGTGTCGTATTCAGGTGGATTTTATGCTTGACGATGAATGATATTTTGTCTTGTGAAATGAATGATGATACATTATATTACTAACGTTTTCCACAGCACCGTTTCGTCAAATCACCTTTCCCATCCACAATGCATATGTCTATAACATTTACATGTGGACTTTAATGTTTTTTGAACTGACCAAGAAGATTATCTAATTCATCCAGGATAGATCTAAGTTGGAATTGATTTTGAAATGGGTAAAAAAAATTAAATATTGGTCATTTTTAATATTTGCACAGGCAGTTCTTAAGGCCTACATTATTTTTTCTAACTTTAGGTCTAGCCTTCTATTAGTCATGTTAGTTGGATATAGAAATAGTCTAGACTCTGCAAATCTAGATGTGATGCTGACCACAGCGATGTCTGGCTAACTTTCTGAAGATTCTGACAAAACACTCAACAGGGAAAGTGCGGTGGATATGGCTCCCTATATCATGAAAGCAGACCGTTCAAGAAGAGACAACAACAATAGATTCACACCTCTACAGTGTAGAACTCAAGCATCCCTTCATAGTTTCTGGCCACACACTATCAAAGATTGGAACACTACCTATCCAATCCAAAAATATGCCATCTGCTAAAAACTTTCAATCCTCCTTGGAAGCAAGCTAATTCTCGTCCACACCACACCGTCCGGCTATTCGGCTAACTTTCTGAAGATTCTGAAGATTCTGTGGTAGACTGAAAAATTAGTCTCTGTACAAAAGTGTAGGTTGTTGGATATGCTGGGATTGCATCTGGCTCCTCTGAATGCCCTACATACATGTTAAAAAGTGTAATTTCGATTAAAAAAATGCCCCAAATTCTTGTTCAGATTTATGCAGACATAGCGGCCAGTGCCTATCCTGCATTGTGCTACAACAGAACTCTGTGCAGTTATTTGTTTGAATCATTTAAATTTCAGAGAACAAGATTAGAAGCTGCTCATTGTAAGGTTATTGACTTATATTCTACATGCACATGTTAGATAAATTAAGATGTACATGTAAAATGTTTTCTTTTGAAAAGATGTCAAATAATGCTATTGAATCCCTAGGGATCCATGGATAAATTAACTCTTAACCTGCCGCTGTCGCATACATGTATTTGTGACTAAAAGTAAGAGGTAACGTGCCGCTGTGGCAAATTTGCAACCAAATTGTAATAGATAGAACTGTAATAGAGAACACCTCCGGCACAGAGGGGTTTTACCCCCGGCGAGTTAAGAGTTAAGAGTTGGTGGAGGTGGGTTCAACCTTTTCTCAAAATTTTAATTGGTGTTTCATCTGTTTCATCAGATCAGCAATTGCTTTCAGACCAAACAGTTTTCTCCTGATCTGAACGGGATAAAAGACTGTTCCACTCTCTTGAGCAGAGTGACCGAGCAATAAGCCTCATGCCATATATGGTGAATACATTGTAGCCCTGTCCATCTGCAAAAAGGTTTGGGAAATTTGACCCATGTGCTACTCTGGTAGTCTGTTGGACAGCGCAGATTGAATTGTGCACCTGTCCCTCATGTTGATTCATTTTTTGTATGGTTTCTTCGATGAATTAACAGCTTTAACTCGACAAAATTAAGTTAGGGTTAGGATCCGGACTAGAATATGGTTAGGGTTAGGGCTAGGGTTAGGGTTAGGGTAGGGTATGGTCTAGTGAGGTGGATATATGATTTTAGAGCAATTTTGTGGCCCCAAGATTGCGGAAACTAACCTCATTGATCAGTGATCAGGCACCTCCAATCTCAGCAACAACACATGTTTCAATGGCATTTCAATATGCGTGCACTTAGTAGTACATGTGTCGGATGAAATGTAAATTAAATTTGAATTACTTATTTTTGACTACCTGTGTAGGGTAATATCAATCAAATAAAATGTGTTGAAAAGTAATGTAATTGTAAACACCCATGCATGATCAGTATGAACATTGTGGGTCTGTTTTGTTGAGAATACTATTGAGGTAATTGTCTCTTAGAATGCCTCAGTATACAATTTGATACAGTAATGTACATATACAGTACATTCATGATTAGTTTTTGTATTTGAAACATTGTCTAAATCACTTAATTACATGTAGTTAACTCAATTTTAAATCACCATTGGCAACTAGTACAAGTGTTATCGAAGGATAACAAAGATAACAAAGTATGACATTGTGAGGATTCCTGGGCCCTGTCGCATAAAACTTACATGTACCATTAATGGTAACTACTATGGTAACATCGCTGGACAGCCAATCAAATTCAAGGTTTCCATAGAAGTTACCACAAATGGTAAGTTTTATACAACATGGCCCTGCTCCTTGAATCAGTAGACACATTGTGGGTCTGTTCTCTTAAGACTACTATTGAGGTAATTCTCTCTTGGAATGTCTGAGCCAGGGGGGTAACCTGAGAGGGGTATTTATAGAGCACCAGACACTGAACCCAGTCTGAGGGGTAGCAGGGTTACCATGAGGTCACATCAGGTCGCCAGACAGGGGTGTGCATTCAAGGGAACACATTCAGGACTAGTCTGGACCTCCAGACTGTAGGGCATTTTTTAATCCAAACTGCAATATTCAATAAACAGGTCTGGCTGCAGTAGACTAATCATTTCCATATCTCAGGCTAGATGAACGGAGAAAAGAGAAGAATGATACAGTGACTAGTCTTGGTATATTAGACTATATTTGCCAGTTTGAATAAAAAATATCTTATACATGTAGCTTGGAAGTCAGGCTAGTATTCAAAGGGACACATTCAGCACTCACAATTTTCAAAATATTCACAATTTTCACAATTTCCCCGTACATGTAACTGTGTAGCAATGTGTCATTATATTCACCTGTACTTCTTAGTTCAGTTTTAATACGTGGAATGCATTCTGAATCTATTCCTTGTTGTTACTCGGACAAACCTCGGACAAACCTCGGACAAGCTTTGGGGTTCCCATTAGTACAGAATTGTATTGTTTGAACAATGTGAATAAAATTTGCATACATGTGTATTTAATGAAAATGTTCTACCCATACTACCCAAACTGCATAATGTCTACTTAGTAACTAGCAGAATCCCCCCAAACAGTGCTTTTATTGTGGCTTATTATCAAACCTGACTAATGACAGTATCTATCCAACAACAATTTGTTTGCTTTATCACGAATTTATACAAGAAGTACTCTGAAATGAGCAATCAGTTTATTGCTAAGTATTGTAAAATATGGATGAATTGTAGACCAGCTTCATACGTAGTACACTCCTGCACTAACGAACTGGGCATTTTAACAAAGCACACATCAGTGAAACTTACACTGGGGCTCATGGAATAGTAGAAAAATGCAAAAAAGAGCCCCCATCAAAAAATATTTGTTTCTCATCATTGCAGATGTTCAGTGTTCAGTATCTTTTATTCATGAAAGCAGGTTTGAAAAGCACATGTATCTCACAATTTGTTTGTTTGTACCCCAGCATAATGTATACAAAAAATGTGTGAACAAAAGGTCAAGAAATGCATCACAAAGGGCGTGTTTATCAACTCT
>OZ022597.1:11568224-11576612 GCA_963669155.1 Arbacia lixula
TTGAAAACCCCATTGGATTTAATAACTACACATGAGAGAGTTAACCCTTACATTACTGGGCCTTGAAAACCCCATTGGCTTACTACATATCTCCATGGCATTGGTAATGACAGAGTTAACCCTTATATTACCTGACTTTGAAAACCCCATTGGCTTACGACACATCTTCTTTGCTATGGGAATGAGAGAGTTAACCCTTACATATAAACTGGGCTTTGAAAACACCATTGGGTTTAATAACTTCACATTATCACCTATTTTCACCTTTATTTTATGACTTTGCTTCATGAAACCAGGGTCAAGTTATATATTTTTGTTCAATTATTGGAACTTATTATTGATTTTAACTACCACAGCAACAGAAGTACAGTTGAAGTTAATGGTACATCTAAGTTACAGCAATCTACATGTACAATGTACAAGTATGTAACAGGGTCCAGTTGAAGCCAGTTGATATTGCGTGTAACACCCAACAACTTCCGTAAACTGTTCCAAAAGATAACAAAATCCAAAGGAAGTTGAGGATTTCATTGAAACATTTTGTCATGATATAAAAGATCTACTGAAACGTGCTTACGGTGTTTCCTTGGAAAATCTGTTCCCGTGTGGATGTGGTCCGATAACCTCCCCTGGCAGGAAACAGGGAAGCAATACAAAACAAAAGTGAGGAAAGAATGTTTTTATGATTAGTTACCGGTATTTGATTTCAAGCCCACATAGGATTACGTATGTCCATACTGTGCATTGTAATTTTGATGTGTTTTTTTGTTCAATGTGTGGGTGAATGCAGGGTACCATATTGTTGTACATGTACATGTATACACTGATTGTACTTTATTGTGGTGTTTTTCGGAATTTCAAGCCACTTATTTACCTACCCTCAAATAATACTTAGGTGGTTTGAAGTATCTACATTTGATCTCTAAATTGGTATCCAATAACAGGATCCTATACTTTGTACAGTCTGTACTGCATGTTCACGTACAATTCACTGAGTTAGACATGTAAGTGCTTGTATCCGTTTGCACTGTAAAATATATGTTTACAGTTAATGAATGCTCAGTGCTTGTCATCGTACAATGAATGATTTGTTACAAAAATATTATTTCCGGTACTTATATCTGCACTTTTTACTTTTCCATGTACTGGTACAAGTGTTACATTGATGACTTCCATTGTAGGCATACTGGTAGGATGTGTGATGCCACAGGTACAGTCCCTCTTACATGTATGTTGCCAATTTGCCATTCTTGATATTTTAACATCTTCATTATCTATCAGACAAGTACACATTATAATATAGCTTGAAGCACCTCATTCTTAGTCACCCTCTTGTATAATCTGTTCATCACATTATGTACATGTACAGGTAAACTCCTGAAGATGTGTCCATGTTGATGTCTAATAGGTATAGGGCATATTGATGCCATACATACTGTAGTACATTTACAGTGTAGGTACCACATGTAGTGATTTATGTTGCAATGCTCAATATATTTAAAATCAAACATGTTTATCTACAATGGGTTGAAACATCACATCCTGAGTCACACCCTTTCATGAGCTGTACAGCACATACATTGTAGTTTGTACAGGTAAACTCTAGTCCCTATTTTGAAATGATGCACGGTACTTCGTGTTTGTGCATACTACAAGTAGTACGTACATGTATGTAGAGTCAAGGGTGTGTGAGTCATACTGTATGCAGCTACAGATACAGTACATGTACGTGTAGTCTTCACTATCAGTCTGAACACTGTATTTTACAACTGCCCAAATGAGCAACGTTGTGCGGGGTTGTGTGTCCGATACTCCTACATGTATTTGTTCCACTGTGAACAGGATAATCAAGAAAACTGACCTTATGTAACATTTTCTAATTGTGGCGTAAATGCGAGTTTGGAGTCGTTCACACCAAGGTTTATCGTGAAGTATGAACCATCCCAGTACATGTACTCTGCATTATGAAGACATAAACTGTTTTTACTGTGCATGTGAGTATGACTGCATGTGTACATGTATCATGACCATCTGTATCGTAATTTGAGCTTGTGACCAAGCCAGCGTTTGCATTTCTGTAGTTGTTCACATTATAATGAACATATACAGTCTGTTTATTTCAAAATACTTCCCCTTGCTTTTTGCTGTATCAATTGACTGAAATGAAATGATGGAATATCAACGATATTTGAAGTGATACAGTATGTATGTGGTATTTTTACAAGGCAAGATATCTGCAAAATAGCTGCAAAATAGCCAGAAAGAGGGAGGAAGCAAATACCACATTATTTGAGTGTGCATGTATACAATGTATGTATGCAGCTAGATTGGTAATGCATCAGCAAAATTGCTGCAAATGTTGTGAGAGTAGCATATCAAGTTTCTTGAAAATTCAATCAGGATTTAGGCCTTCATGAAGTATCATGGCTTCAACTGGCTTCAACTGTATCAGAATTCCTATGATCAGTGTGTGAATGTCCTCTCTCCTTCCTGAATCTGTAGAAAAGCTGTCTGACCTCTTAGAGGTTTGTTGGTTATCTCTGTCATAACACAAAAGAAGATTAAGCAAACATCTACTCCATTCAAGAATCCACAAGGTTACAAAAGCTCTTTATGGTTAATTGTGATCAAGCTAACATTGAATTGTGGGGGACTGAAAAAAACAAGCCCTTGTAGATTGTCTTTGTTTGTTAAGAGCTCAACATTAAACTGAAGGCTGTCAGAAAAATGTCTGGTATATTCAGAGTATAGATTAAAGATTGTCCGTCCCTTTTGCAAGCTTAAAATTTGAAATCGTCTATCCATGGACCTATCATGGATGGACTGCGCTCGGATAGACTTCCTTTGATCCATGATGACCACCGCCTCATAAAAATTCAAGACATTCAGGTGTTTTAAACAATACGCTGTATTTCTAATGAGGCAGTGCCTTCCTCTGAATAACAAAAGAAAATCTGTTTTGAGAAATATGTCAACCGTTCAGCCTTCGCTGGGAGTTCATAGCTGATCTTATTACACACACTGGGAATTAGTTTGGAGGTGAGCGAAGGGAAATTTTGATAAAATTGTAGAAAGAATTTGGTCCGTAACGTTTTCGGACATCTCCGGACACGAAATCGACGTTGTTTCCATGGAAGGTGAAACACTCAATAAACGATTTACAAGATATTTGTAAGGAAATATGATTGCCCAATGTGCGATATTGAGGCATTTTTCTGACATGTTTTCTACAGTATTCTTGATTTATCACAAAAACGACGCAACAATATAATCTGAAATTCACAGATTCGTATCATTATAAGATGTACTACTACTGCACATGTACTTCAGTACATGAAGTGGTTCTGAAATCTTCTGCGCATGCAGATTGTATATTCCTCTAAATGCATCCAATATTTGTCTTGCATATTTGGCGGCGGTCATCACTGGATCAAAGAACCAAACGCGTAAAATATTCTATTGTGGTATCAATGATCGCGACTGGTATATGAATAAATTACTCTTCGTTCCGACTCCAGTTCTAACACCTTCCTGGTCTATCACGATCGTAAATTGAAGAAAGTGTGATTCAAGACCATTTCTAAGAATATAGCATGTTGAAGCTTTCTGTATATGTAAACAATTTCAGCCGTTAAATTTCAAACCGACTTTTTTCGTACCACGAAAAAAGTATTAGTCTTTGTTACAGTATCTATGTGGTTATTATGCGTCTGTGAAATCCTAATTTTATGAGTAACTATCAAACTTTGGAGATGATTCCTTCCATAGAACATTTTTTTTTCATAATGCGTTTTATAATTTAATAAACAGATTAATCAATAAAACAGATATTTCAACACAAACTGCTAAGAGCCTGAGGTAAAGACTATTAATCAGACGTTGTTTACGTGCATTGTTTGAATTTTACTTTACGTATCAGTTTCAAATTGTGAATATAGAGCTTGCTAACACTTCTCTATATGTTTTGCCAATGTTTTGATGGTTTTGTGGTGATCTGAAAAAGGGACTGGCTGTCTTTAACCATTTGTGAAATGAAACCTTTGTAGTACACATGCACAATGTACAAGTAAGTTAAGTACATGTACGTAACAAGTTGATTTTAATCAAAAACTTTTAATATGAGCAAATTGGCAGAGACTGATTTGAAGAATCTCAAACATTAGCCAATCTGTTACTGCTTTGTCTGTACTCAAATGATTATTATGGTTCTCATTAGAGAGGGTTCCTGTGGTAGAAATTCCTTTTGCAATTCAAGGACTACTGTCGATTTGTTTTATGATTCAAACACAGATGTTTATGACATTTGTAAGTACTGCAATCTAAATCTGTATGTTGAGTTGACCTTGATGAATGTGACATGAACATGACTTGAAATTAATGGACCTGAAACACAAAGTCTCCTTTCTTTTGATCTACCTATAACTAATTAACTACCTGTTCATTGTTTAGAGCACTTTATGTGCACCAGAACATGATTACATTTTCAATGAACAAAAAATGTAGTGAAGGTATTCCTACATGCCTTGCAGAAGTTGCTGTACATAAAGTTATCTCTCAGAAAACCTCTTCCCAAATAATATCCTGCCTCCCACTCTTTCCATTTGATTTGTTTTCTTTTCTTTTCTCATGTTTGCATTGAGTCCTGATTTGAAAGCAGGTACATGCACATTTCATAGAGTTGTTTATTACAAATTTGTATGATAAAGAATCAAATCCTTTTCCAAGGGGTATATGGTAAAAATGTGTGGTTTGAAGTTATGAAAATTTGCATTATTAAGAATCAAGTCCTACTAAGGAAAACATTGTAAACAATATAAAGGTATATTTCTGACAACAAGATTGACAATATTCGTGTGGAACATTTAGTATAGGGTGTGGCAAGATCTGAGTATTCAACAGGGCCCTGTTGCATAAAACTTACCATTGATGGTAACTATGCTACCAATGGCAACATCTATGGAAACCATGTATTTGATTGGCTGTCAAGCAGTGTTACCATTGTAGTTGTTCCCTTACATTGATCCTTTAAACTTTCCTTACCCTACTCCACGAGTGAACTCTAACTGTTTTTGTTCCTTCCAGTCAGTCTATAGACTAAGCGTCAAGCATACAATACATGGAACTGCACAAGTGCACTCCAAATACCTTGCATGCTCCACAGACTCGCTTATTAATGTGGATGTCCACGTCATAAAAGGATGAACCGTATTAATCATACCCATAAAATGAATTCTCTTTCTTCTTTTGATTTTTATCTCTTTGGCAGTGTTGTGACCTTTGAAGCTTACTTCTGCGATTCGGCATGGACTATAATATGTGGGGAGCCATTGCTACTGCATGATCGAGCCGGTGTCTTGACAACTCACTCTTTTGGACTGGCAAGGAGCAGTAAAAAGGTAAACCTTTCTTCAAGATCAATGTGTGGTTCTATTCTTACGTTTCCAACATAAGTATCTCCATTATGTAAGCCTACCAATTGAGTACCGAAGTGTATTGTCATGCATTGTTATGCAGGTTTGTGGTTCTAAACGACATCACACAAGTTAGAGTTTCATTGGTCTGACATTGTCTAGCGGGCTAGTGTTAGGCACTCCCAGTGACAGTCCCTGCTATGATCAGGGATGTATTAGGAAGGAGTAGAAACTCGAGCATAATACATTCAAACATCTGTATGGGTTCTAAAGCGTGCTCATGAATGTCAAAAGAATTCCATAATCATGACAATGCTTTGATGTTCCATGGGCCGAGCCGACATTTAGCTGATGTCAACTTGAAAAGAAATTTCTTTAATTTCCCATTTGTCTGTAGACGTTTTGTTTTTGACAAATTTGTTTGCAAACTATAAGGAAGTTAACGGCACATAATGACAGATCCTAATACTCTGCTTATGTTTCGAAAAGTATTGAGGAATCATTAAAAATCGGACATATAAGCTATTTGTATTACTTACAAAATTGACCAATTTCTTCACTTTCCGACATCTTGTGCATTTGGGAGATTCAACCACTCTCAAAATGATACATGTTTATTGAGCTGTGTATTATCATTAACGGCGTGTGTGTGTTTGCGTGAAGCAGAGATATTTAACTTGAAAAACTTGTTTATTTGTGTTTGCTGATACCTGTTGTGCTCATGGAAGTATTAATGCCATTAACAGAACGGGACAAGCGAAATGAGACTGTACATTTCTTTTGTTCTCTGTTGCCACACAATCATGTTCATAATTGTTCAAACACCTGAACAGCACCTGTTGAGAACACCATAACTTTTCAGCGGCTTGGCACATGGGTTCAAAGAAAGAAAGTTGCTTCATATCCTTCCATAACACGTCCCTGCTATGATCACTGCTGCTTGCTCTACCTTTGTACATAGTTTCAGAGCCAGTTGTCTTTATAACATGCTCAAACAAGAATGACGTCTCGCTCCGGTACTCTTTAGTATTGCAACTTGTGTACTTGGAAGAAAGGCTTCTAGGACAGCCACTGGCTGAGGCATGTTTTGTTGCAAAAAGTGTGGGTAACTGCAGTATATAAAATGTATTGTTTATGAATTACAATTGTATGCCCTATGCAAAGGTGCAGAAATAAAATGTTTTTTTTTTCATGAAGTAATGCATTATGCAACTTTGCAGAATTACATGTTTTGAAAATGTTGGAATCGGTAGAGATGCACATTCAGTAGTGGAGTTTTTTCCTGTTTATGTTCACTTCATTTGCACACTGTATTAAAGATTGTCCGTCCCTTTTGCAAGCTTAAAATTTGAAATCGTCTCTCACGATCGTAAATTGAAGAAAGTGTGATTCAAGACCATTTCTAAGAATATAGCATGTTGAAGCTTTCTGTATATGTAAACAATTTCAGCCGTTAAATTTCAAACCGACTTTTTTCGTACTACGAAAAAAGTATTAGTCTTTGTTACAGTATCTATGTTGTTATTATGCGCGTGTGAAATCCTAATTTTATGAGTAACTACCAAACTTTGGAAATGATTCCTTCCATAGAACATTTTTTTTCATAATGCGTTTTATAATTTAATAAACAGATTAATCAATAAAGCAGATATTTCAACACAAACTGCTAAGAGCCTGAGGTAAAGAAAGACTATTAATCAGACGTTGTTTACGTGCATTATTTGAATTTTGCACTACGTATCAGTTTCAAATTGTGAATATAGAGCTTGCTAACACTTCTCTACATGTTTTGCCAATGTTTCGATGGTTTTGTGGTGATCTGAAAAAGGGACTGGCTGTCTTTAATGATGATGAATACAGTGAGTGCAATGCAGTAAAGGTTGCACATAATTCAGTATTATCCATGTTTTACGTATCATTCACTTTATTTTGTGTAGGAAGACAAGTATGGAGTTTTTATTGGTTGTGGCCACATACATGTGTACATATGTTATTCAAGGCACAGACAACGTTTTGGGTTGCTGGTAATGCTTGTAAAACAATCTTGCAATAACATTGCAAATTTTATTATTTATAAAGTGGTCAAATGAAAGTGTAAACTCTTTGTACATTGTTAAACACATCCAATATGGGTACAGCATGTTATAACAGTTACATTTAAATAAATTGCGTAGTTGAAGCTAGTGGTACAATGAATGTAGTGATCCAGTGTCTTTTATAGGGTGAGGTCAGTTTTCTCAATACAGCTGCTGTCCTGTAACAAAACAAACATTGTCATAACGGCATACTGACTGTCCAGTGCTTCTTAATGACCTACATCTTGAGTAAAGTGATAATAACCTTTCAGGAACTGGCTAATACCGGTGCTTAATTTGTAGTCTTCTGCATGTTTGGACAGTAGGTGTAGGCCTACCGTGTGCACTACTTCCTCCTTTTTTTGGAATCATGTTTGTTTTTTAACAAAACCAGTGTGAGATTAAAGGTACCTGAGGGTTTCAGTGACATGTCGATTGGACACATTAAGTTGCAAATTTTGATTATCCTTTTCCCTCTTCCCTCTTTTCCTTCTATCTATCCATCAATCTGTTCTTTGATCTACATGTAGTCTTCCCTCCTTCCCCAAATCCCCAAATTTATTCTTCTATCCATTCATCCAATAAGTTATTTATTCATTCATTCTTTCTTTCTTTCATTCTTTCTTTCTTTCATTCGTTCATTCATTGGTTCATTCATTCATTCATTCATTCATTCATGAATTCATTTATCCATCCATCTGTCCATCTCTCCATCCGTCGATTCATTCATCCTCTCTCTGTCCCTTCCTCGTTTCCCCCTCCCTCGCTCCCCCCATCTCCCTCCCTATCTTTCTTCCTCTGTCCCACCGTCCCTCTGTTCCTCCGTCTTTCTGTCCCTCCATCCCTTCCTCCCTCCCCTTCCCCCTTATCTCCCTCCCTCCCTCCCTCCCTCCGTCCCTCCC
>OZ022597.1:11576812-11696812 GCA_963669155.1 Arbacia lixula
CCTCATACATACATGCACATTCATTCCTCGTGTCTGTTTTATGATGTCTGGTTTGAAAAGTAGCGGCAGCCCCCACTAAATATAATTGTTAATTTTTCCTTCTGCACACAGTGAACTCAAATGTATGTTGAACATGTTGTTCGCGTCCATCATGACTCCTGAGGAAGTGTTGATCATCTCATGTCATAAGATGATGAATCATGTGTGCATTACAGACTTTATTATTACCCTCACATGACATGTCTAGCCTGCTTGGGTGTGGGGAAAGGAGAAGGGGAAAGAGAATGGGAAGAGGGAGGCAAGTAAGAGTGTACTTATGTGTTTGTATGTGTGTGTGTGTGTGTGTGTGTGTGTGTGTGTGTGTGTGTGTGTGTGTGTGTGTGCGTGTGTGTGTGCGTGTTTGTGTGTGTGTGGGGGGATGTAGGAATGTTAGTGTGTACAATTATACTGGCTCATTATGCAAAATGCGAGACATTCAATTTCTTGGGGGATGTAGGGGGGGGGGGGGGGGGAGGGGGAGGGTTGTAGGGATGTCAGTGTGTACAGTCGTACCAGCTCATCTTAATGATGCAAAATGTGACATGATTAATTAATTCCGGGGGGGGGGGGGGGGGGGGGGGTGGGGGGTGGGGGGGGGGGTGGGGGGGAGGGTGTATGTAGGAATGTTCTTCATGGTACAGTTGTACTACATAGCTCATCTTAATGAAGCAGTATGTGAAATGGTGCATTAATTCCTTTGGGGGGGGGGGGGAGGGAGAAATGTTATTGTGTACAGTCCTGCTGGCTCATCTTAATGATGCAAAATGTGACATGATTAATTAATTTCTTTTTTTGGGGGATTTACATGTAGGAATGTACACATGTACAGTAGTGTGTACAGTTGTACAAGCTCATCTTAATGATGCAAAATATGACAGTATGATCAATTCATTCGGGGGGGGGGGGGGGTGGATGAAGGAATGTACAGTAGTGTGTACAGTTGTACAAGCTCGTTTTACTGATGCAGAATGTGACATTTTTTTGTTTAAAAAAAATAGTTTTAAATATACATTTGTACATAATGTATGTATATTATGGAGTAGTGAGCACACAAAGTTGATATGCATTAAATGGATTGCAACAGCACATGATAGACATTTTTAGCATCAACTCCGGGAGGCCTTCGCCCTGCAGTGGAGTGATCTTGGCTGATGCTGATGATGTAAATGTAAAAAAATGAGTAAACAGCAATATCTTCCATAATATTGTTAATGTCTCCATACCAGGACATGACAAACATCTATTTTGAAAAGAGGAACATTTCTCTATCTTATAATTTCATAGAGGGACAAAAAGGAGAAAGTGTGAGAGAGAGAGAGAGACAGAGAGAGAGAGAGAGAGAGAGAGAAAGAGATAGAGAGCGAGAGAGAGAGAGAGAGGGGGGGAGGGAGGGAGGGAGAGAGAGAGAGAAAGAGACGCATAGAGACATAAACCCCGTTCGTATACACCGTCTATCCGCGAAAAAGGCGCAACATTTGCAGCAATTTTGCCGATGCATTACCGATAGCTGCGTATATGAACGGGAATCGTTCAAATAATGTGGTATTTGCTTCCTCCTTTTTTGCGCTTATTTTGCGGCTTTTTCGCGGATCGAGACCTAGTAATAATACCGCAATATTGCGGTAAGCGAATCTTATAAACTGCGTCCGCAAAATAGGCGTAAATGTTGCGCCTTTAGCATCGCGCTCTGGCCTGTTGGTCGCTAATCCTACCGCTCGTATGGCTAAGCGGAGCATGTCACCATTGGTTTGGAGAGAGTCCAGCTGTCCAAAACACCGCAACATTACGGCTTTTGGGGGTGTATATGAACGGTGCTTTTGCGGCTCGCTGGAAACTTGCTTACCGATGTGCATCGGTAATAATAGCGGTATATGGTATATGAACGGGGCTTAAGAAACAGAATAACTGGTTCCTCTCAGAGAAGACATTGTCACATTAATTACAGCTGTATGTTTCTCCTGTCATGGCAATTTTCAGTGACAGCAAAGTTGGAAAGAAGCCAGCTCTTTGTTTAAGAGTTGTGTCAAAGACAAAGAAATTGATGCATAGCCAGAAGACCTCATGCAAGCGAACTCCAAGTATGAACAAGATCCTTCAGTACATTCATACACGCAAAAAAACACTGTTCATCAATGCTCAAGATAATGTACATAATCCTTCACTTCCTACCAGGTAACCATACAGACTTACTTACACTACAGCTCAAAGGAATTTGCATAGGGAAAGGGAAAGTGAAGAAAGGGAAGGAGCCGCAGTTTTAAACCGCGGTATATTTTGTCCAGTTCAGCATGAAACATGATCCTTTAGCGTAAAGAGAATCATGTTTCATTCTGAACTGGACAAAATATACCACGGTTTAAAACTGAGGCCCCTTCCCTTTGTTCCCTTTCCCTTTCCCTATGCTAATTCCTTTGAGTGTACATGTATGATGATGAATGAACAATTGTTTGGGACAGATGTAGATAGAGGTGCATAGCCACCAACCCCATTCTAAGGGACGGCACTTGATGATGAACCATACATACATGTATGTACTCATGGGTAGAGAGCAGCATTCTGGATAAAGTGTTTTGATGAATTGAAGGAGCCAAGTGCCATGGTGGGGCTTGCATTGGAACCTCAAGATTTTCAGTCACAGTTCACAACTGTTTACCATGACACTGACCCATGTCTTTGTATTGCCTCCCGATACTATTTTTACATCATGTACTTAAAGCCTTGTGCATCTGAACAGGGACACAAGAGCATGGTAGGGGTTCAACCAGGGACCTCAAGATTTTCAGTTAGAGTTCCCAGCCACAATTCGACAAGACTGTCCCATATTTTGCCTCAGGACATTATTTTTACATCATGCCTCAAAATTTGCACCTTATGCATAGTCTGAATGGGGGCGTGTGATGACTCCCATGCAAGTCAAAGTTAGTTAGGAGGGCAAGGTTGATAACCTGGCCAAACCGCATGTTAATTTGAGCCCCAGGAAGGCAAGGGGAAAGCTAATGGGGACGAGGGGAAATATAGGCATAGCATGAACCCATCCACTTTCACCAGTGCACTGTCTGAAGTAGACCACTGCTAGGCTGGCTTTCAGGATGTTCAACATTTCTAAACCTCACATATTCAATAAAGGGGTCTGGTTCCAGTAGACTAATCACTCTCAGTTTCTTCTTCACCCATCCCATAAAGGGATCGACTCTGTAAGAAGGAGAATGATCAAGTGAGTAGTCTTATGAATACTAGACCCTATTTTTCAGTTTGGATTATAAATATCCAACCGCTAGAAGCCAAGCTAGACATGAGTTGGCAAAGTAGCACGCTTTTTTTATAAAAAACTTGAGGAAATTGGACTGAAGTTGACTGCATGTCTTCATTAGTACTGGTAGTTTTATTTTTCTCCACTTAAGCGTAATGAGGATGCAAATGCATGGAGCATGCTTTTTTCTGATCAGTATTTCTGATACATGTATTCCCTGAATTTTTCAGAAATTTTAGAATTTAGTGTGCTTTTTTGGAACTGCATAGTATTGTACCCACTATTGTGAAAAAAAGATTATCTGTATGGTTGCCATTTCAAGTTCTCATCTAAGTTGACCATCATATTACCAGGCTTTGAAAACCCCATTGGCTTACTGCACATCTTTATGCCGATGGTGATGAGAGAGTTAACCCTTACATTGCCAGGCCTTGAAAACCCATTGGCTTACTACATACATGTATCTCCATAGCAATGGTAATGAGAGTTAACCCTTATATTACCAGACCTTGAAAACCCCATTGGCTTACTACACATCTTCTTGGCCATGGAAATGAGAGAATTAACCCTCACATTACCAGGCTTTGAAAACCCCATTGGATTTAATAACTACACATGAGAGAGTTAACCCTTACATTACTGGGCCTTGAAAACCCCATTGGCTTACTACATATCTCCATGGCATTGGTAATGACAGAGTTAACCCTTATATTACCTGACTTTGAAAACCCCATTGGCTTACGACACATCTTCTTTGCTATGGGAATGAGAGAGTTAACCCTTACATATAAACTGGGCTTTGAAAACACCATTGGCTTTAATAACTTCACATCATCACCTATTTTCACCTTTATTTTATGACTTTGCTTCATGAAACCAGGGTCAAGTTATATATTTTTGTTCAATTATTGAAACTTATTATTGATTTTAACTACCACAGCAACAGAAGTACAGTTGAAGTTAATGGTACATCTAAGTTACAGCAATCTACAATGTACAAGTATGTAACAGGGTCCAGTTGAAGCCAGTTGATATTGCGTGTAACACCCAACAACTTCCGTAAACTGTTCCGAAAGATAACAAAATCCAAAGGAAGTTGAGGATTTCATTGAAACATTTTGTCATGATATAAAAGATCTACTGAAACGTGCTTACGGTGTTTCCTTGGAAAATCTGTTCTCCGTGTGGATGTGGTCCGATAACCTCCCCAGGCAGGAAACAGGGAAGCAATACAAAATAAAAGTGAGGAAAGAATGTTTTTATGATTAGTTACCGGTATTTGATTTCAAGCCCACATAGGCTTATGTATGTCCATACTGTACATTGTAATTTTGATTTTTGTTTAATGTGTGGGTGAATGCAGTGTACCATATTATTGTATACACCAATTCTACTTTATTGTGGTGTTTTTAGGAATTTCAACCCACTTATTTACCTACCCTTAAATAATACTTAGGAGGGCTGAAGCATCTACATTTGATCTCTAAATTGGTATCCAATAACAGGATCCTACACTCTGTACAGTCTGTACTGCATGTTCAAGAACAATTCACTGAGTTAGACATGAAAGTGCTTGTATCCGTTTGCACTGTAAAATATATGTTTACAGTTAATGAATGCTCAGTGCTTCGTCATCGTACAATGAATGATCTGTTACAAAAATATTGTTTCTGGTACTTTTATTTGCACTTCACTTTTCCATGTACTGGGGGGTGTTTCACCAAGCTGTTCGTAAGTTACGAACGTTCTTTACGAACGACTGGTGATCCCTTCTTGTGCTAAATGCGATACCACACCAGGGTGCTACATAACTGTTTTTTAGCACTGGCCCGTTCGGGCAAGCAGATTTTGAAAAAATGAAAAATCACTTGCCCAAAATGAAATTTCACTTGCCCGGAAAAAAACACATTAATGCTACATTTCGTACATAAAATTCAATTTAACTATTTTATGGGCCGTATACAAAAACCTATACACTCACAATAAATAAAAACACACACAGACCACTGTTTCCTGGTAACAAAACACTTTTGCTTTGCTATGTTCTTGTTTTTTAATCGAACATGAAGAAGATTGTTTAGCTTTTTATGATTACAAAATAGGAAAACTTGCATTTTGATTAGCTATTAACTAGCTGTAATAATTTGCTTGCCCGATTCGGGCCAGTACTTTCCCCACAATCATCAAAATAGCTTGCCCGGACGGGATTTTCACTGGCCCCGGGCCATCGGGCAAGCGCTTATGTAGCACGCTGCCACACTTTGTTCATTGAGAATCTGATTTAGCACAAGAAGGGATCACCAGTCGTTCGTAAAGTCGTCCGTAACTTACGAACAGCTTGGTCAAACACCCCCCTGGTACATTATATTGATGACTTCCATTGTACATGTAGGCATAGGATGTGTGATGCCACAGGTACAGTCCCGCATACTTGTACATGTATGTTGCCAATTTACCATTCTTGATATTTTAACATTTTCATTATAATTTAGCATGAAGCATCTCATTCTTAGTCACCCTCTTTTATAATCTGTTCATCACATTATGTACAAGTACAACTCCTGAAGATAGGCATAGGGCATATTGATGTCATGCCTAGTATATGTACAGTGTAGGTACCACATGTAGTGATTTATGTTGCAATTCTCAATATACTTTAAATCAAACATGTTTATCTGCAATGGGTTGAAACATCACATCTTGAGTCACACCCTTTCATCATCTGTACAGCACATAGTTTGTACAGGTAAACTCAAGTCCCTATTTTGAAATGATGCACCATACTCCGTGTTTGTGCATACTACGTGCAGTACGTAGAGTCAAGGGTGTGTGAGTCATACTGTATGCAGCTACAGTGCAGATACAGTACATGTAAATGTAGTCTTCACTATCAGTCTGAACACTGTATTTTGCAACTGCCCAGATGAGCAACGGTGTGCGGATTGTGTGTCCGATACTCCTATTTGTTCCACTGTGAACAGGATAATCAAGAAAAATGACCTTATGTAACATTTTCTAATTACTTGTGGTGTAAACGTGAGTTTGGGGTCATTCACACCAAGGTTCATCGTGAAGTACGAACCATCCCAGTACATGTATTCTGCATTATGAAGACATAAACTGTTTTTATTGTGCATGTGAGTATGACTGTGTGTACATGTATCATGTCCATCTGTGTCGTAATTTGAGCTTGTGACCAAGCCAGCTTTTGCATTTCTGTCGTTGTTCACATTATGCTGAACATAAAGTCTGTTCATTTCAAAATACTTCCCCTTGCTTTTTGCTGTATCAATTGTTGAAATGAAATGATGGAATACATGTATCAACAATATTTGAAGTGATATGTGGTATTTTTACAAGGTAGTATCTGCAAAATAGCTGCAAAATAGCCAGAAAGAGGGAGGAAGCAAATACCACATTATTTGAGTGATGTGCATGTACAATAATGCATCAGCAAAATTGCTGCAAATGTGAGAGTATATCAAGTTTCTTGAAAAGTCAATCAGGATTTTGGCCTTCATGAAGTATCATGGCTTCCACTGGCTTCAACTGTATCAGAATTCCTATGATCAGTGTGTGAATGTCCTCTCTCCTTCCTGAATCTGGAGAAAAGCTGTCTGACCTCTTAGAGGTTTGTTGGTTATCTCTGCCATAACACAAAAGAAGATTAAGCAAACATCTACTCCATTCAAGAATCCACAAGGTTGCAAAAGCTCTTTATGGTTAATTGTGATCAAGCTAACATTGAATTGTGGGGGACTGAAAAAACAAGCTCATGTAGATTGTCTTTGTTTGGTAAGAGCTCCACATTAAACTGAAGGCTGTCAGAAAAATGTCTGGTACATGTATATTCAGAGTATCGATTAACCATTTGTGAAATGAAACCTTTGTAGTCCACGTGCACAAAGTTACGTACATGTACGTAAGCAACAAGTTGATTTTAATCAAAAACTTTTATTATGAGCAAATTGGCAGAGACTGATTTGAAGAATCTCAAACATTACCCAATCTGTTACTGCTTTGTGTGTACTCAAATGATTATTATGGTACTCATTAGAGAGGGCTCTTGTGGTAGAAACTCCTTTTGCACTTAGAAGACTACGGTAGATTTGTTTCATGGTTCAAACACAGATGTTTACTTAATTTGTAACTACATGTAAGTACTACAATCTAAAATCTGTATATTGAGTTGAGCAGAATGAATGTGACATGAACATGGCTGGAAATTACTGGACCTGAAAAAAAAGTCTCCTTTGTTTTGATCTACCTATAACTAACTACCTGTTCATTGTATAGAGCACTTTATGTGCACCAGAACATGATTACATTTTCAATGAACAAAAAATGTACCGAAGGTATTCCTACATGCCTTGCAGAAGTTGCTGTACAAAAAGTTATCTCTCAGAAAACCTCTTCCCAAATAATATCCTGCCTCTCAGGCTTTCCACATGATTTTTTTTTTCTTTTCTTTTCTCATGTTTGCATTGAGTCCTGATTTGAAACAGGTACATGCACCTTTCATAGAGTTGTTTATGACAAATTTGCATGATAAAGAATCAAATCCTTCCAAGGGGTACATGTATATGGTAAAAAATGTGTGGTTTGAAGTTATGAAAATATGCATTATTAAGAATCAAATCCTACTGAGGAAAACATTGTAAACAACATAAAGGTATTTCTAAAAACAAGATTGACAATATTCATGTGGTACATCTAGTATAGGAGGTGGCAAGATCTGAGTATTCAACAGGGCCCTGTTGCATAAAACTTACCATTGATGGTAACTATGTTACCAATGGCAACTTCTATGGAAACCTTGTATTTGATTGGCTGTCGAGTAGTGTTACCATTGTAGTTCTTCCCTTACACTGATCCTTTAAACTTTCCTTACCCCACTCCACAAGTGAACTCTGTTTTTGTTCCTTCCAGGCAGTCTATAGACTAAGCGTCAAGCATACAATACTTGGAACTGCACAAGTGCACTCCAAATACCTTGCATGCTCCACAGACTCGCTTATTAATGTGGATGTCCATGTCATAAAAGGATGAACCGTATTAATCATACCCATAAAATGAATTCTCTTTCTTCTTTTGATTTTTATCTCTTTGGCAGTGTTGTGACCTTTGAAGCTTACTTCTGCGATTCGGCATGGACTATAATATGTGGGGAGCCATTGCTACTGCATGATCGAGGCGGTGTCTTGACAACTCACTCTTTTGGACTGGCAAGGAGCAGTAAAAAGGTAAATCTTTCTTCAAGATCAATGTGTGGTTCTATTCTTAGGTTTCCAACATAAGTATCTCCATTATGTAAGCCTACCAATCGAGTACCGAAGCTGCATTGTCATGCATTGTTATGCAGGTTTGTGGTTCTAAACGACATCATGGAAGTCAGGGTTTCACTGGTCTGACATTGTCTAGCGGGCTAGTGTCAGGCACTCCCAGTGACAGTCCCTGCTATGATCAGGGATGTGTTAGGAAGGAGTAGAAACTCGAGCATAATACATTCAAACATCTGTATGGGTTCTAAAGCGTGCTCATGAATGTCAAAAGAATTCCATAATCATGACAATGCTTTGATGTTCCATGTGCCGAGCCGACATTTAGCTGATATCAACTTGAAAAGAAATTTCTTTAATTTCCCATTTGTCTGTAGACGTTTTGTTTTTGACAAATTCGTTTGCAAACTATAAGGAAGTTAACGGCACATAATGACAGATCTTAATACTCTGCTTACATGTATGTTTCGAAAAGTATTGAGGAATTATTAAAAATCGGACATATAAGCTATTTGTATTACTTACAAAATTGACCAATTTCTTCACTTTCCAACATCTTGTGCATTTGGGAGATTCAACCACTCTCAAAATGATACATGTTTATTAAGTTCTCTGTTGCCACACAATCATGTTCATAATTGTTCAAACACCTGAACAGCACCTGTTGAGAACACCCTAACTTTTCAGCGGCTTGGCACATGGGTTCAAAGAAAGAAAGCTGCTTCATATCCTTCCATAACACGTCCCTGCTATGATCACTGCTGCTTGCTCTACCTGTGTACATAGCTTCAGAGCTAGTTGTCTTTACAACATGCTCAAACAAGAATGACGTCTCACTCTGGTACTCTATAGTATTGCAACTTGTGTACCTGGAAGAAAAGCTTCGAGGACAGCCACTGGCTGAGGCATGTTTTGTTGTAAAAAGTGTGGGTAACAACAGTACATGAAATGTATTGCTAAATACATGTATGTTACTCATTGCGGATAAATGGCTACTGATAATCGTTTGTCTCGCAATGTAAGGTAAACGGAATTGAAAAGACCATAATGTGTTGTGCGCCGCTGCAACACTTCGTCAGGTGTGATACAAAATTGTAGTAAGTAGGGGTTTAAATACCCTATGGTCAGTGCAGCGCACTACTGAAATCTGCTCATAAATGGTCCAATACTAATAGCCGGCGTATCAGGGTACTTGACCAACAATAGACCGTTGTTTATGAAATACAATTGTATGCCCTATGCAAAGGTGCAGAAATAATTTTTTATTCTTTCATGAAGTAATGCATTATGCAACTTTGCAGAACTACCTGTACATGTTTTTAAAATATTGGAATCGGTAGAGATGCACATTCAGGAGTGAGGTTTTTTCCTGTTTATGTTCACTTCATTTGCACACTATATTAATGGTGATGAATACAGTGAGTGCAATGCAGTAAGGGTTGCACATAATTCAGTATTTAATCTATGTTTCATTCATCATTCACTTTATTTTGTGTAGGAAGACAAGTATGGAGTTTGTATTGGTTGTGGCTACTGTATGTTATCCGAGGCACAGCCAATGTTTTGGGTTGCTGGTAATGCTTGTAAAACAATCTTGCAATAATATTGCAAATTTTATTATTTATAAAGTGGTCAAATAAAAGTGTAAACTCTTTGTACATTGTAAAACACATCCAATATGGGTACAGCATGTTATAGCCTTTACATTAAATTGCGTAGTTGAAGCTAGTGATACAACGAATGTAGTGATCCAATGTCTTTTATAGGGTGAGGTCAGTTTTCTCAATACAGCTGCTGTCCTGTAACAAAACAAACATTGTCATAACCGCATACTGACTGTCCAGTGCTTCTTAGTGACCTACATCTTGAGTAAAGTGATAATATCCTTTCAGGAACTGGCTAATACTGGTGCTTAATTTGTAGTCTTGTGCATGTTTGGACAGTACATGTAGGTGTAGGCCTACCGTGTGCACTACTTCCTCCTTCTTTTGGAATCATGTTTGTTTTTTAACAAAACCAGTGTGAGATTAAAAGTACCTCAGGGTTTCAGTTACATGTCTATTGGACACATTAAGTTGCAAATTTTTATTTTCCTTTTCCCTCTTCCCTCTTTTCCTTCTATCTATCCATCCATTTGTTCTTTGACCTATTCTTCCCTCCTACCCCAAATTTGTTCTTCTATCCATTCATCCAATAATTTGTTTATTTATTCATTCATTCTTTCTTTCATTCTTTCATTCATTGATTCATTCACTCGTTCATTCATTCATTCATTCATTCATTCATTCAATCAATCATTCAATCATTCATTCATCCATCCATCCATGTATCTATCTATCCATCTATCCATCTATCTATCCATCTATCCATCTATTCATTCATCCCTCCCTCCCTCGCTCCCCCCTCCCTCGCTCCCCTGATCTCTCCCCATATCCCTTCCTCTGTCCTCCCTCCCTCCCTCCCTCCCTCCCTCCCTCCCTCCTTTCCTTCCTCCCGCCCCCTTCCTTCCCTCCCTCCCTCCCTCCCTCCCTCCCTCCCTCCTTTCCTTCCTCCCGCCCCCTTCCTTCCCTCCCTCCCTCCCTCCCTCCCTCCCTCCCCCCTCCCTCCCCCCCTCCCCCCTCCCTCCCCCATTCCTCCCTCCCTTTCTTCCTCCCTTCTCCTTTCTATTTGTCATACTTTATAAAGTGTATCGTGTACAGCATTGTACATTGCATGAATTTATGGTACATGCACGTAAGTCTTCAACTTAAAACCTGATGATATCCTGGTGAAAAGCCATTAAAAAGGCAACATCAACATGCCTCTGTCCCTTCTGTTGTTGAAGCAGTGGCCTAATTAAAGTGTTTGTTTTTGCAGTGATTCAAGCTGAACTCGTTGTCAGGGTAAATAACAAAAATCCATTGTTTTTTGTGGTGATTCAAACTTAACTGGTTGTCAGGGTAAATTACAAAAATCCATTGTAGCATAGATGCCTACATGACTGGGTTCTGCGATTCAGAGTCGTACGACTGATGGGATTGTGATGTTTGCAGAGGTACTGTATTTAAAGGGTCCCTGTCATCAAAATATATGTTGACTTCTCTTGATGCAACTTGATATAACAAAATCACTAACTGTTCATTGGAAATATGTGTCCTATATTTTAAAATAATTTTTCTATATTTTTTCTCAGCACTGATAAGCCCCGCCTCCAAAATATCCTCCAACTGAAGATTCCCCCTGTGACATCATCAATGGTAGAAATTAGCAGGATAATAGACATAATTTATGCACAAAATAAACATTGCAATGACTACTTTCCATTTAACAGTTAGTGATTTTATTACATGTATGTACATATTATGTTGCATCAACATAAGTTGACATACATTTTGATGACAGGGGACCTTTAAAGGTGAGGGGCAACAGATAATTTCATGTATAGTGATACTGTACCTCTATATTAAATGCTTCTTCACATCCTCCAACTGAAGATTCCCCCTGTGACATCATCAATGGTAGAAATTAGCAGGATAATAGACATAATTTATGCACAAAATAAACATTGCAATGACTACTTTCCATTTAACAGTTAGTGATTTTATTACATGTATGTACATATTATGTTGCATCAACATAAGTTGACATACATTTTGATGACAGGGGACCTTTAAAGGTGAGGGGCAACAGATAATTTCATGTATAGTGATACTGTACCTCTATATTAAATGCTTCTTCACATCCTCCAACTGAAGATTCCCCCTGTGACATCATCAATGGTAGAAATTAGCAGGATAATAGACATAATTTATGCACAAAATAAACATTGCAATGACTACTTTTCATTTAACAGTTAGTGATTTTATTACATGTATGTACATATTATGTTGCATCAACATAAGTTGACATACATTTTGATGACAGGGGACCTTTAAAGGTGAGGGGCAACAGATAATTTCATGTATAGTGATACTGTACCTCTATATTAAATGCTTCTTCACATCCTCCAACTGAAGATTCCCCCTGTGACATCATCAATGGTAGAAATTAGCAGGATAATAGACATAATTTATGCACAAAATAAACATTGCAATGACTACTTTCCATTTAACAGTTAGTGATTTTATCATGTACATATTATGTTGCATCAACATAAGTCGACACACATTTTGATGGCAGGGGACCTTTAAAGGTGAGGGGCAACAGATCATTTCGTGTATAGTGATACTGTACCTCTATATTAAATGCTTCTACATGTACAGAATAGAAACAGAAACCATAAAAGGCTACACTACATATTTTCTGTGGTATGTTGATTTTCCTGGATTCCGCATTACCAGTCAACAGTCTTGTGTGTTTGTTGGTAAAGACAGAAACAAGAAAAGTTCGAGCCTGGCAAAAGCTTGCTACAATGTGCCTCTCGTGGACATTGGTACTTTAATTGAACAAGGTGAAGAACATTTTGAGTATGGTATAGGTTTACACATGTACATACACTGTACAGCACTCTTGTAGATTGTACCAGAAGTTCATATGTGTGCATGTACAGTACTTTGGCCTGACAGAGTTAGTACTGCAACTGTCATTTTATGGAGTCTTAACCCTATGTGCGCCAAACAAAATGGTATGTTTGTGTGTTTTGTTTGTGAATAAATACCGGTGTGGCATGCATGTCAAAGTAATAGACATGCGCACCGCTCAGGTTTTTTCTGTTATCTGTATTATGGAAGCCAGAAGTTCAACTGAAGAAAGGGTAACGGAACAATAGAAAGAGCTTTTGAGGGAAGAATGGTTGTTAGCAGACTCATTGTAGAGTATTTTCTGTTTTGGGGAGGAATGCTTACCAACAGTGATTTATGTATTGTATTCTCTTAAAATCCCTTTTAAGGAAAAAGAACATGATTTTTGTAGAAGAATGGGAGGATTATACATTGTGTGCAATCCTCAGGTTGGGTTCAAGGGCCCTTTGGGAATTTGTATGCTGATAACAATATTAATTCTTTAAGCTGTATACAATAGATATGATACACTTGAGGAAAAAAGACACACCAAAACAGAGGAAAAAAAAGGAGAAAAACAGGGGGGGGGGCGCAGAGGGGATTGTGAAGGATAAAGTCCCTCTCCTATTTCCATCAACTCATAAAGGAAGAAAATGAAAAAAGGAAAAGAAAACATTTTAGTATAGAGAAAGGAGGAGGAAAGTAAGATGAAAGAATTTGGAAGAATAATGAGGAGGGTATTTTCTGTTTTGGGGGAGAAAATGGATATAGACATACATAGAAGGAGCCGGTGTAAAACAATTTTGTAAAAGAGAAATGATGGCGTACATGAGGAGAAAAAACATAACTCAGGTGTGAGAGTCTACATGTAGACAAGCAGATCCTCATTGTTTGCTAGTTAGATTTGCTTCCAGCCTGTTCAACTTTTTAAATCGAAATCATCATAGGCTCACGCTGGTCTTAAGCTGACAAACTAGTGTTCCTTTTATCACAGACCAGAGAAGAACTTGACAGCACTTAGTCTTGGATGACCAGACCCTGTTTGTAATCCATCTATACCTTACACACATACAGGTGATGCTGTGATGGTAGAGTTTTGATTGAAAAAAATACATGGCCAACAGTCTTGAAGCTAGCCTGTTTTCCACTTTCCCCCCAAGAATCAGGAAGAATGTGACAGCAAGTAGTCTAAATTTGGGAGACCCTGTTTGTAATCCTTCCATGCCATACAATACATATAGACAGGGGATTATAGATTTCTGGTTAAAAAAACATGTCCCACAGTCTTGAAGCCAGCCTGTTTGCGATTTTACCCTTGCCTCCCAATTGTAAGAATCAGGAAGAACTGTACAGCTACATGTAGTAGTCTAAGGGCGTGTTTATCTTCTTTTCAGAATTTGAAACACGTTTCCAAAGGCCTTTACGAACGCGTTTCCAAATGGTGCGTTTATCAACTCAATCGCCCAACTCGAAAACCGGCCTTGTCACTGCGCAGCTCTACTGTGCCGTTACACGAGCACTGTAGTACAATAGTGTGCGATCAATGTGTTTACGGAAACACGTGGTTTAAAGTCATTTCAAAACAGCTTTGCTTTTATCTCGCTTCTCTAAACGCGTTTAGGATTGTACAAATTTGCGTGTTTCAAAACAGCTTTCCGAACCCCATAATCAAAACACCTTTGCGTTTATCAACTCCCTGAAATGCGTTTAAAAGATTTTAAACGCGTTTCGAAACCAAAAAAAGAGTTGATAAACATGCCCTAATTTGGCCAGACCTCATGTATTTGTTATCCATCCATACAGTGTACCTTATACATACAGGGGATTATAGAGTTTTGATTAAAAACAACATGTCCAAAAGTCTTGGAGCCAGGCTGTTTACTACTTTACCCTTGCCACCCAGAAGAACTGTACAGCTACATGTAGTAGTCTAATTTGGCCAGACCTTATGTATTTGTTATCCATCCACACTGTACCTTACACATACAGGGGAATATAGAGTTTTGATTAAAAACAACATGTCCAAAAGTCTTGGAGCCAGGCTGTTTGCGACTTTACCCTTGCCTCCCTGATGTACTGTAAGAATCAGGTAGTGTAACAGAAAGAATGTGTTTACCTGCTGCATGGTCAGGTCACTGCAATGTCAAGCCCACTATGTCATGAAAGATATTGTATTTTGAGTTTTGATTGGCAGTTCCTTGTTTTCACATTCAAAAACCCCTTGCGCATTGCTCGTGGGCCTCTCCGTGGTATCGTAAAGTGAGGTACGTGCATGCTGTACATGGAGCAGAACATACTTGTGTACAGGAGCAACATAGAGGGACTGCAGATATACATGTACAGGGAGTATTTATGTACAATACACAGTTTTCTGAAGGAGAAGTCTTGGGCCTACTTACTTAGCCTTGCTTGCAGGCTGTGGGAGATTTTTAATCCTACCTGAAAAATAGTTCAATACTCATAAGACTAGCTTATTACACTGTGGAGTGCATGGACACAACCTGAGAGAGAGAATGAGAGAGAGAGAGAGAGAGAGAGAGAGAGAGAGAGAGGGAGAGATTGAGTAGAAAGTGATCAAGAAGGGGAGAAAGAGAGAGAGAGAGAGAGAGAGAGAGAGAGAGAGAGAGAGAGAGAGAGAGGTATAAGATTGATAGATAGAAAGACTGAAATGGAGAGAAAGATACATGTGTACATGTACCTGTATTGAGAAGATAGAGAAAGAGATAATGAGAGATAGAGAGAGAGAGAGAGAGAGAGAGATGTCATAAGATGATTATCATGGAAAGAACACTCACGACTCACGAGACTAGCACACAGACAGTACAAACCAAACGCTCCACTAATACCAAACAGTCATCAGACATCCTATCGTAATGCTGGTCTCCTTGGGGTACATGTATATCTCTACAGCGAATGTTGTTGCAAGATCAGAGCATGTAATTGCTACAGTGTACATTGACAACATTGACTTGCATCACAGGCTTTGATTCATATGATATGATAATGTACCTGCGCGACTATTTCCTTTGAGTGCAATATAATTTGCTCTACATCTTATAATAGCATATTACTGTTGTTTGACATGCATGTATTGACAACATTGGCTTGCACCAGAGAGCTGGGGTCATATTCATGAAATCTGACTACCAGTAGCCTCAATTAGTTACTAAAAATGCATGCAGCTGAGTGCACTTGAGCACCTACTACTGTACCTTCATGTAGGCCTAGTAAGGTGTTTGTATGTCCCCTGGCTTGCACTTACAATTGTTACACAAGCATGTGTACATTGAAATAATGATTGAATTACAACTGCATGTAAGATGACATTTCTGTCAATGAACATGTACACTGTAGTGTACAGTGTAAACTGTACTTGTGTACATGTTAACTGTACATTGTTCATGTACCTATACGTAAATGTGTACGTCCATGTACAAGTACATGAACATGAACATGAAAACTGTTGTTGTCTACATACTGTACATGTGTAATGTGCAAGTCGCTTTCTGACATGAATGCAAATTTATGGATTAAACTTCATCGCGGGCTGAGGATGAAGATTTAAACCAGCTTCAAAAGGGGTCAGAAACACATAATCACATAAATCTACACAAATTACCCAAGTCAGCAGTGCAGTATTGCTTAAAGGAGCACAGATTAGTAACACTATACAAACCAACTTATATGATTACTGTCTACATGTCGACTGTGTATTTGTTTTTGTGTACGTATCAGTAGATCTGAAAAGCCTTTGAAATGGAATGTGGATGTGAATGAGTAATAGCTGAGTGAGCAATGGAACGGATTGAATAGTAGTCATGCTATGTTATGTATGGGCAGTGATTCCTAAGAGTGAAACAGCCATTTTATCATATCAGTTGCTAAAAACATTGTACATGTAGCTGCACAAATAGAATGTGCAGTTATATGTACATACATGTATGCACAGAGAAAAAAGAATAAATAAAAAATAAAAGAATTACAAATTACAAATGGCATTTGAATGATCTGGTTACAATACTCTCTCTGTACTGTAATGGATACTTGTTGAATTACATAATAGGGTAATGGATATTCTCTCTGCTATCATGAATAATATAAGCAGTCTTTTTTGATGAGACTAATTTCCTACCTGAAAAGGAGTATCACAAGTCTGCAGACTGCAATATCAAGAATTTGCAGTCATGTACAGTACATGCACAATAGCGCTGCTCTGACTTCTTCCCCTTTAGAAGGAGGAGGATGGGATAAGGGCAAAGTCTGTGTTACCAGACATACATGTATTGTTAACAGACCTGGTTGTGTACATTTTATGCACCTCACAGCCTAGTACCTACATGTAGGCTAGTACGAATACATGAATAGATGTGTCTACATGCAGTTTATAATGTAAGGCTCTGTTAGCCTGAGTTTGGAATTATTCAAAGTTTAATGGTAAAGAGAAGTCGTAAGAAGTGATGATTGTAATTTGTACCTGTAAGTCCATCATAATGGCAGTGTTCTGCCATCATCACCTTGTCCAGATCTCGTTTTATTGCACGAAGTTTATAATATAAGCTCCATTTGCATTTGCTAAGATCGAGATTTTTTAAATCACGATTTTATGTCTCACCATTTACAGTTGCCCCCCAAAACCGCAATCTGAAATATCGCGTTTTTTTGCTAGGTACTGCGCATGTCCACCGGTCATCCAAAGGAGACCGGCGGGGTGCATGGTTATTATGACGTTATAAGTGGAGCGCCTTTTGACAATGACAAAAATGCGTGCGTAATTTTACAGAGAAAGATTAAAGTCAACCTGCCGGGAGTGCTGCAAGTCACGTGGCAAAAAAATTGTGATTTTACATGCGATGTTTAAAAAATTCACACTCCGGGAAGTGATTTTTCTGGCGCAATGTTTTGGTTGTTTGGATGTAAGTTGCCTAGCAACTTACACCCAAAGATCACAATCTTAGAAAAATCGTGATTTTTGCTTGCCAGTGTAAATGGGCCTATAGAGAGAGAATTCCTTCTAATTATTGGTATGTAAAGGAGTTATGGAATCCATGGTCATTGATAGAATGGTACTTGATTACACCGGTCCCATAGTCTTCACCAAGTACCCATGAGCTTTTACAAAACAACACTTAAAGCTCCTTGAGTATTGTTTTGAATAGGCTTCCGAGTACCATTGAAATGCTCTTCCTGTTCGTGATAAGGGAGTATCCATGGTCTAATTAAAAGATTTGCCTTGTAAAGATTATCTTTATGTACTGGATTCACTAATCTCTTGAAGCCTTGATACCATTGGCTAGTGTCCTTAACTACATGTACATGTATAGTATAGCTTTTATTCACTCAAAAAGTGATCTAGTAGGTGGCTTTAGATCTGCGTGGATGCGGATTCTGTTCAGGTCCAATGACGTCGTTTTGAAGCTTTGCGCATGCTCCAGTCTCGGACCCTGCCCAGTACCTGATTCGCAAATGTGAAAACTAGGGAATTGCTGTCTTCGTGAAAATGAGCACCCCATTCTCATGACTTGGGACGTGTGCAAAGCTTCAACAGGACATCAATGGACCTGAATGCCGTTAATGTCCACACAGTTTTAAGCACGGGTATGTTAAACAAGATGCAGACCTTGATATGGTTCCCAAGCCTACTTGCTTAATCTACATACATGCAGTTTTAATCCACAGTATATTTTGTCCAGTTCGGCATGAAACATGATGCTTTTTAGGCTAATGCATAGTGCTGAACTGGACAAAATACATGTATACTGCGGTTTAAAACTGTAACTCCTTCCCTTTCCCTTTCCCTCTGCCAATTACTTTGAGCTGGAGTGTATGTTAAGCTGTTTGATTATGTCTATCCTACTGCTACTTCCCTGTAGCATTGATATTTCCACCCAGCCTGGCTTTCAGGCTGTTTTGCATTTCTAAACCAAACTATTAAATGAAGAGGTCTGGCTGCAGTAGACTAATCATTCTCAATTTCTTCTCTAGCTCCCCAACACTGAAAATAGAGAATAATGATAAAGTGACTAGTCTGTACGTACCAGACTTTATTTTTCAGTTTTGGATTAGAAATGTTCAACAGCCTGGAAGCCAGGCTAACGTGTCCTTTTTTACAGTATCTTGTACTGATTATTTAAGGTTGCAATAACATTAAATGACGTTATATGCACAGTCAAACCTGTCTTAGCCGCCACCTGTCTATAGCAGCCAACCTGTCTATAGTGGCAACTAAAATAATTTGCCCGGAGAGAGATTATGTGTTAAAGAACCTGTCTATAGCAGCCACCTGTCCATAAAGGCCACACTTTTTGTTTCCCTTGGGTGGCCACTATAGACAGGTTTCACTGTACATACAATTTTTAATATGAAAACATTACATCACTCTAAATGTGTGTGCACATCAACAAAGTAAGCATTTTACATGTACCTGCACATATACGTATAAGGTACTGTACTTTACATTTACAAGACTTAGAGGAACTAACAGTTGACAGTTACATTTGGCACTTTGCCATGATCAGGGAGTCTTGTGTAATCCAATTAAGTTGTTAACACCTGACAACTAATTTGGGTGTTGGTTTGTTGCACAAGTACATGTGTATATGACAGCTTTAGACTACTACTCCATAATCTAATTAGCATAATGCTCCATCACCTTTACATAAAGCTCATTCACACTAAAAAAATAACTTTGGGGAAAATCTGGATTTTTTTTTATCTATGTAGCTCAATTTTCACTTGCCCAAGGAAACATGGCGTTTATCGCACAAAACTTTTGAGGAGTAGTTTACATAATGTACATAGTGTAACATTTATGCAGGCCGGGCATGTGAAACACTTGAGTCACCCCCAAAGTTTCACTACCTTAAGCAATTGTTTTGCCTGTGACCTTTCCTGCTGTCAATAAAATCCAGGGCCCTGTCTTATAAACAGTTGTGATTGATCTTAATTTTCTGTAAGTTTAATCCTCTGTCTGTAATATACATACATGTACCTGTATATACAGAGATACGGTTAATATTAATCTCAAGTCGAGTTGTGGTCAGTTGCAGCTCTTTATATTTAAGAGCCTTAGATAATTTGTTAAAGAAAAATCACGCTGTTCAGTCGGATTCTTCAAAACAAGAATAGAACTGTGTTTTATGGTTGTTACCTACCAACTTTCACTTTTTACTGGTGATTGTAAAAACATCACCTTTTGGGGAGTAAGTTTCAAGGCTCTGCACTACATGTATTTAGTCCTGAGCAGGGTTAAGATGCCCTGTATGTAGAGAGGTAAAGCCATAGAAGTGTTGTGAAAGAGAACTTTCTTTAGAAGGCAGTGATTGGATAAAGATATAATTGTACTTTGTATGGGATGCAACAAAAGGGTTGGGGTGAGATAATGATGGTGAAGGCTTTACCTATGAAATAGCCTTAATTCATTCCCCAGGTAATTCTGATGACGGATCTCTATTGCAATTGTCACAAACATTACAAGGATAAAAGACAGATCTCTCAAAATGTAATCACTGGTAAAGTGAACAGAAAAAAACTTTTACATCTGAAACAGTTTATATTCATTTGAAAGCTGTTTATGAACATATAACATCATCTCTGCTGTGATGCAATGAAATGGGAGAACTAGAAGTATACCAGGTACTAAAGAATGTACATTATGCAAATTACCATTTCCATGCACACACAGTATATTATGAGATCTTAAGAAAATGTTCAAATGAAGGCATGCCCTAATAAGGTAATGTTTCTAAGCCATTTGTTGCATGCTCAGACCAAGAAGGGCTCTTAACTTCGAGGCCATTTTCATCAAAACAGGCTCAGGTACATATGTAGGCTGTGCAATGTTGAGTTCTAGAGACAATTTGTTGATATTCCTTATTTGGTGATGAGAAGGAAAGCCCAATAGAGTTCTATTGATGTTGTTCAGATGTTGACAGAGCAGGCTATTTAAATTTAGATTTAAATATTCATGTTGGTATTGCAAAGTGAAGAAGGATGCTGGAGTCTTCCCTTCTATGGTAAAGCAAAGAGTGCTCAATTGAGTCAATATTGTGGGGACAATGTTCAATTTGTGTTGACTTTTCCGTATGACGTGAGTAATAGCCCTTTGCAATGTATATAATGTATAAGTAATGAGTGCATAATTTGCGTTCATACAGTATTGCATTGCAGCAATGTTGTCCAAAAAAGGTCATTCTCCCTATGTGCATATGTGCATGCTACCCAGGAAATTGTATAGTGTTATCTGTAGTTCATTCAGTACACATGGGCTGTAATTTTGCTGTGTAGTCCCATACACTCTCTTTCCAGTTGCTGCACCATATCACTGTCTGTTCTCAGATTTGAGCCGTCATCGTCATTACCATGTTAAACAATCCCCCGGCAAAGAGTTCTATTACAGGATGTCTTAACTGGAAGGAATCTAGAATGGGTAACTGAAGACGGTAGTGACTGGATTGGAAATCATGATTGTGAGTGCCATGTAAACAGGCCCTTCAAGGAGAGTTGTATCCGAGACGTCTTGAGTGAAATTAATCTTGGATGGCTAACTGAACAGCGGTTGGATTTCAATTGGGATTTGAATCGACATGACCACTGCTATAAAAGGCCCTTTATGGAGCATTGTACAGTGTATCTGGGATGTCTCAAGTGAAATTAATCTTGTATGGCTAACTAAACATTGGTTGGATTTCAAATTGTGATTTGAATCGTCATTGCCACTGCTACATGTGAATGGGCCCTTGAAAGAGGGTTGTTTTCTGGAATGTCTCAACTGAAATGAATCTTGTATAGCTATTTAAACATTGGTTGGATTTCAAATCGTGATTTGAATCATCATTGTCACTGCTGAACAGGCCCTGGTAGGAGAGTTGTATTCGGGGATGTCTCAACTTGAAGAAATGTTGTGTTGTTATTACAGTGATCATCAATTGGATTTCTAATCGTGACTTCAAACGTCATCGTCACTGCTATGCAAACACACCTTTGAAGGAGAGTTGTATTTTGTGATGTCTTAACCTGAAGAAATCATGTAAGGGCATTACACTCAGCATTTATTGAATTTAAAACCATGATTTTAAATGTCATTGTCAGTCGTATGCAAGCATGCTTTTGAAGGGGATGTCTCAAGTACAGTAGAAAGAAACTTGTTTTTTAGGGTTCTAAAGAAGATATACATGTGCTATGTACTTTGGATTCTGAATTGTGATAGAAATCGTTGTTAGTAGTGATGTGTGGACATGCTCTAGGGAAATCATAGCATTCTTCTTCAGGATATCTCAACAAAATTCCAGAGAGGAATATTGAAGTTGTATGGTAATTGGATTTAAGATTGTGATTATACTGTGGTATAGTCAAATCAGCATTATTAGAACATGCCTGATAGTGATGTTAGGGGGGGGGGGGGGGGGCATTCAGGGGTCTCAATGGGAAAGGAATCTTGCACAGGTGATTGAACACTGATTGGATTCCAACTTCACTTTGATGGGTTAAACCTCTGATGAACATGCATGTTCAAGCATCATAACTAGCTCATGTACATGTACTATGGGCACATAGAAAAATCATCATTATTAGTGTTGTATGAACATGCCCTGTATAGATAGTGGGGTCTTCTTTTTCCAGGGGATCTCAACAGGAAAGGAATCTTGCACAGGTAACTGAACACTGATTGGATTCCAACTTCACTTTGATGGGTTAAACCTCTGATGAACATGCATGTTCTAGCATCATACCCAGCTCATGTACTTTGGGCACATAGCAAAATCAGGATTATTAGTGCTGTATGAACATGCCCTGTAGAGATAGTGGGGTCTTCTTTTCCAGGGGATCTCAACAGGAAGGGAATCTTGCACAGGTTACTGAACACTGATTGGATTTTAACTTCACTTTGATGGGTTAAACCTCTGACGAACATGCATGTTCTAGCCTTGCATCATAACCAGCTCTTGTAAATTGAGACCCACTCCGCCATGAAGCTATGCTATATTTCCTGAATGGAGCCACAGAACCTTTAACATGTAATTATCTCAATTGTATTAAAGAATTGACAAATTTATTGAGAAATTATAACTTTGTCAATTTTTTGTCCACTTGTGATTCAAAACTGGTATCAAGTGTGAGAGAACAATTAAGATTTAATGCAATAATCTCAAAACCTAACTTTTAATTTTTACCTCCTAGTTAAGGGTTTTGCAAAGGTTAGTCACAATATACTTTGGGCATAATCAGAACAGGGAAAAAGGTTAGAATTGTGTTTGTGGTGGCTGCTTTCGAGCTGATGTCATGAAACACACTCTGTGAACTGTGTTATACCAGACAGCAATGGAGGATCTTTTTTAAAGGGACTGTTTTTTTTTATTAGCAAAGAATCAAAGTTAAAGTCCACCCTGAAATTCAGTTGGTTTTAATACAGACAAAAACACGAAAGAAACAAATATGTAAAGGTTTGACAAAAATCTGTTATGACTAAAACAGATTTAACTTCAGGGTAGACTTTCCCTTTAAGGGCTCTTTGTATTATTGCAGGGGCTAAATTACCCTATTAAAGCCCCTTTGTGATTTTAAACTGTACTGATGTGTTTGTGTGTATACCAGCATGAATGTGTTACAGTGGGACCAAGAATGTTGATATGAAGTGTGACAGAGGGCAGCACCCTCCACACAGAAGTGTGAAAAGATTTCAGACAGATTGAATCAATCCACTTCAAAAGCGCTTTAAGATTTGACTTTGATGAGGGAAGGGGTGCAGGAGCATTGACAAGACATTGCAAGTGAGATACCGGGAACTCTGATTGAATTAAGACGCTAGAAACAATGGGATTCCAGAGCCATGAGGCAAGCTCTGAATGTAGCAGACAGAAAGTGTGAGTAGTCTGCATCACAGACTCTAGCATGAACTGTCTCTTGATATGTGTCTGAGAAATCAGACTAGACCCTGATATATTAAGTGTCTATCTTGTTAGGATGTCTGCACAAATATACATGTATGGGGAGTAGTTAAGTGAAATAAGATGAAAATCCATTAAAGGCTATACAAGTTTTGATTTTGTGAAGGATTTTTGTCAAACTTTCACCGCTACATGTACAGTTTATGTTTCTTTCATGTTTCTATCTTCAGGGTGAACTCTTCTTTTAAGAATGAATAGTCTGTACTCAAGCCAGGCTGCTTTATAGAAATGTTCGAATCAGAGAAAAAAAAAAAATCAAAATTTTTGAGGGCTGCTTTTTGAGCACATTTGGCTACCATTTTACAATGTGTCTATGGGAATTTTGGGGGATCTTTTAACGCTTTCCAGGGCTCTTTTAAGCATTTCTGGGGCGAAATCGCCCAGAACCCCATTGTATTTTTTTCCCAGGTTCGGACAAAAAATGCCCAACAGCATTGAAGACAGACTACGTGCAAGCGAGACAGAAATTCCCTCGGTTCCTAGTCACCGAGCCAGACTCGCTCTCCCCCCTGTTGCTCTCTGTCGGCTAACTTCACAGTCGGGGCAGAGCGAGCTTGCTTCATTCAGTGTTTGACGAGCTATCGGAGGAAAGGCGATCTAACTTTTGAAGGCGGTGTGGGCAAATTTGTTGGCATTCGTGGTACAGTGCTTTGGCATACAAGCGAGGATTGTATTGGGAGTCGTCGGAGCTTTTGGCCTCTACTTTTGAGTGAAGAGAGAGGGGAAGAATGGCTCCCATTGCTACTGCCACAGAGTGAGTTGAGACAGTTAGTTCAGAATGATTTCTTTTGAGAGAAAACAAAATATGAATTGAATTGAATTTCCAGTTGCATTTATGTTCTTAGTCCCATGTATGATTTTCCAATTTTGTAAGAATTCATTAAGAATGATGGGATAGACAGTGAGATAAATGTAGGAGGTACATGTACATGAAAATGCAATGTTTCACATCTATTCTAACCATCGTCAGGAAATACAGAACAAAACTGCGCTGAATTTATGTACTTCTCTTATCCTCTCAACATGTACAGTATGATTTTCCAAACGTTATGCATGAGATGTCTATTGAAATTAACTTTGTAAGGTTCATATGAAAAATCATAAATTAATCCTTAATTTGTCAGAATAATGTTAAGGACATACATGTAAATCAAAACGGATTGAGATTACAATGTATTATTGGTCCATACTGCAAATCATAGTTAAGTGAAACTAATTATGACAAAATAAAATTGTGTAATACTTTTTTTATATATTTTTTTTGATATACATGTAAGAGCATTAATGTACCCATACAATACACATGTGAATCTGCAGAATCAGGGGGAAGGGGGGAGAAGGGGGGGGGGGGGAGGGGGCAGTTGCAAGGCAGAGGGTACATTACTCTGAGGCTGTGTATTACTGGTTCACCTTTGAGGCAGCCTGAACTTATGAATGAATGAATTAAATACAGTCTGCATGTACCCGATACCCACATGATCAGTACAGTGTACATGTAATTCAGTAGAGTAACGAACCATGCACAGCCTGTGTAAGCTTTCAGGAACATGTAGTCTAAATTTATGAATGAATGAAATACAGTCTGCATGTGCTGTAGATGTATGATACGATACCCACATGAACAGTACAGTAACTGAACTTATGAATGAATGAATGAAATACAGTCTGCATGTATAATGTACGATGCGATACCCACATGAACAGTACAGTGTAGTACAGTACAGTAACGAACTATGCACAGCCTGTGTAACCTTGCCATTGATCTTGCCTGTTGAGCAAGATGGTCTGCATAGGATTAAATCAGCCCAGTGGAATGTCTGCTTCCATTGCAAGCTCAATCCATCTCGACACCTCACGTCACGGTCTGTATCATCTCACAGCTTTCTCATTAAGATGCTGACTCAAGCTTCGCCTTTGAACCTTTCATGTACTTCATATTCAGGTCCATGCTGTTACATACATGTACTTCGTACTATGACGATACTGTACAAATTAGCACATGACAAGACACTTTTTTTCAAGGCATACGGTACCACATATAGATGTTCATGTTGCCTCCTGTTCATTGATTGTACTGCTTATGCATTATGCCTAATTCAAATCCCAGAGAAATATTTTGTTCATAATTTCACAATATAATAACTTTCTATTCCTTTGACCAATACTCGTCACACCTTCACTAATGTTTGTTTTAATAATACTAAATATGTTCCTCATTGTGGATAAATGGCTACTGATAATCGTTTGTCTCACCTGATCTGTTGCAGCGGCGCACGAAACGTCGTGATCTTGTCGATTCCGTTTACCTTACATTGCGAGACAAACGATTATGAGTAGGCAATGTTTGTTTTGTTTCTCTTTGTGTTTCTGCTTTCATTAAAACCAACTTAACTTCAGGATGGCCTATCAAATGATTGGTCTGAATAAAATCTGGAAATATTCTCTCGTATAGCTACTCCTGTCCCTGGTCCCAGTCAGTACAAGCTTTCCTTATTTCTCCTGTACCCCATGGTCCTTACTCTCCCACATTTCTTGTTGATTTTCCCACCCCTACAAGTAGCTGTACTGTTGCAGGAAAGGGGGAAGGGGCACAGGGGCCGGGGGAAAGGGGGTGGATTCAGGGGCCTTATTTTAGAAATCTAATTTTGTGAAATGAAGACTCACAACACACTGAGAAAAATCAGAGGGGGTTAGGGGGTTGGGGTGTTAGGGGGGGGGGGGGGATGCGTTGGGGTGCTCTTTGGTTATGTATGGGGCATATTATTTCTATAATCTGTTATGATAACTCGGTACCTTGTTCCCATGCCTGTACTTTCATACTGTATCTTTTGTTCTTGACAGGGAAAGATATCTGGTAGGAACTGTTCATGATATCATGTTGTTTATACTCGGCAGCAAGGCCGTGTCATGCTATTCTTACACTTTGCCATAATGCCCTAATCTGGGTTATCAGAGGTCCCTATGGGGGAGATTGAACCACTCATATGTCAAGTCTCATTCAGACGGGTCAGATCACATCTGAAAGGGGCATGTACGTGTAAATGTAGGAGTCATACTAATAAATCATAAATAGGCAATATTATTGGTGAGGCGTATTGATGGTATGCAGCCATGAACATACATTTGTACAGTAGCTTAAAGACAAAATGACGCATTCGCAAAAGTCATGAAATTTGGCATTGATCAGCAGTATACCATAATGATGATATGTACATAGTCGTGTATGTACACTACAGCTCAAAGGAATTGGCATAGGGAAAATTCTAACCCTGACTAATGGGTTAACAGATTGAGAGGGTATTCTTGTTTGTTCGTAAATTTTAATATACAGTAATGCAGTTTCAAAAAGTACCTTCGCTTCAAACACAGAAGGTCAACATGAAACTGAAACTGCCTGCTTTGGGATTGTACATACCCCCAGGATATTGTGATAGGCAATTTAGCCTGTTTTTCTGCCCACTGGCTACAAGTCCAGCGGTTTTCAAACATACCCACATCCTATGGTATTGGTACATTGCACTTTTATTGAGATGTACTGTACACTGTACTGTACCTTACATTTATTTTGAATTATGAGCTTTATTTCATAACAAATTGTCATAAGAACTTAAAATTCATGGACAGAGTGATTCTTGTCTTCTTTTATCATGAGTACCAGCATACAATCTTCTTTTATAAAGATTGCTTCACATGGCAATGCAATCAAACAAAAATGGGGCCAGTGATCATAGCAGCTACATGCAGGTTCTGGTATAATCTATACCACTGTACTGTACATGGATGTACACTGTACAAGTAGAGGGGAGAAGTGTAGTTAAAGTTGAATTAAGAAGACGATCCCAAATAATGAGATATTTGCATTAATATCATCCTTATGACACTAGCTTACCTATGAGAGACCTTTTAACCCCCTAAAATAAGCTTAGAATATTAAATTTAGACGATTTATCCCTCACCATATTTTCTCTGATCGCTCCGGCGATGAGTACTCGAGACTATTGTTCGAGCACTGTGACGTCACGGACGGGATTTGGGTCACAGTGAGAAAGTAAACAAAGCGAGCAGTGCAGCATATTGTGTGCATAGACATACACGCTAGTACAATTATGAATGAATTTACTTTCACGTCAGAACTTTTCTTCTATTGTTATGGTTTTATGTGAATGATTTTTAAAAATAAATGAGAATTAAGCAATGTCATATAGTCAATGATGTGTCTCTAGTGTTCCAATATTTCTCATTTGAAGCGATTTTACTGCCTTGTCTTTCGACTTCAACACCGCGGATGAGAGACAAAATTGTAAATTCAATGTAATAATCAGTGCATCTGGCAATCAGTTGGTGATTATATGTGTGCGAGAACTTGTGAAATAGAAAATGCTCTACGCAGATATGTGGTCGTATTTATTCTCCAACGTATGTAAACACCCTCAAAATGATGCAATATACCTAAAGATTAATTTCAAGATAAATAATATAAAATTTGAGCGAGATATTCTCACCGGTCGATCACGTTAGCGGACGCTATTGTAGAATATCCATCCGCGTGTGATGCGGTTGAAGAATAAAAAAAAACCAAAACAAACACGTCGCCAGCGGAATTGGTCTGCGCTTGCCGCCCGCGCGTCTGGCGTGTGCCTAGTAGCCGCGCCGGTGGCCGTGGGTAGTGAGTAAAGTGTTCTTTCGCTTGATATTGCTTATGTTATGTGCCGTCTTACAATCTTTGCTGCTTCAAAGTTCCAAACTAGCCTAAATACATAAATCACTCAAGAGGCTGAGAAGTATACGGAAGTATAATTTCTTTGTGAGTTTGCGGTATGAGTGGAGAGGATCCTGGGATTTCTAAAGATACGATGGAAGGTGAAAAAACAAGAAAGAAAAAGTCATCGGGAGATCGCTGTATGGTGATGAACTGTGGGTCGACTTACCAGACAACGACAGTGATGGTGGGACTGGGAGATACTCGCCTCTTCAGATGAGATGGATCAATTTTATCAAAACCCATCGGGTCTTTGACCACACTCGCATGAAAAGAATTTGTGTATGTAGCAAACACTTTGATTCATCTCAGTATGATCAAACTCAGTTCCGAATGTATGAGATGGGTCTGTGGAAAAATCCTCCGAAACTGCTGCCAGATGCTGTCCCTCACATCTACACTAACACTAACAGTTCAGCTGCCTCAACGCGCTCGAGTGTGTATGAGCTGGGTGGCGATGGCCGGATCTACTTTACGCTAGTATTCTCAAGTTGTAGAAAATAAGAAAATCAAGTGAAAATATTGACTAATAACTCATCGTTTGCAATCTTACTTCACAATTTAAGACTTGAAAACCGTTATTTATACTTTTTTCTACATAGGGAGAGTAAAGATTTGTATATATGATTTGTAATTGTTTGATATGGCTTCCTTTGAAAAACATTGGTAAAATCTTCTCTCTCTTTCTGCACTGATTTTTGTATTGATACCAGACACTGGATATTACCCAAATCCCGTCCGTGACGTCACGCTCAGCGTGTACCTATGCGTCCAAGGCTTATCGGGGACTCTAAACAGGCTAATTTATATCGACTTTCAAACCAGAATATTGAGCGTTCAAATGAGTTTTCTGATATGCTCTCTGTTTGAACAGCCTATATGAACTATATAAAGTGTGTATAACAAAATTTACGGGAATTCGCGCCCTTCTTAATTCAACTTTAAGCCAAAAATCTGCCTCAAGAGTTTTCTATTTCATTCTACTTCCTTTCTGTGAAACTCTAATCTAACATTTCTTTCTGTAAAAAGAAAATCTCCTCAATTTTTTTTTTTTTTACAATCAGTGTAATCACTGTCTGAAGAATAACTAAGGCTTATAATCACAGAGGAAAAGTGCAGTTGGTATTTAAACAAAACTACCAACAGATGGTGCTAGATTGTGGCGCAGCCATCCATTATGCATGGTGCGAGACATAAACGACTACAGTACATGTTACTCACTAATAGCTCTCTGTGATTACTGAAGCGCATTTTAGCATCTATGTCAAAACTGGTAAATGATCATTAATGGTCGATCTTGTAAGTTGTGTACACTGTATGTACAATACACCTTGATACTAGGGCCATTCTCATTGGACTTAAAAAATCGTGAAGTTAGAAAAATTGCGAAGTTACGGTGAAAGTTGCCTAGCAACTGTGCCAACAGCCGTCCAAAACTTCGCAAGTCAGAGCGCGATTTTTCTAACTTCGCGTGACTTTGTGAGTTTTTGGTGTAATGAGAACACGATTGTCAAACTTGGCGATTTTTAACTTCTCGATTTTTTGTAATGAGAATGGCCCTACTGTATACAATGGACTGCCTGGGCACTTTTGAGCAGTTACTTCTACCCCTTCCCTTTAAACCTGGCATGTATGTTAGACCAGATCACTTTCCTCTTTGGTGGAGTGATATCACTGCCAGTGAAGTGAGAGACCAGGTGAGGTAGTGTGTTAATCTATTAATCATCAACCTACTTTATTTCAGTGCAGTGAATGTCCTTAAGCTGGAAAGAAGGATGCGTCCATGCAAGTGTAACAGACTAACAGGCCTGTTTGATCAATTAGTCTCTGCTGCCTATCCTTTTCAGATACAGGGCAAATGGCTATGATATACTATGTACAACTGTACCTGTACAGGGAGTTACAATGTACTGTACAAACATAAACCTGTACATGTACAATTACAAATAATTACAAGTATTCATGAACAAATCATATTTTAATAACAAAATTGTTATACATAGGGTGTCCATACCCTAATAAAAATATATATTGACACTCTGTAAAGGAACATCTATGCGCAGATTGCTATTACGCATGTTGTTGTTTTCTGTTGACTGTCTGCCTTTGGTGAGCGCGCTAGTTTGAATGAATTCGTACCCAAGACTACCTAGAAATGAGGGGTCAGGTATCCTGTGCATACGGTCACACTAAGCTCTGCCCAGTCATACGACATATCATTAGTAAGCGTTCACACACATGACGGACTGTGATTATTTACAATGTATACCCTTCTAGTTCAAAAAGATGCCCAGATATGCATGTAGCTATAATGAAATGGTACAGCTATACTGTTTCGGTATAGCTATGGACTACCGAAGTGTGACATCATTTGAGCATTGTTGTCAAGACAACTGATGCGGGCAGAGCAAGCAGCGGTGATCACAGCGGGGACTGTACTTGGGCATGCCCGACACTAGCCTGATCGGACCAATGGACCGCTAAACCTCTCACTGGAGTGAGTTTGAAAAGAACATGCTCATATGAGGACACCACTACGGTACTCATAGATACAATAATTTTTTCCTGTGTGGACACGGGTCAGTGTTTGACTGCTGAACAGTGCACCTCTTTGAAAGGAGAAGGATGCAGCATGCCTTGATTGTAACAGGCCTGTGACATCACTCAGCGTCTCAGCCTCCGTCCATCTTGCCTGGATACCAATTCACAAAGAAGAGAGGGAGAGAGAAAGGTAGAGGTAGAGAAGAGGAAGAGAGAGAGAGAGAGAGAGAGAGAGAGAGAGAGAGAGAGAGAGAGAGAGAGAGGAGAGAGAGAGAGAGAGAGAGAGGGAGAGAGGGAGAGAGAGAGAGCCAGAGAGGGAGAGAGAGAGAGAGAGAGAGAGAGAGAGAGAGAGACAGACAGACAGACAGACAGAGACAGAGAGAGAGAGCCAGAGAGGGGGAGAGGGGCAAAGAGAGGGAGAAAGAGAGAGAGAGAGCGAGAGAGAGAGAGAGAGAGAGAGAGAGAGAGAGAGAGAGAGAGAGAGAGGGTCCTTTACAGGGTAAACACAGGCCCTTTAAAGGTCACCCTCAGGGCAGAGGTGGAAGGTCAGGATTAGGGACAGTTCACCCAGAGGCCAGTGTCTAGACATGATCATGGAAAGACTGCTTTGTTGATGCTCTGTGACTGATAAACAACCAGGCCATGCCCATTCTCAGCCCCAAATCCTGACTTCAAGCCCGAGTGCAATCCAGAGCCATTGATGCACAGTGTTTGCCCAACTCTGGTTTTCAAAGGTAGCAACATGGCATGTGTTGCTTTGTTGGGCACGCAGATGACAAAGGAGTGTGCACCATGTTGCAACCTATTGAGCCCGAGTTGGCCAAACTCTGGTGCAATCTACGTTGTAGTTTTTCTTTTTTCAATTCCTTTGTACTTACCTGTAAGCATGGTTCGTTTTAAGGAATGATATATAATATGAGATTTTACCTATATATTCATTCCTAGGCCCTGTTTTAAAAACAAATGCAATTGATTACAACCACAATTGTGATTGAAGTCAATTGTATAGATAAATAGACCTGTTTATATTACAGTTAGGGGATTGGACTTGCAATTGAATTACATCAATTGCAACTACAGGTCCATGTATAAAGGAGACATGGCCCCTGCAGGTGTTTTGAGGTCCCGTTGCATAAGACTTACCATTACTGGTAACTCTGCCATCACTGGTAACTTCCATGGTAACACCGCTAGACAGCCAATCAAACTCAAGGTTTCCATGAAAGTTGGCATCGGAAGCAAAGTTACCACCGATTGAAAGTTTTATTGAATAGGGCTCTGTAATGCGGCTGATCTGACTGCATGGGTATCGAAACAAAAACATGCACGGATGATGCACTGACAGAATATTCCCACAGTCTGACAATACCTTAAAGATTGTCCGTCCCTTTTGCAAGCTTAAAATTTGAAATCGTCTATCACGATCGTAAATTGAAGAAAGTGTGATTCAAGACCATTTCTAAGAATGTAGCATGTTGAAGCTTTCTGTATATGTAAAAAAATTTCAGCCGTTAAATTTCAAACCGACTTTTTTCGTACTACGAAAAAAGTATTAGTCTTTGTTACAGTATCTATGTGGTTATTATGCTTGTGTGAAATCCTAATTTTATGAGTAACTACCAAACTTTGGAGATGATTCCTTCCATAGAACATTTTTTTTCATAATGCGTTTTATAATTTGATAAGCAGATTAATCAATAAAGCAGATATTTCAACACAAACTGCTAAGAGCCTGAGGTAAAGACTATTAATCAGACGTTGTTTACGTGCATTATTTGAATTTTACACTACGTATCAGTTTCAAATTGTGAATATAGAGCTTGCTAACACTTCTCTACATGTTTTGCCAATGTTTCGATGGTTTTGTGGTGATCTGAAAAAGGGACTGGCTGTCTTTAAGGTCAGGCTCTCTCTTCTACATATGTACATGTACCTCCCAAGATGAAAGGGAACATGGCATTCTTCTATGCTGCCACTGTGAGAAGAATGGATGGGGGTGTGGGTGGGGGTGGGGTCACCCCTGCTTGTCCCACACCCAAGCTTTCTATTTTGTGTCTGATTGTATACCTGGGCTCTGTTTCACAAAACTTACATTGATGCCATGTTAACTTTGCTCCTAACTTTGGCAACCTCTGTGGAAACGTTGAATTTAATTGGTTTTCAAGTGAGGTTGCCATGGTACTTACCATTGATGGCTGAGTTACCATTGATGGTAAATTTTATGCAACGATGCCTAAATTTGGACAAATAAAACAAACAGAAAAGCTGGCAAGAGGCATCATAGCCCATGCAGCAAGTTGGGAAAGGGTCTGAATATACTGACCGATTGGGCACCGTGTTTTCTTTAAAATGTTAAATACAGTACTTGATAATACTCTAAAACTTAACTCTTTGTGTTCCACAAGTGAATATATTCACAAGTAATACACACAAATCCCACAGAGGTAGAATTTATCTGGCACACAAAGGGGTTGACTGAAATAGTTTGGATGATATTAAAGGGCGAAATCTTTTCAAACTTCTGCCTATACTCTGTACTTTTGATAGGCCACTGTAAATTGGGGGATGTACAGAACGCCAGGAGAGTGAATGAGCACATCCTAATTGGGTTATATGAACAGTGCTAAGAAAGGAAATTGAACTAAGCCGGGATGGATTTCGCAAACCCAGAGAGAATTACACTTTCTCTAGAGAGCTTTCTCAGTTCATGGACAAATAGCAGATCTACTTTGATTAGGTTTTCCTCTCTCGGTTAGAAGTAATGCAGGCCTATTACTTCCTTTATTTGACTTTTATCGATATCTTCGGATATATCGGAAATTGTTTTGTGCGCGTGACTTCACATTTTTTAACCCATTTCTGAGGGGAGGTTAAATACAGGGAGAAATATGAGATTTGAGAAGGATAGGGGAGCTGAGAGATGGACAGAGATGATTCAAGTCAGAAAGATAGAGGGGGAACAAAAGAATGTCGAAGGAGGGATGGTGGAAATAGGGGGAGAGAGAGAGAGAGAGAGAGAGAGAGAGGGGGAAGGGAGAGAGAGAGAGGGGGGGGGTAGGGAGAGAGAGAAGGAGAGAGGGAGAGAGTGAGAGAGTGAGAGAGGGATTGGGAGAGAGAGAAAGAGATGGGGAGAGAGAGAGAGAGAAAGAGAGGGGGGAGAGAGAGAGAGAGAGGGAGGGGGGGGGGGTGGGTGGGGAGGGGAGAGGCAAAGAGGGGGGAGGGACAAGGGAGCGAAAGGAGAGAGAGGGACTGACAGTTAGGGAGATATGTTCTCTTTTTACAGGATATGGGAATTGCTGCAAAGAAATGTACACATGTACGTGTACTTTCAACAAAAATGAAAACATGTTTTGAAATGCAGTATTGTTGGCACTGTATCAGCATTGCTTTAAAGATGGCCAACGAATACGATGTCTTTTGTACAGGGTTCTGATGTTCACACAAAACAACATGTGAATTCTACATGTTTACATGACAGAATTCTGCATTTGTGTACAAGTATAAGTCTTGAGTACTTGTACATGTACAACACCCATTTACATTGTAAATATGAGTGTACACTACAGCTCAAAGGAATTGGCGTAGGGAAAGGGAAAGGGAAGAAAGGGAAGGAGCCGCAGTTTTTAAGCGCGGTATATTTTGTCCAGTTCAACATATATGAAACACTATGCATTAGCCTAAAAAGCATTGTGTTTCACGCTGAACTGGACAAAATATACTGCGGTTTAAAACTGCGGCTCCTTCCCTTTCTTCCCTTTCCCTTTCCCTATGCCAATTCGTTTGAGCTGGAGTGTACATTATATCTTAAATGGTTGCTCTTTTTTTGCTCGTTAGAACCCCTTCCACCATGCCGTGGATCGACGAGTCGTCCAAGGCGAGCACTCAAAAAGACAAGGATGCCCTCTACGACAAGTTTGTGCAGGCAGGCACCTTCCTCGGCATCTTCAACACCTTCTTTGAGCTCTGCGAGGCGTTGGACCTCAAACCTTTTGCGGATCACAGGAATTTTTACCACAAGTTCAAATCCCAGCTGACGTCATGGAAGGCTGCGTCCCTCTGGAGTAAACTAGACAAGAGGGCCAACAGGAAGGAGTACAAGAAGGGCAAAGCATGCCACAATACAAACGTAAGTCAACTTCATCGCTTTGATACGTAGCATTAAAGGGATAGTTCACCCTAAAGTTTGTTTCAATAAAGGAGACGCATTTAAGAAAGGTTTGAAAATCCGTCAAAGGAAAAGGAAGTTATGATCTTTTACATTTTTGAATTTGTGACGTCACATGCGAGGTGCTCTCCCATACATGTATGTTGTGTACAATTTAAAAAAAAAGTATGCGCCATTTTACTTGTGGATTTGAAGTACATTTTTACACACAAACCTGTACAAAAAATATAATTCTGTTGTCAAAACAGAAAAAAAGCAATTTATGGAATTGTTTTGTAAACAACATGGGAGAGCACCTCGCATGTAACATCACGAAAATGAAATTTCAAAAGATCATTGTACCTTCGTATCCTTTAACAGATTTTTGTCAAACCTTCACTAATGTGTTTTCTTTCATGTTTCTGCTTTTATTTTTAAAAACCAACTTATCTTCAGGGTGAACTATCCCTTTAAGCATGTTATGTAGCCCTCTTCAACCATGAACGTTAACCTACACTACTGAGACAATAAAATGTCAAAATTGAGCCAGCAACAACATGAAGAAATAAGTGTACACCATTCTGTTTCGGAGAGCCATTTATTGCATCTAATGTGAACACAGCATCCAAATTGCATTGTCAATATGAACATGGCTATGGACCATACTTTTCTTTCTGATATTTGAGAACATCAAATTTCACAATTATAATGGCTACTACATGTACGAAATACCCCCAGAAGGGCAGGATTGTGAAAATAGCCTCTTAATCGCGTTTCCAATGTGAACAGGGCTATGGCTCAAACTTTTCTTTTTGATATTTGAGAAAGTAACATACATTTATCACACTTATAATAGCTACTTCATGTACAAAAAGCCCCAGAAGTGCAGGATTGTGAACGTAGCCTCTTAATCGTATTTCCAATGTGAACAGGGCTGTAGGCCGGCCAAGGCATTGACCCTGGAGAGAGAGTAGAGTTATTAGGAGGCTTGGCTGCCTGTCACTGCTGCTATTGAGCCATAGGCAAAGAGTTGTAAACACTGTCACACTGCCTTCACCCGTCAGAACGTGTTTACTGCTGTCACCCGAAAAGTCTTTATACACATGTAGAATGCACGATATCATGCTACTCAAATTTGTACACTTATTCTGTGTTACGTTACGTTCTGTGTTTCACACTGTACATGAACATACATGTGTATGGTGTGTGTGTACATATGTAGTTCTCTGTGGTATGGTACTGTATGTTTGAAGTATATGTACAGTAATCCCAATACAGTATAATATCATAGTATTATTTAAACAAAAAAAATACCATGCTTAGAAAAACCTGTATAAAGCACCTTATAAATGCAATTTTAGTGTTATTTAAGCAACAAAAAAAATAGCATGCTTAGAAACACCTGTATAAAGCGACTTAGAAATGCAATTATTATTTTTTCAATTCTTGCCCCTTATTACATACATACATGTATGAACTACAATAATGAGGATGCACAATAAATGTACTATACATGTACGCTACACGTGTGAAAATTGTGTTTTGTTACATGAACAATATTTAAAAGGACCCTTTTAGATCTTGTCCGCATTACAAAAGACCATAATGACGGTATTGATACAAAACATCTTAAAGTTCTATGAGGTGTAATGATTGAGACTTAAAAACAAGTAAAGTTTCTTAAAAGCAAACAAATCGGTGCCTTTTAAAATGAGTTACTGGTGATTTGTATTCAATTTTGTTTCTATCAAAAACTGGGTCCAAAATCTCACTCAAATGGTGCAACTTGAGCTATTTTATACCAAATGATAAATGAAATTAAGGAGAGAAAGAGTGGAGCAGGATTTTTTTGGTACCATATCAAATATCCCTGTGGGGCTCATATTACTGTTGCACAGTATGAAGTCAGGACATATGGTGTGTGTGTTGTACTTTGTACTGCATGAATGTGTACAGAACGAGACTCTGTTGTACTCGAGTAATGAGCTGTGAAAAAATGTGTCATAAATACAATGCACATTCGACATGATGACATTGTATTTGCACAGTACTGGCAGTACACTCTAAATGCCCCTATTTGTTGACTTGAAAGTAGGGTAATGCAATGAGGGATATCGTACAGTACTGTCACTATTATGACTCTCAAGGTACGTCTTCATTAGCCCGATCAGACGAAATAGCGAGCTATTTTGCTGATCTGGGGAACAAGCCTGAAATTGCAATCGCGTCTTCATTAGGTCGAAACTTGGGATCAGACGAAAAAGCGAGCTATTTTGCTGATCTGGGGAACTAGCCTGAAGTTGCAATCGCGTCTTCATTAGGTCGAAACTCGGGATACGTAAGCTCGAGCTCGGGTTGCATAAATTATCCTGAGTTTCGCACATACCAGCAGTACGTGTGCGACAGGAATAGGCCACTGCTGCATGGCTTTGGTTGTGAGCTTGCATTCACGCATGTGTAAAAACCTATTACGTAAACAATGCCTCGTGGGCGCTGATGCATGCCGGGATCGAGAAATTTTCAGGCTAATGAAGACGCTTCGAGCTAGCTTGAACAAGTTCGCGAACTAGCTCGAGCTAGCTCCATCTAGCCAAAGATTTCTTGGGAAATTTTCTCGATCAAATAGCTCGCCATTTGGCCTGATCTGGCTAATGAAGACACAAATAGTTAGCTATTTCGTGATCTGGCTAGCTAACCCGATCAGAACAAGCTCGCTATTTCGCCCACATCAGGCTAATGAAGACGCACATTCAGTTCCCCTGTTCTTATGCCTCCGCAACAAAGTTGCCAGAGGCATTATGTTCCTGAATTGTCTGTCCGTCTGTATGTCCGTCCAAACCCGTTTAGGCAAATAACTCAACAAAATTATAAAGAGGTGAAAGGTTAAAGGTCACAGGTCAAGGTCAAATTCTTAAATGCACTTTTGCACATACTGTAACTCCAGAAATATCAAACCAAACTTCAACAAATTGTTGACTTAAGGTGAAATGCTTTCGGTCTGAGCCACAGTAGTGTGGACTTTGCTGCATGTTTTTGTGAAATGCTGGAACAATGAAGTTGTTCCTGTTTTTGTTGGAGACTTAGAGCTTGTATTAATGCTCATTGAGTAAACAGGGATGTTGGCTGTGTTTTCTATGAAAGCTGTGTCACTCTGCACATTGAGCCCTCTTAATTAATCAAATATTATTCCAAGTGAAGTGAAACTTGGTAGCTGCAGTACTGACCTTATTTTTTCTTAATGTATTGTTTTATGTACGTACATGTACAGTGTACTTGTAAAAACATTTTTTTTTAGACTTTTGCTTCTTTTTGATTTTTTTTTTCTGTGAGTGATCGTTGTCATGGCTTCTTTTTGTCACGGCTCTACATGAATGATACCATGTGATAGCGACACATGCAATATCTGACTCATCTCTTCAACCTTGTACAAAAAACACAGTAATTTCCTAGGTGATATACTATTTATTATTGATTTCCTTGTTGGTGTGTTTGACTCTCCATTGTGCGTGTACTTATGTCATACTTTTTCTCTATTTCCATGCTTCCCATAATGTGCATAAAAAATTTACATTATTATTCTGATGCACAATGGCACAATGAAAGACAATGGCGAGAGCACCTAGAGGTATCCCTTGCGTTAGAGTTAAAGAACTATAGGGTTCCCTTTTGCAGGTCAAAAAGAATTGTTTTTGTAAAAAAAACACAGAAAATGGAAGAAGATGCTCTATTAAAACTTTCCTTCAAATGATAGAACTGGAGACTCACTTTATTGACGAAATTGTACCGATCAGTAAATTTTGACGTTTTGGGCGGGTCGTCTGAAACATAGTAGCCTAGAGACTGGAGACTGCTGTGCGCTGTGATCCACATCAGTCCGCTCAAAGTGCATGCGTTCAATGGGAGCCATGCCCGCATCGTGCGCTGAGAGGGACAATACGATTATGAATGTAAACTGCTCGCTGCGGTTCAAATATAAACAAGGATGGTTTTTCACTTTTCCTGAAAATGTTTGTGAAGCTATACTGTGTGATTGAAATTTCATACACGATATTGCTACGGTGTACTTCTTATTCCTGTCGAGTTTCATGATATTTGCAAATGGGACACCCTGTCTTTAAAGACAGCCCATTCCTTTTTCAGATCACCACAAAACTATCGAAACATTGGCAAAACATATAGAGAAGTGTTAGCAAGCTCTATATTCACAATTTGAAACTGATACGTAGTGCAAAATTCAAATAATGCACGTAAACAACGTTTGATTAATAGTCTTTTCCTCAGGCTCTTAGCACTTTGTGTTGAAATATCTGCTTTATTGATTAATCTGTTTATTAACCCTCTCTTGTTGCATACACCATAGGAGGAAACACATACAAAATCACACATACAATTGAAATTGATATTTGAGAATGAATTTATTGATCAATATCAATGTGTCATATATGAATCAAAAGCTCAGAAGTTGAACTTTGACATGGTGAAAAAAAAATGTAAATAATGTTCAAATTTATGCAGATATCAGCTAATTAATATTCATGAGATTTTTTCCAAATATACAAATTTGTATGATTTTTCAGATGTAATACATTATATCACACCTTTATCTATAATCAAAACTTACCAAACTTCTCAATAAGAACAACTAGGTATCTTGAAACAATTCTGTAAAAAAAAAATCAAAATGACATCTATATGTATTTTTTTATGAATATATTAAAAAAAAATGCAATTATTCATAAATTTGTCAATAATTTGCATTTTCATTCCTTCAGACTTCCCTTCATAGTTGCAACTGCAATTTTCCTGCAATGACAACACACAGTATGAGAAACAAATCTCCTCTGCTATTCTAATCATTAGGGAAAATAAAGAAATGATTAAAATATGCAAATGAGCAGTATGAATATTCATAACGCAGAACAATAAAATACATAAGAAATTCATGTTTTTACCTAAATAAATGGATAGAATCCAGGTAAATGTACTTTTTGAAACATAAAGTTGAAGCAATACATGTAGACAGTCTGAAATATTACATTTACTGTTTTATAGACAATTAAATTTATAATTAGTTAGTCTTTTGCCAGCCCCATGTACATATTTGAAGTATACATTGAAATACAAAATTAAGATTTGTCATGATTTTCTGCAAAAAAAATCTTACACAACATTGCACATTTATCTTGAACACATAATTACATATGCATCTTACAGTAAAATTCAAATGCTAAATGATAAAGTAATTTGAAATATAATACAGGGAAACATTTCCTGAACATAAACATGAAATTGTAAAATGATACATTGCAAACTTACCTGCGAGGACTGCCCAATACGAGAGCTACAGATCGAGTGATGCATGCACTCAATACATGACTTATTTTCTGTACTTTTCGAATCTCTTATCCGTGTGGAAGTCATGAAAACAATTCCTACTAGTAACACACAAATAGACTTCACACACCTTACATTTGGTTCTGCATTTGTTTGCATTGCTACTACCCTTCTCACCGTTCATGTAACACACCTTACAAGTCCGCCGACAGTCATCCACTATGGGAAGATGCATTGGAGCATCATCAGACCTACCAGCCCTAGGAGCAGCAGGTTCAGCCCTAGCTTTCGGATGTCTGTACAACGGAGTTGGATCACCCTTGTCAATACCACCCAGTTGCATCAAGAGCTCTTCCCTGAACTGCCGCTGCCCGTAGTGGGGCTGGCGCTGAAACTCGGGTCTATTGGAATGCAGTGCCTTCATTTCACAAAAGAGAATGTAGGAATTGACGACAGCTATGTCAAGGAAATGAAAGAACAATGTCTTCCAGAACTTATTGGTTTTCCTCAAAATATTATAGTTCCCTATTAGCTGATCGGAGCGATCAACACCCCCCATAGACTGATTGTAGTCATGAATAGCTTGAGGCTGATTGACAACGATCTTTTGGTGCCTACCACCCACCCTTGAATTTCTTTCAGTTTTCGTGCAGGCACTACCAGAATGGAAGGTGGACATAACACTTACTACTCTATTGTCCTTCCATTGAATCACAGCACTGTCCCCATCTCTAACCCACCTAACATCTCCCCTTGCTGATTCTTTCTCCCATTTCTTGCTGGTGTCTCTGAACACCTTTAGGAAGCCCTTTCTATTGCTCCTCACAGTGCCACAAGCAAAAATACGCTTCTTCTTCAAGTCTGTGAAGAGTTGACTTGAGGTGTAGAAATTGTCAACAAATAATTTGTACCCTTGGTTTTGAAGGTTCTCACAAAGCTGCATCACCACATCATAACCTAAGCCGTGTTTACTTGAAACAGTCCTCTTTCCAACATATACATCAAAATCATAAGTGTATGCGTTTGATGAATCAGCTACCACCCACAACTTGAAACCCCACTTTGTTGGTTTATCCCTGATGTACTGAATAAATGAAAACCTCCCCTTTGACTTTACCATCCTTTCATCTATGCTAATGTTCTCCCTTGGTTTGTACAACCCTTTACAAGTCTTCTTCATGTGATCAAGAAGGTACCGAACCTTACAGAGTGGATCATCTGCAGCTTCATTGTTAGGATCTGCAATCTTCAAGAAACAAAAAATCCCTTTCAACCTATCTTTCGGCATAAATGCCCTTGCCCATGAGCCATGATACGGCGCAGAAGTGCAGTAGAGGGAATTAATATCAGGAAAGTGTACAAGCCCCATGTAAATTAGAAGTCCACACAGCTGTTCAAGTTCTTTCACCCCAATTTTGTTCCACTCGCCAGCAGCCGTGGCATAGGATGTTTTTTCGTGGATATGCTGGCGTGCATATTCATTTGTGAACATGCAGATCTGCCCCAAAACTTCAATAGTAAAGAAGAGCCGAAAAAAGTCTATAGCTCTCGACAATTTGGAGACAGTCCCACGAGTCTTGATTTCCTTCAGGATGATGCCGGGAGTTTCCTTCGGAGTAAACTTGAGGTCGTTCTTCGAGGGCATCCCGTCATCCTCGTCATCGTAGCCTTGCCAGGTAGAGGTAGAATTCCTGTGATATTGAAAAATGAAAATATATCACAAATGTAATGGGAAAATACTGATAACAAAATAGTATCAATAACTTCAAAGCCAATGTTCTGTGATTGAATTATAAAATAATTTTTAAAAGTGTAAAAAAAAGTGTAAAAAAAAGTGCCTGGTAGAAAGACTACACACACTTGATTTATAATCCATACTGAATAAAATAGCTCTAAATATGCCAAAAATATAATGACAGTATATCGAATTATTCACTATAGTCACAACAATCATGAAAGAAAGACGATTAGGGTCAACATTCCTATGGCCATGCATGACATGATGGCCTTTCAGGCTACAGGCTGTCAAAATTTTGAATCAAAACATCACTCACGATTTGTGGAGGAATTCTGATGAAAAAATGGTGTCCTATCACTAAAAATGTTAAGAATTATCTTTTTTGTCATGCTTTCATAATTATTCACCACGAAATAAGGCATAAATATTTTTATTTTTTTTTTCAAACCCATACAAAGCCCGTAACCAAGGAAAAAAACACCCCTAGCAACGGCTTCAACCGCGTTTACGTTTAAATGTCCGAGCACTTCCGGTTTCAGACCGAGCACTTCCGGTAACGTTTTTGGCACGGTTTGCTAATAAAACCGCAAGAATACACCACAAAATGCATAAAATGTGATTGAGAATAAAATTCCTTACGGAATTATGATACTGAATATTTTCTAGCGATGAATTTAGTGGCAAAAATTACGGGAGAAACTTACCGCTTGGGTTGTTGTGGTGCACTGCTACATTGTGCACGCTTGCGTTTGCGTGGCTGGCCAGTTGATGTGCTGGCCTGCTCGGTGTCCGAAGCTGACAAATCGTCGCTAGAAATGGTCCAATCGGACCCAATATCTCCCGCCAGCATGCCATCTAGCACTGATTCTTCATCAGAATCAAGCATAGATAAGTCTTCATCGATGAAATCATCCATGTTGATCACAATTCAGTAGAATTCTGGTCAAATTGCAGTACGAAAATTGCGAGTCGCGTGAATGCTTTGCAATGCGTACATGCACAGTGAACGAGTGCGGAAACTCATATCGCATCACGCGACCGATCGGAACGCACTTCGGTTAAACGGCCCGATGTTCTCCGAAGCTTGCCGGGTATGCCCATATTTGGGCATCAAAATAAAGCTGAATGAATTCTCTAGCCAATGATGTAAGACTCGGCAGGCTCCGATGTAAAACGAAGATACACGAAGCGATTGAAAGACTCGTAGTCTTTCAACCGGGCATATCGACCGGTAAAAGCTCCGATCGTTCTGTGCCAGTTAAATTATAAAACGCATTATGAAAAAAATTGTTCTATAGAAGGAATCATCTCCAAAGTTTGGTAATTACTCATAAAATTAGGATTTCACACATGCATAATAACCACATAGACACTGTAACAAAGACTAATACTTTTTTCGTAGTACGAAAAAAGTCCGTTTGAAATTTAACGGCTGAAATTTTTTACATATACAGAAAGCTCCAAAATGCTATATTCTTAGAAATGGTCTTGAATCACACTTTCTTCAATTTACAATCGTGATAGACGATTTCAAATTTTAAGCTTGCAAAAGGGACGGACAATCTTTTACTATGTACATCTGCAAAAGATCCACATACATGTACATAGAGAGAGACAGAGTGAAATCTGCATAGTCCAGCCCCTAGTGTACAAGGACTTTATTCTGTCTTCACAGCTTTCGCACAGTAATTCTCAGCAGAAACATGTCAGCTGTGATTGGAAAAGGGACTATAAATAGACCCGGGCAAATTTCATTTTGTTTCTCGTTTCTAGGGCAAACATCGGGTTGAGACTGCAAGTGAATGACTCAGAGATGAAAAATGGCAGGGGATATTGTGGGTTTGATGGAGCCTACCGGTGTGCATAGTACAGTGTATGTATGTGGTCAGGGTCACCAGTGTGTGTAAACCGCGTTGTGATCCTCTTTGTTTGCACCCCTCCTTTTGTTTTCCCTCACCCCCACATCTATTGTTATGATTGTGGAGGCTTAATTATCCACAGTGTGCCAAGTCACTCATGTGTCAAGTAGAGTTCTGTCAATAATATGTGTTCTATCATGGAAAACAATTATAGAAATATACATGCAGGGGGTTTGTAACATGCTTTAATTATTTTAATATTTGAATCTTTTGATTGTGTTTCATAATGTGGTAAGAAAAGAACTAAATTCTTTCAGGAAGTTTTAAATATTGGCCAGATGTAAAATTTTTACATGTTTGTCACAAGTTTTTTTTTTTTTTTTTCAGAGAAAGCAATTTCAGGAATATATGTCAATACAGTGTACACACATGTAGTATAGTGTAATAACTGTATATGTATGTTTTCTATTTCTTTTGTGTATAAATTTGAGGTTTTTGACAACTTTTGTTTTACTTTCCAATGTGGGGATAAAACAAAATCATTCAGGAAGTTGTAAATATTGGCCTGATGTATGTTTAGGAACTCTCAAACATGTACTTCACAAGTTTTTTTCAGAGAAAACAACTTCAAAAATATGTACTCTACATTACAAAAAAAATGAGTTTTTTTCTCCATTTGTTTGTATTAGAGTCTTTTTTACTGTTTTACGTGGTAACAAGAGGACAAAATCCTTTTAGGAAGTTGTAAATATTGGCCAGATGTGTTAGAGGAAGTCTCACATGAGCGAAGTAAGAAATAGATCTGTGGTTAATGTTCTTTGCCCTTTCAAGATGAAGACACAAACAGAATATGTGAGAAGAAAAGATCAAAAGGAAGATTTTTTTTCTTGGCAGTGTGACGATCATCTTTCGTCCACGCTGTGTCTCTTGTGATGAATAGATCACGAGTTCCGATGCTGGTATGGTGTGTTTTATGATCGTGGGTCGATCTTCATTTCCTGCCTTTCGCTGATAACCTCCCCCCCCCCCCCCCCCATCCCAACCCAACCCCTCCCCCTGCCACCCTCCCTTCCCTTACCACTCTCCCCTCCCCTCCCCAATGAGTAGCTGTCAAGATGTGCATGTTTTAACTTAAAGGCGCATTTATGCACACATCCTAGCACGGTTTTAAACATGGTTTGACATTTCTTTTGCCAATTTGATACATCATGCTCCGCCTAGGAATTGAATCGTTTAACTTTGAAGCACGTGTAGGCACACATATTAGCACGGTTTCAAATACAGTGTACATGTATGGTTTGACATTTCTTTCGCCGATTAATAACACGTCATGCCCCCTTTGACCCAAGGTAAGGCAGTCCCAAACAAGAAAATGGCTTCGGTGCTCAGAGTGATGTTAACCCTTTCCGTGCCAGAGAAAATTAAGCTCTATGGGATTTGTGTATAAATCATTTATGAATAGAACTCCATACTGCGTACTGCATTGATACATGTAAGTCTTCCCACAATGCACCATGCACCAACATCCAGATTTTTTTTGGCAGTCATATCCGCTTCCTGTATCATACATACTAGACTGTAGGTGTGTGTACACAACAGCTCAAAGGAATTGGCATAGGGAAAGGGTAAGGGAAGAAAGGGAAGGACCTGCAGTTTTAAACCGTGATATATTTTGTCCAGTTCAGCATGAAACATGATGCAATAGCCTAAAAGCGTCATGTTTCATGCTGAACTGGACAAAATATACTGTGGTTTAAAACTGCGGCTCCTTCCCTTTCCTCCCTTTCCCTTTACCCGAAGCCAATTCCTTTGAGCTGTTTTGTATGACTGCCGACATTAACAAACTCCAATTTTGGCTGCGCAGTCATGGGATGGCGTTTCCTTATTTACGGTTTGGAGTAGCGCAAGAATATCATACAATCGTGCTCACTGATACTGCTTCTGTCTCGCCCATTTCCTCTTGGAATTTTGATAGTGGCTCCCCTTTCTCCCACTCTTGATCTACCTTACTTCTTGCAGAATAAGAGCTTACATATAGGTAAAGAACTGCAGCAACATGCAACAACTGTGTTCATCCGATGACTCTGCATCTGTCCCAAGCATATCCTCTAGATTTTATACATGTAGTATTCTCGTTTCCCACAATCGTTTAACCCTGATAGAATGGGAGATTCTTGAAAGAATTGCAACAACAAGTGACAACTGTGTTTATCCAATGATTCTGTATCTATCCCAACTATGTCCTCTAGATTCAGTAGTATTCTTTTCCCCCACACTCTTTTAACTCGTATTGACAACTGTGTTGATCCAATGACCGTGTCTGTCCCAACCATATTCTCTCTATGGTAATCTTGTCCCCACACACTTTTAACTGCTACAAAATTTTTAAAGAATTTGAACACCATGCTATTACTGTTTCAGTCACAACAACTTCCATTCACTTCTTTGAGATTTCTTTCTCCCACATGCTCTCTTACATGTATGTAGCTCTTGCAGAATCAGATCATGATTCCGTTCCAATATCACCATAAAGAATGTATCTACCCATAGTTTTTGTTTCCTGCACCAAAATGAAATGAGTGTGCTCATACACATGTCTGTAGAAAGATCCTGTCTCTGTTTAGACATCGAATTAAAAGAGAGTATCTTCTTCTTAACTTCAGGTCCCTATCCCACACTTTCTGCTGTCTTCCACATAATGAAATCATAGAAAACTTAAAAAACAACTTGTAACAAGTGTGTTCACATTAAAATTCTGCCTCTGTTGCAAACATCAACTGAGGAAGCTACATTTATATCCTTATTATGCCCCAGTGCCCCTTTTCAGATACTTTATGTTACCCCAAATAAAATGAAATTAGAGAAAACTTTGTGAGAACTTGCAACAAATTGTTCCTACAAATGTCCTGTCTGTATTGAAACGCCAACTCCAGGAAGCTACACATATACGTATCATCATGCTACCTATAGTGCCCCTTTTCCAATACATTATGTTCCCCCCAACAAAATAAAATTCAGAAAACTTCACAAGACCTTGCCACAAGTTGTTCCTAACTTCCTACAAATATGCTGTCTTGTGCAATCACCAACTCCAAAGAAAATTCTCTCAATGTCTTAGTGCCCCTCACTGCCCTTTCTGCTACCTCCTACGAAATGAAATTATATTAAACTTGATAATAAGATGTTAAAAGTTTCAAGTTTGTCCTTTCAAAATGTCCTGTCTCCGGCTCAAACACGATTTCCTCTTAGTCTTCTGATGCCCCCGTCCTACACACACACATTTTCAGTTCCCTGATATGAAAGTGAATTGTAGACAATTACATAAACCATAAATTTATATGTATTTTGTACATTATGTACACACTCTAGGTTGTGTAACATGAATGTACATTTTCCCAAATTGGGAAATTGTGGAAAACAAAATGAAGTGCATTGAAACAGTTATTCTGATTTGATTGCTTTTCACATTCTTCTTTTTCTTTCCCAACCTAATTATGTGGGATTTCTCTCTTCAAAGGCAGATTAAATTTCTCACAGATGGACACCTTTAAAAGAAATAATTATTATGTCAAAAAGTGTGAAATAGTGCAAGGTTTTGCAAATAGCTCGGAAAGTATCACATTGATTTTTTTCATTTCATGGTTTTGGAATGTCACATCAAAATATACATTTTACAATATCACAAACTTCATTAGATTTCAGAAACCAGTTTTTCTTATTGTAATGGACATGAAGGTAACATGTATATTGTACATGTTGCATTTCTCTTTGTTTTTTTCTAAATGGGAAAGTATCCAAACAGCTGTTTTTCTTGGAATATTGTACATAAATGTGAACATGTACATGTATGTATGTACACATACATACTGTATTAATGTTTTTTTGTCTAAATGGGAAAATGTCCAAACAGATGTTTCTCTCTTAATATTGTACATAAATGTATGTACATGTATATGTACGTACTGTATTATTTTTTTTTGTCTAAGTAGAAAAGTGTCCAAAGAGCTGTTTCCTTCTTAATATTGTAAATGTGAACATACACCCTGTAGGTACATTGTACACTACTGCATTATGCATCTTCTTTTCTACATGGGAGAGTGTGAACGTGCCCATGTCCTCCTGTCTATTCCATCCTGCTGGTATGTTCCTCTTTGACGTCACTCCGTCTCACTGAATGGGTACGACATCGATTTGCTAGCGATACCAGTGCAATCTCAAACCAGACGCTTGCTTTCCCCCTCTCTCTCTCTCCGCAAAGCACATTGAAGCATTCGTGCACATCAAGCTCAAAATCTGGGTGATGTAATGTAACGCACCAGGCAGACATCTACCATACATGCTCAATGTACTCGCACACATGTTGTACATGTATGCATGCACATGTACATTAATACATTGTGCAATATTGATTGTGGTTCACATGTACATGTACAATGTACCAGGAAGGTGTAAGAAAGGAGAAGAAACTTGTCCATAATACATTCAAACATCTGTATTGTATGGGTACTAAAGCGTGCTTCTGAATGTCAAAAGCATCCAACAATCATGACAATGCTTTGATGTCCCATGCTCAGCACAGACATCTAGCAGATGTCAACTTGGAAAGAATGATTAAATTGTCTATCATGTCACTAGAAGTTTTGTTTTTCCATCATTTTTTTTTTGGGTGCAAATTGCAAGGAAGTTAATTGCAACTCTTAAAGATCCTGTGCTCTGTTTTTTTTCTTCAAATACATGTATTATTAACTCTTAACCTGCTGCTGTCGCATTTTTGCGACTAAGGGGTAACGTGCTGCTGTCGCGAATTTGCGACCAAACTGTAATGGAGAAAACTATAATAGAGAAAACCTCTGGCACAGAGGGGTTTTACCCCCAGCAAGTTAAGAGTTAAGGAATAATTTTTAATATTTGCTGGCAGTTAACCCTGGCGTTTTCTTAGGCAAGTTTAAATGATGGACTAAGAAAGCATGATTTTTATGGTGTACACGAGCCTTTTGGTGAGCAACTTTAAGCACTTGGTCCTTCAAATGGCATGCACCGTTGCACAAACAGCACAGCATGAGCCCGAAAAGTGCTCTGTTAAGTTGATCTAACCTCCAGTCCTGTGTTCTGACTGGTGTCAGATTGATATGATAATGAGGATTTTGCATGGGACCTGTACAACAGTTCTGTGTGACTTGTGATCACTATGCAGGCAGTATACTGTAGTGCTTAATTGGGAAAAATTCATTTCAATAATCACAATTTAATTAGTAATAGATCTGTATGATGTGTGATTTCTATGCAGTATACTGTAGTGCTTAATTGGGAAAAGTTCATTTCAATAATCACAATTTAATTAGTAATAGATCTGTATGATGTGTGATTTCTATGCAGTATACTGTAGTGCTTAATTGGGAAAAATTCATTTCAATAATCACAATTTAATTCCTAATAGATCTGTACGATGTGTGATTTCTATGCAGTGTACTCTACAATGTAGTGCATAATATTGGGGAAAATCTATTTCAACAATAATCACAATTAAATTCCTCTATACAATAGATCTGTACGATGTGTGATTTCTGTGCGGTATACATGTATGTACTCTACAATGTAGTGCATATTGGGGAAAATCTATTTCAACAATTAGCACAATTAAATTCCTCTATACAATAGATCTGTACGATATGTGATTACTGTGCAGTATATTGTATGCGCCTTATATTTTGCGGGGGTTTTGGATTATTTGCGAATTTAAAAACACGCGAAATCATGAATGCATCGTGCTCGAGCAAACTGTACTAGTATTCCATGATCGCGAAATTGTCATGAAGTCCTGATTCGCGAAAAATTAGACTCTCGAAATATATGGCGTATACAGTAGTATAATGCATATGAAGGGAAAATCCATATTTCAATAATCTCTATTTAATAGTGCTATAGAGTACCAAAGGGTGATATCATTTGAGCATTATTGTCCAGACAACTGGCTCTAAACAATACAGGTAGAGCAAGCAGCGGTGATCACAACGAGAACTGTAATTGGGAATGCCGGACACTAGCCCTATAGACAATATTGGACAGCTAAACCTCTCACTGGAGTGAGTTTGTTAAGAGACAATTGTCTTGACGACACGTTCATATGAAGACACCACTTCGATACTCCATACAAAGATCTGTGCAACGTGATCATAATACCGTATAGTGCAATATGGGGGAAAATCCATTTCAATAATCAAAGTTTGATTCCCGTATCATTGTACATGTGCAATAGATCTGTGCGATGTAATCACTACACAGTATAGTGCATATTGGGAAAAATCCATTTCAATGATCTTGATTGAATACTGATACAATAGATCTTTGTGATATGTGATCATTATGAAGTATGATATGGTGCATTAATGGGAAAAATCCATTTCAATAATCACAATTTGATGCCGCTATGCAGTAGATCTGTGCGAAGTGATCCCTGTTCAGTATATATGTAGTGCATATAGGGAAAATTCACATAAAAAATCACAATTTAATACCGTATTCAATAGATCTCTATGATGTGTGATTACAATGCAGTACACTGTAGAGCATGTTGGTGAAAAATCCATTTCAATGATCACAATTTAATTCCTCTATTACAATAGATCTGTGTGCAATGTGATCATTAGACAGTATAGTGCATAACGAAAACTGAATTTCAATAATCATAGTTTAATACTACATGTACAATATATCTGTGCAATTTCATCACTGTACATATGCAGTGCATATTAGGAAAAAACATTTTCAAAAATCACAATGTATTACCTGTATTCATGTAGGATACATCTGTGTAATGTGATTAGTATACATGTACTTCATACCAAAGATCCTAAAGCGGTGCGAAGCACCGCGCCGCTAGCGGCGCTATAACGTCTTTGCTTCATACCCACGTACATTATACACGTACTGAGTGTATTATCTAAAATGCATGCCCATAATCCCAATGTAATACCTGCACAGAACAGAAGTGTCTTATATGACCACTCTGTACAGTGCACATTGAAGGATAATTCATTTCAATAATTGCTATCAATAATGTATGAATTGTGCGATTGATCGATCTCTTCCAATTTTTAGCTATAGCCTTCATTACATTATGGATTAACGATGTTGTCTACAGTAAGCCTGAGTCATATCGATTTTTTCAGAAACCGGTGTTCGATGGCTTTGCGCCGATCGAACATCGATGCATCGACGGCACATTAACAAATTGTGTACAACGGATAGCGGAGTGCGAACGCCAGCGGTCGTGTACATTTTGCGTATTACATGACGTCATTCAGCCACTGCCAAGAGCCAATTTATGAATGAAAATATAGTAAGCATGCGCAGTGCAATCCTTCCATTTCCCCACACAGTATTCCACCAAAATAAGTGTGCAATTCTCTATCACCTCGTATCAAAATCGACCTAGAATTTCACTTTCCTTTATTTTATATGAGTTATGAAAGGTATTTTCGGAGAATCTATTTTCTCACCGATATCGCACATGTAAGCGAATTTCAATAACTTCTTGCTTTTCCGTCAAAATCTTAAGAATTAGCGTCAATATGGCATCGTGTAAGTTGTAACGTGTAACGTGCACAAAGTCAATTGGCTTCCGGGTTTCGGACAACGTGACCAGATATCGTTATCGCTATCGATTAGCGACCACGTGGTCATGACATGATCTACGCGATGCACCAATCAGCGGTCTCCGAATCGCTGTACGAAGACGCTCTTCCAGTCTGTTGGCAGCGTGTATGCAAATGAGCCTTAATGAGCGAACTTACGCACAATCGCCACTGTGCTGTTTCCGGGTTTTCACAACACACGATGCTATCCGTTGTACACAGTCTACAGACAAGTGTTCGTTGTGGCATTGCGCGGTATATAGTAGTGAACGAAAAGAAGCCAAGTATGTAGTAGCTGCTTGATCATCGAGCGACCAGTTCGTTCTCTTGATGTGCTACCTTCAAAACTCACAAAAGAGAGTAGGAACCAAGTAAGCAAATTAAACTAATTAAAAAATATTAAGATAAATTGTGTATAACAGGACTATCAAACAAAAGATTTTGTGCTTTCTAGTCAATTTGGTAATTTCGTCGATGCATCAAATTCATCAAAACGAAATCGGAGTTCGACTTCTTCGATCGAACACCGGCTTAATAATCGATTCGACTCAGGCCTAGTCTACAGTATGATTCATAATTTATTTTTAGTAACTTGCCATACAGTAGCATAACAGAATTGTAGTACATGAGTTATCTTTATTTAGCTCTGTGTACGATGAGTAGGGAAGATAATCCATCCTTTTGACGGGAGATAATTGCTCCTGTCTACGCGCATGTTCGTATCACCAGGTGTTCCATGTGTCATGTCATCTACATCAGCCCCCCTCCCCCTCCCCCTTCCCTTCCCCACCCCTCCTCTACCCTTGCTCTCCATTTCTCGTCCTCTTGATGCCCCCCCCAGCCCTCCCTTTGCACTACCCTTGCCCTCCCCTTGCCCCCCTTTCCCCCCTTTGCCCTCCCTTTGCCTTCCCTTTGCCCCCCCTCTCCCCCATCTCCCCCTACCCATGCATACTTCATGCTGACTATCCATGTCATCCACATCAGCCCCTTCCCCTTCCCCCCCCCCCCCCCCTTACCCTTGAACACATTCATGCTCGCCATTCAGAGAATAAATTATGACATGATTTACTGGGACTCCTTTTCAAGTCTGAATTAATCAAATGAACAACTCCAAGACCATACCCTTCATCATTCCATATGACACTTCTCATTTTCTCACATAGATTGTTTTTGTTATTCACAGAGATTTGTTTGTTTTACATGGGCTAAAATGCTCAAAGCAACATGTTCTGTTTTCACAGGCATCATTTTCATGTAACCTGGGATAAGGTGTGAGCCTAACAGCCTTCATGGGAAAAGTTTTTTAGATAAAAGGTTGCAGAATAAAGATGTGTATTAGAAATTAGAAACGATGTTTACATTGTACATATATTTGTATCATACATACATACATACATGTATGTATGCTCAGGACGATGCATGCTGCAGACAGCATGGGGTAAAAGGTTATCAGTTTGTTTATTAATGAGTCTTTCTTGAGTTTAAATAACACATTCTAGAGCTGAAATAGTGTTATGCAGAATAATATAACTGTATTTGCTACATGTATATCCACTGTATACATGTATGTAAATATGTTGACTTTAAATATTTCCCTATTGTTGTTGTTGCTAGGTGTTCATCATAGGGGCGGGGCCATGTGGACTACGGACAGCCATAGAGTGTGCCATGCTGGGGGCGAAGGTCGTCATAGTAGAGAAGAGGCGGAGCTTCTCTCGGAACAACGTGCTCCATCTCTGGCCCTTCCTCATCACGGACCTCAGGAATCTCGGAGCCAAGAAGTTCTTTGGGAAATTCTGTGCGGGCTCCATCGACCACATCAGTAAGTGCAATAATTCTTGCAACTTCAAATAAAGATGATCTCGAATTCCCCTAAACACAATGAATTGTTGAATAGTTTTTGGAGGATAAATACTATGAAATGAAGTTCTATGGGAAGTTCTGTACGGGCTCCATCGACCACATCAGTAAGTGTAATAATTCTCGCAACCCCAAATAGAGTACCGAAGTGTGACGCCATTTGAGCATTATTCTCAAGACAACTGGTTCTAAACCATGCAGGTAGAGCAAAGAGCTTTGATCACAGCAGGGACTCTACTTGGGAATGCCCGACACTGGCCTGCTTGACAATATCGGACCGGTAAAGTGATTTTGTCTAGAACGAGTTGTCTTGACAACATGCTCATATGATATAATGACACAACTTCACTACTCTGTAGGGATGATCTTGAAATCCCCCAAACCTACAATGAATTGTGGGATAGCCTTTCAGGAATGAATACTTTACAAACGATTGTATTTAAAGTCAGTCAAAACTGATACAAATGAAGAAGTATTATCAACACCATTATGGTGTCTGCAATGTCAGAATCTTGTGTTGGACACAGTGCATACATGCAGTAATACATGGATCACGGACGTGCATGCATTAATGCACGTATAAGTGTGAACGCTGTGACACTGATTAGACAGTGACCTAGAAATCACGTTTTCTTGCATCATCATATAGTGCCAAGAATTCCGTGGGAAATTCTGTGTGGGTTCCATTGACCACTGTAGTATCAAATTGCAGCAGTCTTGGGGCCCTTGAGAAAAGGGATTATCTTGAAATCTGGTCAAAATGTAATCAGGAGTAAATACTGTACTTTTCACTGCCATGACAGCTGCTTCAGTATAGAACAACACAGTGTCGCTTTTGCTTGTATAAATCTCACATAGAATTTTAGTGCCTTTCTGCCAGATAAGCTACACTACAGCTCAAGGGAATTGGCATAGGGAAAGGGAAAGGGAAGAAAGGGAAGGAGCTGCAGTTTTAAACCGAGGTATATTTTGTCCAGTTCAGCATGAAACATGATGCTTTAGCTTTCATGCTGAACTGGACAAAATATATCGCAGTTTAAAACTGCGGGCCCCTTCCCTTTCTTCTCTTTCCCTTTCCCTATGCCAATTCCTTTTAGCTGGAGTGTATGATTAGTTGGTATTCCTCTGATGGACAAGATTTTGTGATTTAGTACAATTTTCTTTTCAATGCTTGATGTTATAAGAAGAAAGACAATAGGCTCCTCCCTAACTATTGATTGATTTTATCAGGCTTATATATTTCTAAGGCTTCATGTATAACTGGGAAGTAAAACAGGACTCTAATGGAGTCAATTTGATTTTCATGGGCAGTAAAAAAAATAGAAGAAATTGGTGAAAGAGTTGTACAAGTTTGATAAATTATAATGAAAGATATAGAATGATATAAGTGATGAATTGAAACAAACTGTTTTTCTAAAAAGATTTAAATGTAGTTTTAAAGCATCTTTATTCAAAAAGTATAATTGTTATTCAGCGTAATTTCTGTTCTATTGCTGAAAATATCACCTGATATAATGAAGGTGTGTGTGTGTGTGTGTGTGTGTGTGTGTGTGTGTGTGTGTGTGTGTATGTATGTGTGTGTATGTATGTGTTTTGTGTGGTTGTGGTTTTTAACGTGTATTGTAAATTTTTGTTACAGTAATGTAACATTATACCTTTGAATGTATTATATGTAATGTTAGTTAAAGGTACCTCCTACTCACACAAGCCTTGTGCTTTTTTTCTGGAGGTCTCCGTCATCTGTGATATCTCTCAAGCGTATTGTTTTGTATTTTGATGTTTTTTTGTTCTACTTTGATGAAAATAAATTGAATTGAATTGAGATATGATTTTGTTCTGACTAGGTATAGGATACCTCCTACTCACACAAGCCTTGTGCTTTTTTCTGGAGGTCTCTGTCATCTGTGATATCTCTCAAGTGTATTGTTTTGTATTTTTTTTTTTTTTTTTTTTTTTTTTACTTTGATGAAAATCAATTGAATTGAATTGAGATATGATTTTTGTTCTGTCTAGGTATACGCCAGCTGCAGGTCATACTGCTGAAGGTGGCTCTGATCTGGGGCGTGGAGATCCACTATGATGTCGAGTTCCTGGACTTGGAGATGCCACCTGAGGACCAGGACCATGAAAGTAAGTCCAGGACCAATAATGAGTGATTAAATCACAAATCCTCAAAATATTCGGCCCGAACATTTTGAGGATATAATCATTAATCATTAATTACTCCATATGTTGATTATTTGAGGGCAAATAACTTTCATCAAGCTTCTAAAATAGGCAATACATGAATTTAAGACCATTGGCAAGAAGATTGCTAACAATCACCTTTTGAAGGCTTGTTTGCCTTCCCAGTACAGTATATGCCCTTTAAAGAATCTTGAGAGTAAGTCCAAGGCCCTGTTTCATAAAGAAATGTCATTGATTGCAACTTGACTTACTATCAATTGGAGCTCTGTACATAAGAGATACGTGGTTGGACTTGCCATCGATTCAAATCAGTCGTAACTCTTTATAAAACGGGGCCCTGGACTAAGATTCAATCAGGACTTCACCTGTACTGCCCCTCATAGAAACATGGAAAGTAGTCCTGTTGCATAAAACTGACCATTGATTGTAACTTTGCTTCCAATGTCAATTTCTATGGAAACCTTGAATTTGATTGGCTGTTGAGCGATGTCACCATGGTAGTTACCATTGATGGCAGAGTTACCATTAATGGTAAGTTTTATGCAACGAGGTCCAGGACTAAAATCCAAGTAGTCTTGTATGTAGTACAGGCCAGGGATGTTATATTTCAGGCAAAAGCGCGAAGAAGGTTGAGATTTTTTTATGCAATTTTTTTTTGAGGGTTAGTGCTCAGAATAGCATGTTATTTCTAATTAATTCTCAGACTTGCATAATTCCTGGGGTTATTTTAAGTCTTTACACCTGCTTGTTCTAAAAGCGGATATCGCCACAAATATCCAGGGATTAGACTGGCAGCTTAACTTGACTAGGTGCAGGGGGGGGGGGGGGGGGAGAGAGAGAGAGAGAGAGAGAGAGAGAGAGAGAGAGAGAGAGAGAGAGAGAGAGAGAGAGAAAATAGATAGAGAGAGTGGGAGGGAAAGAGGGAGAGAGAGAAGGAGGTAGGGCGAGGGGTAGGGAAGGGGAGGGGGAGGGGGAGTGGGAAGGAGGGGGAGGGAGGGGGAGGGGAGGGAGAGGGAGTGAGGGGAAGGGGAGGGAGAGGGAGGGAGGGATTTTCATCAAACCCTCACTAATTTGTTTCTTTCATGTGTCTGCTTTGATTGATGCCAAGTTAATATTAGGGTGAACTATCCCTTTCCTAATGAAAAGTAAGGCCTTTGGAACATGAAGGCCTGATCATCCATCACAGGCTGTGTGTTATTACTGAAATTTCTCTGTACATCTCCAAAGCAGGTGCCTGTTAGGAAGTCACGTTCACATCCAGTAACCCCGTTCATATACACCCTGTCCGCAAAATAAGCCTAACATTTGCGGCAATATTGCCAATGTATTACCAATAGCTGCATATATGAACAAGAGTCACTGAAATTAAGCAGTATGTGCTTCCTCCTTTTCCCCACTTAGTTTGCTGCTATTTTTCAGATCCATAGTAATGATACAAAAATATTGCAGTAAGCGAATCTTATAAACTGCATCTGCAAAAATAGCCGTAAATGTTGCGCCTCGTGCATCACACTCTGTCATGTGGTTCCCTAAGCATAAGAAAGTTATAATCTTTTAAAGTTTCGATTTTGTGATGTCACATGTATGCGAGGTGCTCTCACATATATTGTGCGCTGTGTGATACCATATATTGCTCTTTTTCTGTTTTTGACAATGGAATAAATATTCTTCATACATACAGGTATACAGTTATTATGGGAGAGCACCTCGCATGTGACATCACAAAATTAAAGATCATAACTGTCTTGTCCTTCACTGGTATGTTTCTTTCATGTGTCTGCTTTGATTGGAACCAACTTATCTTCAGGGTGAGCTACCCCTTTAAGAGACAGTCATACTAGAGTCTATGCCAGCAGACTTCTCACACTTTCTGTCTGTCTGCTGCATTCAGAACTTGCCTCATGACTCTTCAGGGTGAACTATCCCTTTAAAGGGCATATACTGTACTGGGAAAGCAAAAAAGCCTTCAAAATGTAATTGTTAGCAATCTTCTTGCCAATGGTCTTAGATTCATATATTGTCCATTTTAGAAGCTTGCTGAAAGTTATTTTCCCTCAAATGATCCACATATGGAGTAATTAATGATTAATGATTAAATCCTCAAAATGTTCGGCCGGAACATTTTGAGGATTTGTGATTTGATCAGTCATTACTCAAAATGTAGATCATTTGAGGGCAAATAACTTTCAGCAAGCTTCTAAAATAGACAATACATGAATTTAAGACCATTGGCAAGAAGATTGCTAACAAATACATTTTGAAGGCTTTTTTTGCCTTCCCAGTACAGTATATGCCCTTTAATGCTGGGTGTGAACACATGAATACTGTAATAGCAGTAAGAACACTGTTGCTCTGCAAAGCCTGTTTGAATAGATTTCCAGGGCAGTGAAAATGATGTGGATTCACTGTGGATTGCGTTGTGGTTCAGGTCTCAAGGGATATTACATACAAATAACACCTGCTCTGTCCGATACGTCAGTGCAGCAATGGTCAGTGTACATTGTAGCAATGGTTGCGACTTCCATTCTTTAATAGAGACAGGTGGACTGCACTTTTTATTAGTAGTTCTCTTGGCTTCTGTACCTGGTGATTGTAATGAAGTTTGCTCCCTTCTGTAATGAATCGACGCAGTGATTTTATTTCTACAGTGAATCAATCAGTGACTCTACTGCTCTATAGTGAATCTAAACTGACTTTGAGCAGAGTTATTGCTTGCTAGATTTCAAGCCGGTTTTGGACGAGTCGTCTGAGACATACACTATACATGTATAGCCTATAGACTGTAGACCTTAATATGCAATAGCACACAGATATTTGCATTGTCACACAGTGATGTGTTGAGACATGCAGTGCACTGCTGAGCAAACTTTGCAATATGGTATGAATGTAGACCATGGTAAACTACATTTCAAACATGAACAGGGATAGTTTTTCATTTATCCTGAAAAGGTTTGTGAAGCTATGACTGAGATTTTGAGACACGTTTTCATTAGGGTATACTGCTGATTCCTGCCAAGTTTCATGACTTTTGCAAATGGGCTGCCCTGTCTTTGACTTAAATATTTATTATTCTTTCAGAGTACATTATACTGTGTTGGCATTTAATGTTGAAGCCGTCAAAAGGCATTGGCCTTTCAGTTGCCTGCACTCTGTCTGTTTAATTGAATTGCACCAATTAATTGAACGCATGAGCAAGAATACAGCACAGTCTGTTTGGCCCGGGGACAAATGACGTCAACATGTGCATGAGAGTCATTCGCATACATTCGCATGGATTAGCCTAGCGTACAGGTTTTTGGACATGACAATTCAAAAGATAATGATACAATTCTAGTACTCACAAGACTTGTCGCTCTGTCATTCTCCTGTTTTCTTCCTGGGTGAGCCGGAGATGGAATTGAGGATTATTAGTCTGCTGTAGCCAGACCCCAAATTGAATGTTGTAGTTTGGATTGAAAATGCTCAACAGCCTCAGCCTGGAAACTAGGCTAACAACCGGTGTGACGTGTTCTCATGCAAGTCTTATCTTGGCATACTGTGCAAACTGCTCTCAAGGGATGCAAGTGGAGACAATCGTTACGGACAGGTTCTTATCCTTCTTTTTTTCTTCCTTTTCTCCTCCTCCTCCTTCACCATCTCTTATTTCTCCTTCTCTTTTCCTCCTTTTTCATGGAATATTTTGACATTGTAAATGGACCAGGGTTCACAAAACCAGAATATCTAACCGTGGGCATAGGGTTAAGTGTGAGGTGTGAAAGGGGTCTAATGACAGCCAAGGTTGAAGGCCCCTTTTGACAGGTTGCCATGCCATGTCATGTCTGTTCAGGGAGGCTGCACACACTCACTGCCCTCTCCCTGAACCCTTTGTTATGGTCATAGTCTCTGCTTCAGACTTAAAGATTGTCTGTCCCTTTTGCAAGCTTAAAATTTGAAATCGTCTATCACGATCGTAAATTGAAGAAAGTGTGATTCAAGACCATTTCTAAGAATATAGCATGTTGAAGCTTTCTGTTTATGTAAAAATTTCAGCCATTAAATTTCAAACAGACTTTTTTCGTACTACGAAAAAAGTATTAGTCTTTGTTACAGTATCTATGCGGTTATTATGCATGTGTGAAATCCTAATTTTATGAGCAATTACCAAACTTTGGAGATGATTCCTTCTATAGAACAATTTTTTTGATAATGCGTTTTATAAATTAATAAACAGATTAATCAATAAAGCAGATATTTAAACTAAAACTGCTAAGAGCCTGATGTGAAGACTATTAATCAGACGTTGTTTATGTGCATTATTTGACTTTTGCACTACGTATCAGTTTCAAATTATGAATATACAGCTTGCAAACACTTCTCCATATGTTTTGCCAATGTTTCGATGGTTTTGTGGTGATCTGAAAAAGGGACGGGATGTCTTTAACCTAAGTACTAGGGCTGTGAGGTGCTCTGTCAACAGCTATGTCTGGTAACACAGACTACACACTAATGATGTCATAGCTCCTCTGGCTTGGATTGGGGCATAGTCTGTGTTACCAGACATAGTTGTTAACAGACTGAGTTGTATCCAAGCACCTCACAGCCTAGTACCTAGGCTACTTCAGACTTGCCCATGGCCAGGGGTGTTAACAATAGACCATTTTTGTTATTACATGCAAATTTTATGCACATCTTTCAAACAAGAGGTTACTAATGATAAGCCCTAAGTTTGTATGAGGTTTGTATAAGTAGCAACAACTAATTGATTCATAGTGTATTCCACCCATTGAAACTGAACTGCGACATACGAATGTCATAAGTCGTTGTTATGCATTAAGGGGGAGAGTCATGAATTAATTACGAAAACGGCTCATTTAAAAAACTGTATGATGTAATAATGAAAACTCATAAAATGTCTCATTGTATACATTTTTTATTGGGGGAGGGGGGGGGGGATAAATTCAATTTAATTCAATTCAACAAAGAATGATTAAGACCTGTTGCAAATACATCGGATAAATGGAAATGAGCCTTTAAAAAAGAAGTTAAAGGTCTATAATATACTCTAATTTGATTTTGTTTATTTCCTGAGTATTTTCTAGAGTATACTGTATATATCAGGGAAATGTCAATGAGCATTTGATAATAGGAGTCAAATGACTAATTTGATCATGTGTATTTCCTGGAATTTGAAGACTTGATAACTTACTTTATGATATACAGGAGTTTCTTGAATTGTTTGCAATGTATGCTCTCTATAAAAGATTGGTTTGTTGGACTGGTTTATGGTTTTATGTATGCATAATGATGACATGCAGATATAGGCCTACTTTGTAAAAAAATAAAATAGACTACGGAAAAGTGACATGGATCCAACAAAGTTAGGCCTAAATTTTTTTTTTCAAAGAGGGGCTGAATGGTAGCCTACAGTTCTTGTATAGTCAGTAGGGTGTTTTGACCAATGTGAGACATTTGACAGTTTTCTGTGGTGAGGGCGTTGCGACCACTATGCTGAGTCACAAGATTCCAGGGACCTATGCATGTCAACAGAAATAGATTCACTCCCTCTTTGTCTCTTTCAAACTTTAACTTTAACCTGTCTAGTCCCATAGGCAAGAAACTGAGTTGTTACTGATATGGGGCTGTTAGTGCTTGGTATGAGGGGTTTAAAGCTAGTTATTTTTATGTAGGTTTTAGAAGGTTCATTGGGCTGGGCTGGCTGGTTGCTTTCTGCATATTTCAGATGTACACTACAGGTCAAAGGAATTGACACAGGGAAAGGGAAAGAGAAGAAAGGGAAGGACCTGAAGTTTTAAACCGTGTTATATTTTGTCCAGTTCAGCATGAAACACAATGCTTTTTTGGCTAAAGCATCACGTTTCATGCTGAACTGGACAAAATATACCGTGGTTTAAAACTGCGGGTCTTCCCTTTCTTCCCTTCCCGTTTTCCTATGCCAATTCCTTTGAACTGGAGTGTATGTACCTCAACCGACTCATACGCTCTGGCATGCTTTGAAACGCGGTGGAATGCTTTGGAGTACTTCGGAATGGTTTAGACCCCTTTCAGAATGGGGGGATGTAGTGCGCCAGTACCTCTCGTCCACTCCTGCATGAGCGTACCTCAACCTCAGCTTTGGAACACTTTAGACCACATCACAAAAACCCCCATGGAAATCTAATCAAATATTCAAATGATTATTACAAGTATATCTATTGATGTAACATCACAAAGCCTGCCCCCGAAATTACATTCCTTTGATTTTATGATTAAATATCAACTCGATTGGAGTTTTATCAGTTTTCAATATAGTTTGTTTTATAAGCACCTAGAATCATGAAGCTCATTACCTTGCTTTTCATTGTGTAGAGTAAAGTTGAAGTAATTTAATGATGCATTAGACACAAGCATATTTTTGTATAGCCTCCTCCTTCTCCTCATTTTTTCTCCCTTTTCTTTCATGTTAATGTACTATGTAAAGTACATCTATAAGGCCAAAACACATGACCATTTCTTTCTCCATAAAAGCAAAAAAACAGAAAATCATTTATTTTCACTTCTCATCCTCACCCGTAATCCAAAACTAATATTTCAAGCTGACTTGAACCTGAAAGATTGCCTAAACTAAACGGATTTGAGAGTGCTAACGTAATGTGATTAGTGGAATTTGTATTGCCAATAAAGATGATGGTTTATATGAAAATTGAGTTTATCTGGGTCTAGGATGGCAGTAATCCAAGATCTGGTTGACTCATGGTACAGAAAATCATTAATATGCTTTTTCATGTGCTGCATTCAGAGAGAGAGAAAGGGTGGGAGGGGGGAGAAAGAAGGGGAGAGAGAGGTAGAGGAGGGAGAGAGATACAGAGAGAGAGAGAGGGAGAGAGAGAGAGATTGCGGGAGGGAGGGAGGGAGGGAGGGAGGGGAGGGAGGGAGGGGAGGGAGGGAGGGAGGGAGGGAGGGAGGGAGGGAGGGAGGGAGGGAGGGAGGGAGGGAGGGAGGGAGGGAGGAGGGAGGGAGGGAGGGAGGGAGGGAGGGAGGGAGAAAGAGAGAGACAGAGAGAGAGAGAGAGAGAGAAAGAAAGAGTCATAGAGAGAAAGAAAGAAAGAGACAGAGAGGAGAGAAAAGAGGTTAATAGAATGAAAGACTGAAAGAAAAACAAGACAAGAGAGAAAAATTATAAAGAATGCAACAAAATATGCATGTACATTTGTATATTTTCTCAATAAAATTTTTATGTGCATGTTTGTATGATAACATACTACATACTGATAACATACTACATGCTGCATGCATGACATCAGAGCAGGTGAGTGAGCTAGTAGTGAACCAAACACTTGGATAATCACATCTTCGCTTTCCCCTCTAATTTGAGCGTTTGCGCAAGACGGAATAATAATTTTGAGGAACTCTAGGTCAAGGGTGCCCTCATTAAAACAAATCATTGCTCTGTGCTTGTTTCCAATTGGAGGAAATTGTAGTTCAAATTGAAATTGCATTGTACAAATCGTTGCCCTCCTAACCCCTCCTGTCCGCAGGATTTTATTAGTTTGGGGTTGATGTTCGTCATTAGCGTTGCATTGGTACCACATGCAGTGTGATGGTTATTTATTGATTGTTGTTCTGTTGTTTCTTTTCCTTCTTTATGCTATTCCTATCATATTTTTTTTGTTTTAAACCTCTCCCCTCATATGGTGTCTTTGCCCCCACTCCCGTGCCATTTCTCACGTTCCTTCTTCTCCTTGTCCTATCCTCTTCTCCATTACCTTCCCTGTTCTTCTCCCTAATTTTCTCTTTCCTTCTACCCTGCTCTTCCTTCTTTCTCTCCTCTTCCTTTGTCTTTCTTACTTCTCTACACACTCTCTCTCTTTTCTCTCTTTCTCTTGCACCCTCTAACACGCCCTTTTCACTATCTTTCTATCCCCTTTTATCTTTCTTTCTCTGTCTTTTTACTCTTTTTTTCTCTTCTATCTTTGTTAGCTTCACAGCGTCCTTCAAATTTTCACAATAATGGTTGCAATCTTCTGAAAATGTAAATTTCAAATACTGTTCCATCACATTTTAACCTCTTTATTTCTCTTTCTCTTACTCCCTCTTTCTCTCTTTCTCTCTCTTGTGTCTTTCTCTCCTCCCTTCTTTCTCTTTCTCTCTTTCATTCTCTTCTATGGTTTTATTCTTGACAGAGCCCTCCAATTGACCATAAATGATAGTTGATAGTTGATGCGAATCATGTCCATCACCTTTTACACCCTTCTCTCTCTCTCTTATCCTGTGTCTTTACAGAGATAGGTTGGCGGGCCAAACTGAAGCCTGCAGATCACCCAGCGTCAGAGTACGAGTTTGATGTCATCCTAGGGGCTGATGGGAGAAGGAATACTCTGGAAGGTAACGTAAAACACAGGATAATGATAACTGGAAGTTATTAGAAATTATAACTAGCAGATATACCTGTAAAATGAACACAACATCATACACAACAAGTACGTAATCACTTGTACATGTATGTGCACCACGCACGTGATGTCACAAAATTGAAATTTCAAAAGATCATAACTTTCTTATGTTTTGACGGCTGATTGTCAAACCTTCACTTATATGTTTCTTTCATGTTACTTCTTTTATTGAAACCAGCTTATCTTCAGGGTGAACTATCCCCTTAATATTTGCCTGATTCTGCTGTATGATCATCAAATTGGCAATTTGTCTTTATGTAAATAGATAGCACTGGCCAGCTATCTTTACCCCGTGCCCGTGATGGACCTGTGGAGGCATACAGGCGAAACGCTCGTATGTGACGCTATATAGGAAAGATCTGCAAAAAGAAAAAAGGAGTTATGAATTGCAGGTCAAAACAGTTTCAAGTACATGTATGCGACAATGGATACAAAACCAAAATATCATAACCCCCCTTAGGACAATTTGGGAGGAGTTTGGGGGAAGGGGAGGAAACACATTTTTTACCATAGTCTGGAAGGAGGAGAAGATAAAGAAGAAAAAGAAGAAGGAACAAGGATATGAAGAAGAGAAATCAAGGAAGAGGAAATAAAAGTGTAATTTAGCATATTGTGGCATATCTATCTCACTTCAAGCGAGCAATGTCACACTTCAGTGTCTTTTTGCTGTTTCGATTCTTTATATTCCAAGGTCCTCTTTCATATGATAGCCTTTCACTGCAATAGCTAATTTAATAGCCTTGATAAATAATAGATTATGGGAACTGTTTGCTGTTGGACAGACCAAATAACAATTGCCTTTCACCTCATATGCCATTAACAATTAAATTCCTTCAGTTGGCATTTCCCTGCCATTATTATTTTGATTAGAACCACCCATCGATGATTAATGCTGGCGTGTTGCCATGGAGACCATGTTCAATATCCTAGAGCCTCAATAAGAAATGGTTGATGGCTCTAATGATTTTCGCCATTACCTCAGTCATGGTCCGGTCCATGCGAAAAGAGTTTATTTACACTGGATAGGATGGCGTTTAGAGGTATCACACATATATTGGACACATATTTGTGTAGGTTACAAAAATATTTTGACAGATAGCAGTAAATATTAATTAGCTTCAGAAGCCAACACAACCGAACAAAGTCCAAACAGACAAATATAATTCATATTGTTCCATTGATAAGACATGAATGATGTATCAGAACTGTATACTTCCTAGAGATATTTAATTAGTTAAAGGGATAGTTCACTCTGAAGTTAAACTGATTTCGATAAAAGCAGAAACATGAAAGAAACATAGAAGTGAAGGTTTGACGACAATCCGTCAAAGTATAAGAAAGTTATGATATTTAACTTTTTTCATTTCGTGATATCATATGCGAGTTGCTCTCCCAGATGTTGTGTGGTGTATTACTCCATAAATTATGAGATTTCATACACATTATCGTTAGGGTAGACTGCTGATTCCTGCCAAGTTTCATAACGTTTGCAAGTGGGACTGTGTCTTTAAGGTGAATTGTAGGAAGTTTTCGATGATAAGTATTTTTTCTGATCCTTCATTAAATAAAAGTGAGTGAATAAAAAGTGCATTCAAGTGTCACCCATCAGTGATACAGTCTAAAATCACTTCTGTCTGATTCAAGTTACAAAACTACGACAGAAACTGGACAACACCCATAACCCAAGACTGAGAGTAGCTGTAGGAACGTGTTGTTATTTCATAGACTTGTTAGCCCTCTCAATACCATGGACACAGAAGTGTACAAGATCTGAATGACCACTGTGTAGGCTTCGCACTGACAGGGTTGAACCCCATGCATGCATCAATGAGTCCTGTGTAGAAACCCACATAGAAACCTGTGTTGGTCATGCTCCATAGATCATGCATGTCCAGTAGGCAGGAATATTACCTCTAGAGACTGTATTAGCACTTATATAAGGCGGATTGTCATTACACCTTAGTTATAAAATAAAAAAGTGAGGAAAAGAGCAATGAGTTATGACATTTTGTTTGTGTCGTCCCTAAACAAACACATACAGTCAAACCTGTATTAGTGGCCACCTGTCTATAGCAACCAACCTGTCTATAGTGGTCACTGAAATAATTCACCCGGAGAGATATCATGTGTTAAAGAACCTGTCTATAGCAGCCACCTGTCTATAAAGGCCACAATTTTTGTTTCCCTTGGGTGGCCACTATAGACAGGTTTCACTGTACATGTAGTACGTTTTCATAAGCTGGGTTGTCATTGCAATAAAGCCTTTATAAGGTAAAAGAATAAGGTTATGAAATTGTGTCTCTCTCAACCCCCAAACATGCACAGAGCACATTATGCAAGGCGGGTTGTCACTCACATTAAATAATATCCAGATTAAACCTCCTCATCAAGAAACTTATGATATTTTAAACTATTGATTTTGTGCTCTCCAGTATGTTATGTGCTGTATGATTCCATAAAATGTTCTTTTTTCTGTTTTTGATGAGAAGAATTTTTTGTTTTCATAGAGTTATGTGTGTAAAAACGTGTTGCTAATGATATATCAAATGCACACGTAAAATAATCCATATTTTTTTGAGAATATTTAAATTTTCACAACATATGGGAGAGCACCTCGCTTGTGACGTCACAAAATACTTATAACCTCCAATTCAAACAATCATAGCTTTCTTATTCTTTGACAGATTTTCGTCAAACCTTCACTAATATTTTTGTGCTTTTATTGAGACCAATTTCATTTCAGGTTGGAATATCCCTTCAATGCCACATTTCTAGTCTCCCTTGAATGGTCTTTACAATCAGCTTTCAATGCGTTTGTTTTGAATTGAATTCTATAGATTTTTTCTTGTTTTCTTCTGACAGGGTTCAAGCGGAAGGAGTTCCGAGGCAAGCTGGCCATCGCCATCACGGCCAACTTCATCAACCGGCACTCCACCGAGGAGGCCAGCGTGGAGGAGATCAGCGGAGTGGCCTTCATCTTCAACCAGAAGTTCTTCCAGGATCTACGGGAGGAGACCGGCATCGACCTCGAGAACATTGTCTATTACAAGGACGAGACGCACTACTTTGTGATGACGGCCAAGAAACAGAGTCTACTCAAGAAGGGGGTCATCCTCAAGGTAGGGTCATTGATTCCTCCCCTCCCCTCCTCCACACGATTGTTTGAAGTTTTGATTTCGTGACGTCACGTGGGAGGTGCTCTCCCATATGTTGTGTACTATTTTTTTGTTGAAAATGTTGATTTTCTCAAAAGAATATCAATTAACCTGTGCATTCTACAAAAGCTATATTTCAGAAACCCTGTTCATATACACCACCTATCCGCAAAATAAGTGCAACATACATGGCACCTTTGCTGATGCATTACCGATAGCTGCGTACATGAATCACTCAAATAATGCGGTATTTGCTTCTTCCTTTTTTCTGCCTATTATGTGGCTATTTTACGGATCAAGACCTAGTAATGATACTGCAATATAGCGGTAAGCAAATCTTATGAAGTGCGTCTGCAAAATAGTTGTAAACGTTGTGCCTCGTTCATTGCACTCTGGCATGTTGTTCCTTATAATCGGACCGCTCGTATGGCTTTGTAGAACATGTCACCAACCCATGTCTGCTCCAGCTAGGGATGTGGAGAAAGTCCAGCTGTCCAAAACACCAAAATATTCCGTCTTTTTCGGTGCATATGAACCATGCTTTTAGAGGCTTGCTTGAAACTTTCTTAGCAATGTGCATCGGTAATAACAGCGGCATTATCATGATCGTGGTATATGAATAGGGCTATAGTGTCATATGTTGTGACCCTGAAATCAAAACAAAGAGAAATGGTACTAGAGATGTTTATAGTTGTTTGCCTTGAAGAGATCCCCTATTGTACTTACTGTTCTTTGTAATGACACTAAGACAGAACAAAAGAACACAGCTGCCATCACACTCTCTTAGATAGCAGTGCCAAAAGTATGGGACGTCTGTCAAAGGTGTTTTGACATCTCGAAAAGGTTGCTGTCAGTAGCACACTCACTGAAGCACTAGCAAACTCATGGAAGGTAATATGACTAATATATCCCTGAACAATGCGAATCTGTCTCTGTTGTTCTGTTGTTTGTACCCCATGAATACCTTAAGGATGTACTGACTTTTTGATATCGTAAGGAGATTGTTGAATTGTTATTCCATTGTCCTTTAAAGGACAGGTGAGGATTAAGGAGGGGTGGATGTAGGTCACTGATTGTATGAATTGTTTGCTGATTTAGATTGTCAAGTTTATGCATGAATACCGTTGTTGAGGCATTAGTTTTCAGAACAAAAGCTGTAAAAAATGTGTCAAGGCAATGAAAAGTATTTTTTTTTGGCAATATATAGTGAAAATTGCGAGGCAACTTCCCCTAAAATATATTGTGATAATGATATTACATCATTCAATTTTAAAACACCACAACGTTTTGGCCAGTATAAAATGGTTGAACAAAAAAGTCTTTTGTTACAGATATGTCATTACAGAATGATTTCAAAATGATGTCATTGATGATGTCATTTCAATGATGTCATTGAAATCAAATGAGAATGAGACCCTGCCTCAATAGACCATATTTGCGTTACTTAATGTAGTATCCCCAAAGTTTGTCGAAGGTTTTACCGATTAGCAACAACTAATAGATTCAGATTGCATTCCACCCATTGAAAGTGATTCACGAAATACAGGTGCATGTAATAACACTTTGCTATGCAATTAGGGGAAAAGATTGTGAATACATTAGGAAAAGTGCTTATTATTGGTTGTGTAATGTTTACCATGCCTCCCCGTTACCTTTAAGTGGCTTATTAGCCGTCGTCTGCCCTTGAACTTAAAGACTTCCTGTTTGCCTACTCACTCACTCTGCACAAAGGGCTGACATGATTGTTCAGGCGGTAATTACGGAGGGGAATTCTCCAATTACCAGAAGTTACACCGATCACTTGACACTATTTACTTATTTATGGTGACCTGTATATAAGGTCACACACATGTCTCTTTCTCACTGCCTCTACCATAAACAGATCATTCCTCTTCTTACTGTAGCATGTAGCCTGAATTCAGGCATTGGTACATTATATTGTCATTATAGTCTGACATCCAGACTGTTTCATATTTCAAATCCAAACTGCCACAAGTAAACATCAGGGGCCATATTCCTGAAACCTTAACTACCCTAATTGGTAACTAAAAATGCTTGTGGCTGAATGCATTTTGGCAACTTACTAGGCTTGTTAAGGTTACATGAATATGGTCCATTGTCTAGTTGTGACAAGACTTATTTTTTTGTTCTCAAATTCTATCAGACCCATGAACATGTCATGACCCAGTATGCTGTGACAGGACCTCCCTTTTCATTGACCCACATTGGTGACAAAGCTCACCAACTGCCAATTTTGACTGGTTTAGTTGACATATGAGATAATTATGATAATGATTCCTTCATATATGGGGATCAGTCTTTTGCAGCCAGGGCCCTGTTGCATAAAACTAACCGTTGCTGGTAACTTTACTACCAATGGCAACTTTAATGGAAAGCTTGAATTTGATTGGCTGTTGAGCGATGTTACTATGGTAGTTACCATTGATGTCAGAGTTACCATTAAAGGAAAATGTACGCAACAGGGCCCAGACCTGTTTATTGTAGTGTTTGGTTTGTAGATTCCCAAGAGCCTGTAGCCTGGCTTCCAGGCTGTTGAACATTTACAATCCCAACTGACAAATAGAGTCTAGTACTCTAAGACTATATAATTCTCCACTTTTAACTGGAGAAGGATTTGAGAATGATTAGTCTACTGCAGCCAGACCTGAATATTGTGTATTGTAGTTTGGATTAAAAATACCCAACAGCCTGGAAACCAGGCTAGAAAGCCTAGGGTCAGACTCGTGAAATCTTTCTGTCCTGAAGTTCAATGCACTTATCTACTTTCAGATAAAAGCTTGACTCTGTTTTGTGAGTGTGATAATTCTAGATTCTGAATCATTTACTGGAATGTTCCGCATTATGCAAAGTTAGGAATTTACTCTTCGCTGATGGTTGTAACACACTAACAGGCTATTTATACATGGTTTTCTTACTGTAAAAGAAAGTCAACCTGACCACAATTTACCAATATCCATGCTATCCTTTGATTTCAGGACCTGCCCGATACCGCCAAGCTTCTACGATCAGAAAACGTGAATGAGGAGCGGTTAGAGGACTATGCGCGCGAGGCCGCCGACTTCTGCACTAACTTCCAGCTGCCTACGTTGGACTTTGCCCTCAACCATCATGCCAAGCCTGACGTGGCAATGTTCGACTTCACGTCCATCTACGCCGCCGAGAATGCGGCCCGTGTCTTTGACCGTAACGGCCACAAGTTACTCATGACGCTAGTTGGGGACAGTCTGCTTGAGGTTGGTATTTGATTAAGTCATCTTTATGCCCCCTCCACCAATGGAGTACCACAATGTTTCACTACGTAGAGATAGATTGATGTCAATTTAAGGTCAAATTATTCAGAGGGCGTAGGTCAGTGAACTTTCCCAACATTGTTAAAAAATTTTCCTAATGAATTAAAATAAATTGATTCAAATTCAACAAAACATACAGAAATGGATCACCATGTGGAGATAGACTGATGACATAAAAGGTCAAATTCCTCAGAGGTCAAAGGTCAATGCACTTTTGCAATAGTTTGGAATTCAATGGTTCAGTTTCAACCATGTTATTACCATAGAAGATTATCAACTTAAATCACTCAAACATAAAACAAACTATTATCTTTATTTCTTTTTTTGTTAGAATACATACTTGTAATTTTTTTTATGACTTCAGATGTGACATGTACAACCCAGTACAAATTTCCCTGATTGGATCAGTCACTAATTGAAATGAAATGAAATGAAATGAAATGAAATGAAATGAAATGAAATGAAATGAAATGAAATGAAATGAAATGAAATGAAATGAAATGAAATGAAATGAAGTGAAATGATGAAAGGAAATAATGAAATGTAATGAAATGACATGAAATGACATGAAATTGGAATGAAATGAAATGAAATGAAATTAATTTATTTGAGTTGAATTGTATTGAATTTGTAGCGAAATGGTTGACTTGATCTTCATTTCTTCTCCCTGTTTCCCCCCAGCCTTTTTGGCCGACAGGGTCAGGCTGTGCGAGGGGCTTCCTGGGGGCCTTTGATGCGGCCTGGATGATCCGTAGCTGGTCTTCGGGGGACATGACGCCGCTAGAGTGCCTGGCTGAGAGGGAGAGCACCTATCGGCTACTAGCCCAGACCACCCCAGAGAACCTGTGCAAGGTGGGTCCTGTCTCCAGCATAGGGGCTGTTTTCATGTGGGAGAAACTACCAGATCTAAAGCTATCTGCTGCATTTTGTTGTGGGCTTTGTATGTTGGTCCTGGTTTCATTAACCCTATATAGCCCGGGCTATTTTGAAATCGCATAGCCCGGCGAGGGGGGGGGGGGCAAAAACAGCCCCCCCCCCCCCCCCCCCCCCCCCTAAGATCTCGACCGTTGATCGCGCGATCGCGACGAAAATTGGAACGTACCTCACAGATAACGTAATCTCCACAATTCAATTGTCAATTGCACCAAAATTATTCAAATTCAATTTTAATTAATTAATTATGCTAATTAAATGCATAAAATCATAATTTGGTTGTAAATCTTTAAACATAGCCCCAAAACTGCTAGATTTCAGTCCAGACACTCTTCTTAGGATTATTATCAAATTGGGATTTAAAAAATTTGCAATATCAAAGTTTTTCTTATGTATTTTATTGTTTTTTTTAATTTCTTATGTATTTCTTTGTTTTTTCGACTTTATGTTTTCCATTGTTTTTTCGATGGAAATCATTGGCAACACTATTTCTGTCGTAAATAACATGAAATTTATTGTTTTTCATCAGTAAAACTAGAAAGAATGATACATTTATAAATTTTGGCTAGAAACAGAAATTGCATTGGATTTGTACATGAAATCACGTTTTTGAGCAATTTTTGGTCTGACATGCACGTACAAAATGTTACGTAACTTCGGAACCGCGTACCCCCGCGACGCAAATTTGGTCTCAAAAGTTGCGTGAGATTTTAAGGGAAAAAGTCATGAAACGTCGCGGCGTCATCTTTTCGCGTTACAAATTTATTGCGAAAAATGTCGAGGGGGGGGCTGTTTTTGCCCCCCCCCCCCCGGGCTAGATAGGGTTAAAGGGATAGTTCACCCTGAGATTAAGTTGGTTTTGATAGTACTACTTTTCTTTGACTAATCCTTAGAATATTTAAAGAGATTTTCACTTATGGACAAATTTGGACCTCAAAATTTGTGTGTAAGAGATGATTAATTCATGACACAACAACGACCATCGTGTATCACACCTGTTAATCCACTAGCAACTGCTATCACTGTGTCATTAATAATGCATGATGCTTCTGGCAGAAAAGAAGTTGCGGGTTGGCATTTCAAAAGTGTCAACAGTTTATCTAACACTTAGTAGTTAGTGGCGTTTGTGCTAATGTTGTGTCTATTTATATCATTTCTAGGTCTATGAAGCGTATGGGATCCCACCAAACTCTAGATACCCCCATATCAATACCAAGGCAGTCGCCCCTCATGAAGTGATCCATCTCTACGACACCAAGGACGAGGACTTAAAGGCACAGTTTGAAGTACTGGAGAAGAAGCCCTCTATGGTCCTAAATAGGACAGGTAAGGTAATGGCCTGTCTTCCAGGCTGTTGAGGATTTTCAGTCCAAACAACAATATTCAATAAACAGGTCTGGCTGAAGTGGACTAATTATTCTTAATTCCTTCTCTGGCTCTCCCTAGACAGACTGAGAAGAGAGGAGAATGATACAGTGACCAGACCAAAGTGTGCTCTTCATTATTTTCATTTAAAGCTGTTCTAAAAAAGAATTTGCTTCTCACATATACTTGATTTTGAAATAGGTGTACGATTTCAAAGTTTGATTTCCTGTCTTCTTTAATTCAAATTATATATACACTGTTATCAAAATATGATCTGTAAATAGGCTGGAAGAGAGGGGAGGGGGTAGAACAGGGTGGGGGGGGGGGCGTAACCTTTAGGTTATTGTAATTCATAGGTAAGATTAATTTGTCATAGATATGTATATTTTTGTATTAATAGTTTTATACATAGTCAACAAACCAACCATTTATATGCCATATACCATATCGGGCTGAATAATCTTTTCAAGCCATTTGAGCTTTTATTTTCAGTTCATTTTCCAATCTATTAAACTGTGAAATACTGTATCGTGTACATAATGTATTACAAGCAAATTTATTATGGGGAGTAACACAAAGGAGGAAGAAAGACAGAAAGATAATAGTTCACAATGATAATCATACAAATCAAATGCAATATGACTTTCCTTGATTAAATCAGGAACATATTGGATTAAATCGAGAAAAAGAAAGAAAAAGATTTCACCAAACCATGATGAATTTCTTTATGAATATTCGATACAGCGTCTGTGGTGAGGAGCAGCAAGGTGTTGATGTGGTGCCAACGGGTCACCGAGAACTACAACAACGTCGTCGTGAACAACATGACTTCCAGCTGGAGGAACGGGCTGGCTCTCTGCGCTATCATCCACAGATACAGGCCCCACCTCATGTGAGTAGGACCAGGTCTAAATCAGTGCAAGCAGTCTTGTCACATTATCTACATGTACTGGCCCCACCTCATGTGAGTAGGACCAGGTCTAAATCAGTGAGAGTAGTCTTGTCACATTATCTAAATGTACTGGCCCCACCTCATGTCAGTAGGACCAGGTCTAAGTCAGTGCAAGTAGTCTTGTCACATTATCTACATGTACTGGCCCCACCTCATGTGAGGAGAGCCAGGTCTAAATCAGTGCAAGTAGTCTTGTCACGTTATCTACATGTACTGGCCCTACCTCATGTGAGTAGGACCAGGTCTAAATCAGTGAGAGTAGTCTTGTCACATTATCTACATGTACTGGCCCCACCTCATGTCAGTAGGACCAGGTCTAAGTCAGTGCAAGTAGTCTTGTCACATTATCTACATGTACTGGCCCCACCTCATGTGAGTAGGACCAGGTCTAAATCAGTGCAAGTAGTCTTGTCACATTATCTACATGTACTGGCCCCACCTCATGTGAGGAGAGCCAGGTCAAACTGAACATAAGTAGTCCTCATCAATAGGTCTAACTCAATTTGATTAGCCTGTCATCATACACAGAAATACTATTACCCCAGTAATTGGATTATGTGATCTTACCAGGTCCCTAGTTTTTGGTACGGAGCAGCTATGGGTTAAGATGTTTTGCAGAAGAACATATTTGGCAGCTGCTAGGTTTGAACTGTTACCCTCTTGATCAAGAGTCAAAGGAACGATCCACTTCACTACACCATGCCACTTCCACTATGAGCATCTTATCATTGTTTTCTTTATTTTATCGCAGAAATTACGATGCCCTGAGGCCAGAGAACGTGGTCGAGAACAACCAGCTTGCCTTCGATATCGCCGAACGGGAGCTGGGGATTCCCCCTGCTATGACGGGCAAGGAAATGGCCGCCATCCAGTGCCCGGACAAGCTGACCATCGTGGCCTACGTGCTCCGGTTCTATGACCTGTTCAGAGATGAGCTACCCCCTTCACTCAGAAGTATGCCCCCCTCCACCCCATTCAGAGCCCACATTAAAGGGCATATACTGTACTGGGAAGGCAAAAAAGCCTTCAAAATGTAATTGTTAGCAATCTTCTTGCCAATGGTCTTAAATTCATGTATTGTTTATTTTAGAAGCTCGCTGAAAGTTATTTGCCCTCAAATGATCCACATATGGAGTACTTAATGATTAATGATTAAATCCTTAAAATGTTCGGGCCGAACATTTTGAGGATTTGTGATTTAATCACTCATTACTCCAAATGTAGATCATTTGAGGGCAAATAACTTTCAGCAAGCTTCTAAAATAAACATGAATTTAAGACCATTGGCAAGAAGATTGCTAACAATTACATTTTGAAGGTTTTTTGCCTTCCCAGTACAGTATATGCCCTTTAAAGCTGAGCAAGTAAAGAAGACAGCTTTTTTGTTCTAGATTTTGAGTAGAATTCCTTATTTCAAAAGGGAAGTGTGATTCAGGGCCAATTTGGTTTTAACATGTTCTTTCATGAGCCTGCATATATACAGGCTGGCTTTTGTCCACTCAGATACTAGGCAGCACGATTCCTGAGCAAGCTGCTATACAAACAATAGATAGCAGGCTATGCATAAACGTAATCTCCTTATAGGGTGACATTTTGACATCCTAATCAGACCACGGTTCAAGAAGCCCAAAAATTCTAACCGTGAGTACGGGTTAAGACAATGTAGGGAAAGCCATACACTTTTGTTTCCTGTAGACTAAGAAATGCCTTTGTTTTTATGCCTCTGCCACGAAGTGGCCGGAGGCATTATGTTTTCGGGTTGTCCGTCCGTCCGTCCGTCCGTCCGTAAGTCCGTCCCGAATCCGTTTTGGCAATATCTTGAGAACCGTTAAGCAGATTTGCTTCAAACTTGGTACATGTATGTATTGCATGAAACCAATGAAGTGTGTAAAATTGGGGTCAAATCTGATTGAGGTCAAAGGTCAAATGTCAATGAACTTTGCCAGAATTGGCTAAAAATTGCCCCCAAATAGATATTTTTCACATTGAATCCAATACTAATGATCCAATTTAAACCAAACATAGTACAGAGATGTATTACTTCATGGAGGTAGACTGGTGAAGTTTGGGTAGAATTCCTGAAAGGTCAAAGGTCAATGAACTTCACCCCAAAATTGGCTAATTTTAAACAAACTTGATACAAGGATGGATTTAGACAGACTGGTTAGATTGGAAATCAAAGAAGTAAGAGGTAAAAAGTCATTGAACATTGCCAAACTTGGCTAAACTTGGAAAAACAGAATGTGATATTTTCATTTCACATAGGAGCAGTGGTACATTGGCCACCAAACATACACATTTTCTGAGAATAGCAAAGAGGCGGAGGCATATTTATCGACTGCGTGGCAGTCGAATTGCTCTAGTTTCCATCTGAAACATAGGCCAACACTCAAAGAGGATGAAATCTGCTTGTATGGACAGCATTTCTTAGCTCCCTTGAGTGAGCACTACAACTTGTCATATCATTGTTATCAATTTTTCTTGAACACCACCCTCGTTGTTTCACCCTATCGCAGACGACGACACCATAAAGGAAGAGAGCTGTTTGTAAAGACAGCATTTCTTAGCTTCCTTGAGTGAGCACTACAACTTGTCATATCATTGTTATCCATTTTTCTTTAACACCGCCCTCATTGTTTTACCCCTACACAGAGGACGACACCAAAGACATCCACCCCTCCCCCGCCGAGGCCCCTTCCCCAGCCAAGTCTTCCATTCCAAAGTCATCATTCCTCTCCCGCCTCACGTCCAAGGTCCGCCGCCGCTCGCACGAGAAGCACGACAAGGAGAACGGCGAGAAGGCGCGGGCCGGGGCTAGCGGCCTAGGCTCCAAGCGCAAACACAAGCACAAGGACTCACTGGTTGGTAGTTTGCAAATGCTATAATAGGAAGTTTAAGATTTCTACGTTGACCTGTAAACTGCGTATGTGTCGACGTCAGCCCTATGTCCAGTTCCAAATTTTTCAACACATTCACCCCCCAATTCACCGTCGACCCAAATTTCATGTTCCTGGTGGACATGAGCGAGATCCACGTCCACACGATCTTAAACTCCCTAGTGCCGAGGTGTGACATACTTTGAGTACATTGTCATGACAACTGGTTCTAAGCTATGCAGGTAGAGCAAGCAGCGGTGATCACAGTGGGGACTCTAATTGGGAGTGCCCGACACTAGCCCACGAGACATTAACGGACCGTTAACCGTTCACTGGAGTAATATTGTTTAGAACCAGTTGTCTTGACAACATGCTCATATGATGACACCGCTTCGGTACTCTATTCATGACGTACCTCTTTAAGGACAGCGTAGCTCAAAAAAATAATGTATTGTTAAAAAAACCCACAGAAAATGGAAGATAACACTGAATGAAAACTTTCATCCTAGTAATAGAACTAGGAACTGACTTTAAGGTGAATTATAGCAATCACTAGATTTCGAGGAGGTGTAGGCCGGTCGTCATGTAGCCTCGAGACCGGAGACCACTGTCGGCATCACAGTGCATGCATTCACCTTGAGCAATGCCCGCTAAGTGATGTGCTGCGCACTGACGGGCAATACGATTATAAACGTAGACTTTGTCTGCTATGAAATAGGGCTTTTTAAAGGGTATATACTGTACTGAGAAGGCAAAAAAGCCTTCAAAATGTAATTGTTCACAATATTCCTGCCAATGGTCTTAAATTCATATATTGTCTATTTTAGTAGCTTGCTGAAAGTTATTTGCCCTCAAATGATCCACATATGGAGTAATTAATGATAAATGATAAAAACCTAAAAATGTTGGGCCCGAACATTTTGAGGATTTGTGATTTAATCACTCATTACTCCAAATGTAGATCATTTGAGGGCAAATAACTTTCAGCAAGCTTCTAAAATAGACAACGCATGAATTTAAGACCATTGGCAAGAAGATTGCTAACAATTACATTTTGAAGGCTTTTTTGCCTTCCCAGTATATGCCCTTTAAATGTTACCAAGGGTAGATTTTTACTTTTCCTGTAGAGGTAAGCGAAGCTATGACTGAGATTTCATACAAGTTATCGTTTGGTTATACTGCTAACTCATGCCGAGTTTCATGACTTTTGCAAAGGGACACCATGTCAATTAGCTTTTTCTAATGTCGCGCTGAGAGGGTGCACCAAATCACAGGTTGATAACCAGCTGTAGGGTCAAAAACAGTGAATTGCTGAGGCATGCCTGATTTATCAGCTACATGTATTGTACAATGTTATGATCTTAGCTATTATGTGGGCACATTCTAGATATATTGGGAAAATGAATCATTCCTTCCCACTGCTACTGATTCCATGTTTGTCTCTGTGAAACGCAGTCTGACGACATCCGCGAGAAGCGCAAGCTTATTCACCAGGAGGCAGAGCAGGCCAAGCAGGCAGAGAAGAACGGCGCCCTCAACGTATCAGCGAAAAACGAGCTCAATGTGGGCGTGCGGGGCCAGAACAAGGTCAGCGGGCTGGCTGAACAGCTCCAGGCCAACCTGAGGTCTAACTTTGGCATGGATCTGACAGATGGCAGTGGGGCGCAGAGACCGGTAAGTGGCTCTCTTAGGACTGGGACTGGTATTAGAATAGGAATTAGTGTTGAAATTAGGATGGTCATTTGTGTTATGGCTGCTCCAGGCCAACCTCAGTTCCTACTTTGGCATTGATCTGACAGATGGCAATGGGGCGCAGAGACTGGTAAGTGGCTCTCTTAGGTCTGGGACTGGTATTAGGATAGGAATTAGCATTGGAATTAGGATAGTCATTGGGTGTTATGGCAGCTCCAGGCCAAGCTCAGGTTTAACTTTGGCATGGATCTAACAGACGGCAGTGGGGCGCAGAGACCGGTAAGGGGCTCTCTTAAATCTGGGACTGGTATTAGGATTGGAATTAGCATTACAATTAGGATAGTCATTGGGTGTTATGGTAGCTCCAGGCCAACCTCAGGTGTAACTTTGGCATGGATCTGACAGACGGCAGTGGGGCGCAGAGACTGGTAAGTGGCTCTCTTAGGAGCAGGATTGGGACTGGTATTAGGATAGGAATTAGGATGGGTATTGGTGTGATGGCAGCTCCAGGCCAACCTAGGGTCTAACTTTGGCATGGCTATATGTAAGACAGCACAGGGGCATAAAGGGCATTTAGATCCACTTTGATCTTCCCCCTCTTCCATCTCTTCCATGTCTTCCTCTTTTCCCCCTTTCTTTCCCCTCCCCTCCTACCTCCTCCCTCCTCCCACCTCCCCTACAGAAACTAGAAACCCGAGAAATCAAATGTTATTTTCTGATTCATCTGATTAAAATGATTGCATGAGGAGAAGTGGTTTACAAGAGCAAAGATCCAGATCCAAATAAAAGGATACTTTGATCCAGTACAACCTCCTTCCTCTCTGCTACCGCTAGAAACCCAAGCCGCTCGTCGATGCGGGTAAATGTTCAACAGAGCCAGTTGGGCCTGTTACGTGGTTCATAAGAGCAAAGATCCGAACAAGAGTATACTTTGATCCACTTTAATCTTCTTCCTCTCTCCTACCACCGGTAGAAACCCAAGCCACTTGTGGACATGGGTAACGTCCAGCAGAGCCAGCTGTGTGTGTTTTGCAGCAAGCGTGTCTACGTGATGGAGCGGCTCAGTGCAGAGGGCATGTTCTTCCATCGAGATTGCTTCAAGTGCCAAGATTGCGACGTCACTCTCAGGATCGGCAATTACGCCTACCTACCAGATCCAGACGGAAGTAGAGGTATTTATTTATTTTCTTGCTTGATTTCCAATATATCAAATGATAGTACAAAAGTAGATACACTTGTCAATTTTTACATGGATGTATTCCAGAACACTGATATCACAGAAATTAGTAAAATGCAAATAACAGGCTATTCAAAATATGCCGAAGCTTGACGGTATGAAAGCCCAAAGTGTAACATAATACTGAATTGTACAATCAGTCTGTACATTAGCAATAGGGTATTGGACATGCGATCAATTCAGATCAATCACAACTCTTTATGTAACGGGGCCCTGGACAGTGATATACATCTGCATGTAGCTGGCATCCCTTATGATATGGCTATGGGTTTTCATTTCTGGTGACCATAATCGTGGCATTCTTTATTGTTTTTTCAGGACGCTTTTTATGTCGGCTACATTTTGCGGAGACGAAGCTTGCAGCGAGGAAGCGGACGTACCTGGACAAGGATAAGGAGGAAGTCAAACCAAAGGTAGAATCCTTACTAACCTTAAAGGGTTACTAAATTAGAAAAATAAGTTCCAACTAATCTATGTAAATTATCCAGTAAAAACGAATTCCTCATTCGTTTGCTGCAATAAAGCCTCATTTTGACGAAAATTTGAACAAAAAACGCACGCCTCCAGTGACGTATGAGAAGTCAAAATTCCATAGATTGAACGGAAGTCAACAATAGACCATTTTCGTAATGTATTCACAACTTTCCCCCTAACTGCATAGTAACGCGTTATTGCATTCGCCTGTATCTTGTCATTCAGATTCAATGAATGGAATGCACTTTCAATCTATTGTTGTTGCTACTCAGAAAAACCTCGGACAAGCTTTGGGGTTCCCATTGGTAACGTATTGTTTGAATGGCATGAATAACATATTTTATTTACGCTGTTGGCATTTATGGCATTTTGACTTCTCATACGTCACTGGAGGCGTGCGTTTTTTTCAAATTTTCGTCAAAATAGGACTTTATCGCGGCAAACGAATGTGAAATTCGTTTTTACTTGATAATTTTACATAGATTAGTGGGAACTTATTTTTCTAATTTAGTAACCCTTTAAGAGTGATGAAGCTAACATAAAGCTGGTTGCATATTTATTGACTATCTTCTTCTTCTTCAGCCTACTTCACTCCACTGCAGGGGGAAGGCCTCTTCACCAATTTTCCATTTCGATCTATCTTGAGCTTTTCTCTGCCAAACACTGCCGTTTTGTGTCGTTAAATCATCCCTCCATCTTCTGCTTTGTCTCCCTCTTTTTCTGGTTAGAGTATTGACTATGTGGCAGTCAATTGCTTTTGTTTGCTTTTATAACGTGCTGAAGGAACTCTCTGGATGGAACTTGAACTGGTTGCCATGGTAATTGTTATGAATTTTGTCATCTCCTTAGAAACAAGTGAAGGGCATCAAGCCAATCAGGGAGGCGATGGAGGATGAGAACGAGAATATCTCCCGCCCCTCTCCCGCCGAACCATCATCTCCGAAATCACCCATCTCACCAAAGACACCGTCACGGAAGCGCTCGTTCCTGGCGCCATTCTTCGGGAAACGGTCGAAAACCACCCCAGAGAGAGATGGTAAGAAATTACTAAATCACTATTTTCCTCCATATCATAACAACCTTTACATTTGGGTGGAAATCATTATTTTAACAAAGGGAACATATTGAGTACAATTTGTTAAAGAGAAGAAGGAGAAAATGAAAGTAAATATGAACAGTGCACAAACAATCCTGAAAATTCTCAGAAGAGTCATTTTTGGTGTCTATGACGATGATTAGACATTTGTAAGACCACAGTTCAGCAGTCTTGCTATATATTGATTTTTCTGGAAAACCATCAACCAACAAGCACACCTTTCTATAATGGGCCTCTGCTTTTTAATTTTAAGTAGAAATAAATGGAATTTATTAATTGGCAATGATTTATAATTATGTAAATTGATATTCATATTCTCTCATGTTTCTCCTTGTGGGCTGGAATTAAGCCACACCCCTGTGGATACTGCAGATTTATTACAAAATGTGACATTCTTGCTGGACAGGGCTTGCAAAGTTTGAAAATCCAGCATGAGAAACTAGTTAAAAAGTTGAAATATTGTTTGATTGGGTCAACAGAGATGCAGAAGATGTACGCTAAGATGGCCGAGACACAGGGTACTCTCACTGAGGAGGAGCAAGCCAGATACAACCTGGGCACCGCAGTCAACACCGATGATGAACTAGACGAGTAAGTCTGCTGCTGTTACGACCTGGGCCCTGTTGCATAAAACTTACCGTTGATGGTATTAAACTCTGCTACCAATGGCAATTTCTGGGGAAAAAAGTAAGAAAAAAAATCTTCCCAGATTTCCTTGATGGGCTGGGAACCCTGTAGCTACTGTTATGACCTGGGCTCTGTTGCATAAAACTTACTGTTGATGGTATTGAACTCTGCTACCAATGGCAATTTCTGTGGAAACTTTTGATTTTCATTTGCTGTCGAGCGATGTTACCATGGTCCATGTACTTACCATTGATGGCAGAGTTATCATTAATGGTAAGTTTTATGCAACAGGGTCCATGGCCCCATCCGGTACAGTACCTACAGGGTTCCCAGCCCATCAGGGGAATCAGGGAAGATTTTTTTTTTTTTTTTTTTTTTTTTTCCTTTTTTCCATTTGGAGAACAGACAGGGAATTGATAAAAATGCCTCAACTCAGGGAAAATATTGATTGGTCCCAAAATCAAAAGTAGTCGTCAGACTGTTATATTTTGTTGAAATAGAAAACATGTAAAACTGGAAATGAGTTGAAATAATCATTATGGAATTTTGAGACTTTATCTGTATTTTTGCTGACGTTCACAAGTGCCATGGATGAGCTTGACCCTGGGACTTCAAGATACTCACTCCAGGTTTTTAACCACTACACAAAGATCTGCCAAGTCTCCCTGATTTCACAGGAGACTTCCTGAAAGTAGACCAATAATGCTGCATTGGATTCCATCACATCACCCAATCTCCCTGATTATTGATAGTTTATTGTCATTGGGTTGTATGCATTTTATAGACATCTCCCTGATTTCTGATGGAAATTTCGAAAATCTTCCTGATTGTTGATTTTCAATGTTGGTAGCTGTGCTACACTTCAACTCCTCCTGAATGTTTTGATTTCATGCTTATAATAGCATCACATAGCTAGCACATTTCTGACATAAGGAAACGATTATTCCTACATGAAAGGTTGTTAGTTGGTATTGTGTGAAGACATGTGATGATCTTGTAGGCAGGTGGAGGTAGTCATTGCAATGTTTAGTTTGTGCATAAATTCTGCTTATTATCTTGCTAATTTCTACCTTTGATGATGTCACAGGGGGAATCTTGAGTTGGAGGATATTTTGGAGGCGGGGCTTATCGGTGCTGAGAAAAAATAAAGAAAAATTATTTTAAAATATAGGACACATATCTCCATTGAACAATTAGTGATTTTGTTATGTACATATTATGTTACATCAACATAAGTCGACATACATTTTGATGACAGGGGACCTTTAATGCTTTTTTTAAAAATCTATTCATCAAATACTATACTTCCACTCTTCCATTCTTACTGGGTACCCAATTATACACCTTAGTGGTAAGCATCAATGACACACAAATGACAGGGATAAGCTTGAACCTGGGACCTCAAGATCTTCAGTCACGGTTCACAACCACGGCACCACGACACTTCCTTAACTCTTTGTGCGTTCACCTGTGAACCCCCTTTGCGTTGCATTAATTTGAACTCTTGTAGGAGTAGTAGTTTTCAAGGGCTATAACTTTTTATTAGAATGTCGTGAGGAAAAATAGTGTACATATAAAATATAGAGAATTTCATGGGCTTTCCACTCATATGTATTTTGTCTGGCAGTTGAGGAGCTACTGTATCACAGGGCTTTACTTGTGCAGAACATTTGAAAAAAAATGTCAATGTTTTCAGTAGTGCTAATGTAAATGATATGTTGGGCTCTTCATTTGCTGTAAATTGCAGGGAAATTATTACAGTTATTTTGCTAAGACCATGACCTTTCTATTGATATCAAAATCAATAAGTTTTGAAAAGAAGAAAGTTTGATGCAGAAAGTGCATAGAAAAGCCTGTATGGCCAAGAATTTGGCTTGATTAGGACTCTAGGAGCTTTTTGTATTGTAATACAAAGAGATCGCCTACAATGCGTACATGTACCGCACCCACTAAGACCATGACCTTTCTATTGATATCAAAATCAATAAGTTTTGAAAAGAAGAAAGTTCGATACAGGATGTGCATAGAAAAGCCTGTATAGCCAAGAATTTGGCTTGGTTAGGACTCTAGGAGCTCTTTGTGTTGTAATACAAAGCGATCGCCTACAATGCGTAAATGTACACGCACCCACATAATCACAGTACAATGCATGAATAACAAGGAACTTGTGTGATTTTCTTCTGTACTGTCATAGCCTAACATGTATACACATCATTTGTTGTTGTTTTCCATATACATGCAATCCATTAACCCAGACTTGTGTACAGGAGAATACATTGTCAAAAAGGAAGTGCTTGTGTGTATGATGACAAGATGGAAAAATACCGAAACAAAATGATCAAAATTCTCCGAAATCTTTTTAGTAACCCTATGCTGCAACGCGAACGAGCGGAAAGCCTATTACAGTGACCGAACAGTGATACGGTTCGCAGTACGCACATATTTCCATTTCCATTCACCTACGTGTATTCTGTGCAAAATTGCGAACGAAACGTGTCCACGGTTGTGCATTGATGCGAACGAAATGTACAAAGAGTTAATGCTTTTATTATTTTCTTGATTTATCTGCAGATCATCTGAGGAGAGTGAGCTTGATGAGGATGCCAAGGCTTGGATTGAAAAGGAGGGAAAAAACTTGTCAAGAAGTAAGTCCCCTCTATCAAAGAGAATTAAACTTTCCTATTTTTAATTATTTATAATTTAAATAAAACTCAGGATCTTAAAAAGTCAGGATCTTAAAAAGTTATGTTAGCCATGATCAAAGAAATGTCGATGAGGAACACCCCAAAAAAGGACAAGAAAAGAGGAAGTATGAAATAAGACTAAAAGCTTGCAAAAGTAGGGTGAATGTATATGATCAGGACAATTAGGGTGTGAATTCATAAGCCAAATAACATTCATAGCCAAAACTAACAAACTTCACATTATCAATTTATATTCCAAAACTGATTGTGTCTCTGGGGAAATTCATTATCTTTCTGAAACCTTCCCACCTCGTATTCCTGAAGACCCATTAATACACATGTATAATTCATTACTAATCAAAACCCAAATATTCTTGCTATGGCAATGCTTATTTCTATTACTCAACACCTCTGCTTTATCCATAAACAAAAAATCATATATTAAGACTATTTAATCGTATATGCATTAAACATTTGGTGGTGCTTTGGTGAAATAACTGGAAATCTATACATGTTTTGATATTGATGTAATGATTGTATTGTGGTACACATAGTTTTTGCTGTCTGTGACACCTGCCCCTAACCCTATCCTGACTTGAAAGAGGGGTCATTTTGCCCCCCTCTCCTTTACAAAATCCATGATTGATGTGCAACCGCTGCAAATTGTCACACGCCTTTTCATGGCTTTTTGATTTGAAGTGTCTCGCAACGATTGAGACCAAATTTGAAGTAATTAGACACTCCATTGAGAGATTACACAACATTGTGAAATCGCATGTGAGACCAAAAGATGACAAGAAGTGATATTTCACAATGGGTTGTTAATAAAACACTGCTTTTCCCATATTATCCTATATATATTCACATGTTTCCTGTATTGAGAAAGAACTTTAATTGCTTTCACATGTAGAAGTTATGGATATGTCAGATGAAATCTATATCATTATTGCATGAAATTTTCCTTTAAATTTGTTGATTATTATTATTAAAACAAAAAAATCAGCACCTGTCAAGATTTAGAGAGGGGGGAGGGGATGGGGGGGGGGGGCGGGGAAAATCAAAGAACATTCCTATTTTTTTTATCAAACAATTTTTGTTAACAGACCACACTGAAGTCATAATAATTCAAATTGGGGTGAAATGTTGACAAATTAATGTCTGTAAAGCACTTATTCTACTGCTCTCATAGTTTTCTTTTGTATCTTCAAAAGAAGCTTTAAAGAAGCTTGCCATTAGGGCAGTTGTAATTGTGTGTGATACACAAACCAGAAACCTACTCTACAACTTAAGAAATGGAACATAAATTGAGAACAACACAAAGAGTTATGGAAAGAAAAATGCTCAATTTAACATTACTTGACAAAGTGAAGCATACTGACATATGAGAGAAAACGAAGGTCAAAGATATTAGAGTAAAGATTAAAGAGATAAAATGGAGATGGGCTGGACACTTACATAGACAACAGATGGACCAAGAAACTCACAGAATGGCAACCAAGATCAGGCAAGGGAAGAAGGGGTCGACAAAAGAGAAGGTGGAGATACGAAATATCATCATACACAAATACAGCAACATGGAACAGAATAGCAGCAAATAGAAGCAAATGGAAATTGATTGAGGAGGGCTTCATCCAACAGTGGTTGAACAATGCCTGATGATGATGTTACAGATAGGGGATTGATCTTGGATTGGTCGATCAATCAATCAATCACAACTCTTTAGATGAAGGGGGCCAGAACAGATAAAAGGCAGCGTGCTGCAGACAGCATAAACAGAGTGTATTGTGTGTTTATGTGTGTGTGTGTGTGTGTGTGTGTGTGTGTGTGTGTGTGTGTGTATCTGTGTGTGAACTGCGTGATGTGATATCATTGTGTGGTACTCTATCGATATATTCCTATATATACCGGTACTCTTATATAGCAATGGTTCTACTCATATTCCTAACATTGCTGTGCATCGTTTGTGTGTGTTCTATTAAAACATTTACGATAGACAAAAAGCATTCCAACCAAATCAGAAAGTTCGATGACTAAAATTTGCCTAATCCAGATTAACTATTACACTTCATGATCAACGTCATCATACAATTCAAGATTATAGTGGAATTATGTTTTATGCTGCAAAAACAGGCAAGCATAAATATTACAAAAACAAACAAACAATTTTGGTCATAAGAGAAACATCTGGTCTAATTTTCTTTCAATTTAGAAACATGTTATATTGCAAATTTCTGTATATTTTTATATTCAGAGGAAACAATTTTTTACATCAATAAGGTCTGTGTAGTTCTTCTAGACAGTTTCCTATATGTTCTTCATTGAGATAGTGTTGTCCATTACAAATGTGTCTCTACATGTATTTCAAACTATTGAATTTCGATTGAAGTTTCTAAGTATACTGTCATGTACATGCTTGTTTGTTGTTGCTACATGGTTGTCATTAGATTTTGGGCTACATATTTAACAGTGGAGCTGAAATCAACTTCCCTTGTGACTGTAGTTTAGTTCTCTGTATGAAAGAGCCCCAGTGATTTTATTTCCTCTTAAAGGTATAGTTCACCCAGAAATCATTTTTGTTTCAATAAAAGCAGACTTATAAAAGGAATATATTAGTAAATGTCGAATGAAAATCTGTCAAAGGATAAGAAAGTCATGATCTTCATAAGTTTTGATTTTCTAAAAAAAAATGTGCATCCTTGCACCTGTGCATTTGATACATCATGAGAAATACATTTTTACACACATACCTGGATAAAAAAAAAAGTCATTCCGTTGTCAAAAGCAGAAAAAGAAGTTATTGTACACATCATATGGGAGAGCACCTCGCACGTGATGTCACAAAATTGAAATGTCAAAATCTAAAAGCTTTCTTTCCTTTGATTTGTTAAAGTTTCTGATTTTCGTCAAGCTCCCACTAATATGTTTCTTTCATTTTTTTGCTTTCATTAAAAATCATCTTGACTTCAAGGGTGGACTTTCCCTTTAATCGTTCATGGGGTATTTTTATGACATCAGGATTTAAAAGTGACCTCCTGTAAATGAATATTTGATTTTTTCCCTGGAGATAGCTGCAATTTTGACTGCAATTGGGAAGTTGATTACTGGTCCACTGTGTTGCATGCATTGTTTAATGGGTATACGCTGTATGTTGTCATTTTGTCTGCCTTTGATATATTATGCATGCCTTCTGTGCTTGCTGCATCTCTCTCATTGCATGATTGCTGTGAAGGTCAGAACCCCCCTAATCATAAAATGGTAATGCCCTGGTCTGAATGGAGATATCCCCACTTATTGGTATCTACCACTTTTTGCAGAGGGGTGTTATGTGCTGAAATGAAGGAGGGAAAATAATATGATGTTAAAATACACCCCCTTCTTCAAATCATAACGATATATGTTAAAATGAAACCAAATTTGCCATGAAGTGAAGTTAAAGACAGCCAGTCCCTTTTTCAGATCACCACAAAACCATCGAAACATTGGCAAAACATATAGAGAAGTGTTAGCAAGCTCTATATTCACAATTTGAAACTGATATGTAGTGTAAAATTCAAATAATGCACGTAAACAACGTCTGATTAATAGTCTTTACCTCAGACTCTTAGCAGTTTGTGTTGAAATATATGCTTTATTGATTAATCTGTTTATTAAATTATAAAACGCATTATGAAAAAATTTGTTCTATGGAAGGAATCATCTCCAAAGTTTGGTAGTTACTCATAAAATTAGGATTTCACACACACACAATAACCACATAGATACTGTAACAAAGACTAATACTTTTTTCGTAGTACGAAAAAAGTCGGTTTGAAATTTAACGGCTGAAATTGTTTACATATACAGAAACCTTCAACATGCTATATTCTTAGAAATGGTTTTGAATCACGCTTTCTTCAATTTACGATCATGATAGAGGATTTCCAATTTTAAGCTTGCAAAAGGGACGGACAATCTTTAAGGCTTTCCAATTTTAAGCATGATTGTCTTTGTCAGTTGACAAAAGTTTTCATTCTTGCATTAGCATTGTCATGATTTGATACTTAAAGCAATTCAAAATTGGTAGGATCCCCCCCCCCCAAAAAAAGAAAAAAAAATGTCATGAGTACATACTGCTATCGCATGTACACTCGTGTTATGGGAACACATGGAAATACAGTGTAATGATGAAAAAATAATAAGCTCATTTTATGATTGTGTGGGTTCTGACCTTTATTACATACTTTATGCATGCATGATTTGAAGTTAGGAATGTGTTATATGTGTTTTGTGAGCCACATTTTACCTGTTTGTCTTAGTTTATTATTGTATCATCAGTTATGGGTTTTAAGAATTTCTGGACTAGTAGCAGTTGTTAGTGAGATACACTTTTTAGTGCAGTATGCATTTTTTAAGTGTTGTTTGATTATTCATCAGTAGTGCTTGTTTAAAAAAGAAGGTTTTACCTGTCACTAAATGTGTGAAGATACATACTGAGCTAATGATACATATGTTCGGTGATAACTTTAAGTACCACACCCATATACTGGGAGTAAGATTCATGCATTAAACTCTTCTACTTTGTGAAGATTGCAACTTCAATAATCCTAACATTTAAAGCTAATATATTAAACAGTATACATAGCAAGAACGGGTATAAAGAAAAAGGAATATTTGTAATACTGTATATCTTTATAGAATTATGAAGGTCATGCTGCATAACATATAATGCTCTTCATCTTCTGTGCTATTATCCGCATATACCGTATAATCTTCATTTAATCTTATTTACCTTTCTTATTCAATGTACTATATATGTATTGTTTCTATTAAAGTGCTTTATTTTCTTAATACATGATTTGCATTTCTTTTATGTTTGTATGTAACTGCTACAAGAACTTACTCGCCTTTCTTAATCAGTGTATATCTTTTTGTTTTTCATAATAACAGTGCCTCCTTTGTTCAACATATCTTGTTCGGTTGATTCACGTTCAATTCCTGTAGAAGTGCTCATTCCACCCAATTTTTCTCAGAACTAGCCAAAAATAGTTGCGTGTCCCCCCCTCCACCAACCACCACCTCACCAGTCATGTTCATTTTGCTCTTTAAAACTTAATTCCTTCTAATTTGTTCAGACCCTAATCACATCTTACATTGGAACTTTAATAGAAGTCTTCACATTGTCGAATGATAACTGTGCTCATTTTAATAAAACAATTTACATGTAACTTGGCAAATTTTTCAACATGCATTGAAACATTTTTTTTTGGGTGAGAACCTCCCTCATTGCAGTACAAGCTAGAATGATAATAAACATGACGTTGTATGTAGATATGGGATTGTGCCACTCCCCGGGGCCTAGGTTCTCAATTATTGTAACTTACCATGGTTACTACCATGGTTACTACCATGCAACAGCCAATGAGCTCTTCTAATTTTACTTGTTACCATGGTGGTTGCCATTGATGGAAAGTTACAATAATTGAAATCCTATATGCAACATGGTCCAGAAGGTATCAAAGGAGACACACAACCCTAAAAGAAGACTCATTTTGATAATTAGTCAAATTATACCACAAACATATTTAGTCAAACTTTTATAGGAAGTGACTTACACCTGTCTACCTGCTGAATGGCTATTGTATCAGCTGCCAATTTCTACTTAGCTTGAACTTCAACTTTGGTGTTTTTCTTGGTTTTGGAGGTTTTATGCCCTTTTACTTTTTAGACTTGATATAGAATCAATGCTCTTCTGATTGTGATATTATAATATTTTTTTAAATATTTTTACAATGATTTTTAAAGAACATAATATAAGTGAGAAAGATTCATACTCCTTACACATATATCATTGAAACTTGTCTAACCTCTCAAATGAATAATTTGCAGCATTGGTAAATTTTATTTAAAGAGAAAGAATATACTTACTGGGAAGATATGAATCAAGACCGCTCCTAAACCAAGCCAAAATTATTCCTGGAGCATTCACTAAAACACTGGTATTCAGAGACAATAAATGTATATTCATGAAACACTGAAAAAGTTCAGTGAAGAACTACATGTAGCAAATAGAGAACAAACACACACAGAAGTGCTAGATATAATTGCATAGATCAAATTTAGTGTACTGAAAATGAATATATCACATATGAGGAGATTTGAAATAAATGGACTGAAGAAAAAAGTTTGGAATAGAAACATTGAGACACATATTAAAGACAGTTTCATGAATTTGAAGAAATTCTCACTATTATATAGTGCGCAACCTGACCACATTGCAGAAGTACCTTTGCTTGCTAAAAAAACACAAGCAAACTCCAGGTACAGTGTACAGAATGACAATCCAACTTTTGTGCAGCAATTAAAATTAAAATTCTATTGTTAAAAATACATCAGTTTAGATTCGTGTTCAGTGTTAAGAGACATTTTTACTCTTCAATGTAGGAAATGTGGATTTGATTAGTTAGAGGTCAGACATGCATGAACATAAAAAATGAAGTATAATCAGAATAATTAACACTTCCTGAAATACTAAGTGGAGAGCTGTGTCTTGAATTTCAAACACCTGATATTTTTACTCTTTGAATAAAGAACTATGTATTTTACTGGTGGTAGGTCAGACACACATGCAAGTTAATGGTGACCAAACTGAGCTTAATCAGAAAGAGAACAATAATGCAGAATAAGTAGCCCTTCTAGAACCCTACATGTAAATGGTGATCCGTGTATTTAATTAATCACCTTGGCAACACAACTTACGATTTTGCAATGATTCACTCTTATAGTATACTGTAACATTATTGCACCTCTCCCCTCCCCCTGTATGGTATGGTTTATTAATTGCTCTACCACCCCCTCCCCCACCTCCACCCCCCCCCCACACACACACACACCCTCTCCAACCAAAACCCCACCCATCCTCTACTACACTGGGCCAGGGAAAAATTAATTCAACATTCTCGGGGCTACTTTTTGAGTACATAGGCCAATTTGGCTACAATTTTACATTGTGTCTATAGGAATTTTGGGGGCTCTTTTAACATATTCCAGGGCTCTTTTAAGCATTTCAGCCAGGGAAAAATTAATTCAACATTCTCGGGGGCTACTTTTTGAGTACGTAAGCCAGTTCGGCTACAATTTTACATTGTGTCTATGGGAATTTTGGGGGCTCTTTTAACATTTTCCAGGGCTCTTTTAAGCATTTCGGGGGCGAAATCGGCCCGAGCCCCGATGTATTTTTTCCCTTCACTAGGCCATTTTTGCACAATCACTTTTATTCAATCACTTTTGGGTTGATTTAACTGGCTTTATCAGTCACCATATTTGAATTCACACAATTATAGATACCTTCTCAGTAGTTCCGTATGTACATCCCCTGCAATGTCTGCACTTTCTGTGGGGTCTTCCGTTAAACACAATGGTGGCTTGTGTGTGTAATATGTTTCGGCTGAGGTTTTCTAACCTATTCAATATATTACCTGTATATACCAGAGACAGTGACATGCTAGATTGTGTTTCTGATTTGTTTCTTGATGGGGGGGGGGGGGGGGGGGGGGCAGGCAGAGGGGCTGTTAAATGTTCGGTTTGCATTCAGGTACTTCAATGATTAAGCCTGCATTTATCATTTTCTGCTGCAATTACCATTAAGCAGCTCTGGTCTCAATTACCAGAAAGCAAAGCAAAACACATGCTGCAAATTCATATTTTGCCTTTTTATGATCATTTCTTTAATTATGTTATGAGTTTGCTTGTGAAATGAAGCCAGCTTTAATACGCAGCCTCATCTTGTTCAATGCACTAGCAATGGTGATAAAATGAAGTTGCTAAATTTGCATAATTTTTCTCTCTTTTTTGTAAAACATTAATACACTTTTTACAAACGATTATTTTCCTTATCTTAAGGCTTCTTCTTAAACTAGATCAACACACATATTTCATAGAATTTTTATGATTTTAATAGCATTTCCATATTATCATTTTCATTTCATAACTGATAGCAAGCTGCTTAGAATTTAAACAAATCATATTGTAAAATGCACATGAATCTCACATTTTCTTATCACTATGTCTAAGATTTTCATAAACAGGAGAAGTAGCAAAGATCTGTGCACTTATTCATATTGCATCCAATACAAAATGAAGAGCTGTTGTCACGTCATATTTGCAGCTTCTTTTCTAACCATTAATCATGGTGTTCAGATGAGATGTGCAATTTCTATCTTTATGTCTCAAAATTCTCTTCTCAAGACATTTCGGTCCATGAATATAATGAATTTCAAATTGTCATCAGATACTCTTCTCTTCTCTTCTTTTCTTTTCTCCATGTTTAGGTGAAACACGTTTATTTTCTTACTCGGTGAATCATTGATGTAGACAAATAAGTGAAGTACCATTGTTTCACATGTTTTATAGGCATACATGTACACATATAAATGAACAAGTCATGAAAGATATGCGTTCATGATTTTCTGTAACACACACAAGTCTAAAATGGTGACTTGTAAAGTCACCATATTTAGAATCGGATGTGTGTTACAGAAAGTCACAACTTTAAAGTCATAAAAAAAAACATGCGTTGCAATTTTCTGTAACACACACACACAAGTCTAAATTTGGTGACCAGCAAAGTTCAGGGGCCATTTTCATGAAACCTTACTAAGCCTAGTTGGCTGCTAAAGTGCATAGAGCTACATGCATTTTTAGTAATTAACTAGGCTGCTAAGGTTTCATGAATATCATTCCCATTTCATGTGATTGTCAGATGTGATAGACACTATTGTTTCCTCTGTGTTTGAGCTCTGTTAAAGTGAGTTTTCAAACTAGTTTCCCATGTAATGTTATTTCTTCACATGTTCAGGACTGTATTCTTAGTAAACTGTTGTGAACAATGTGGTAAAATTGGTGCAATTGTAATTAATTATGTCAATGATTTATCACCATTATTGTGAATGAGGTAGACCCTAAAGCGAGATATGTTGTCACATGGAGAGCACTGTTTAAAAATGAAAAGATATACACGCTATTGCTTGTATAAATGTCTGTAGATGTTACCTCAAACTACTCACCAGTAATTATTTAACTGTGACCATGGTAATTTTGTATCCATTTTCTTATGTACTCATTATCTTAACCTAGCCTCCACTTGCCAGCCTCTTTGTAGTATGTTTGCCATTTTGTAGTGGTTGTGTTGATGTCAATGCATGTGTGTATTGCCACGTAGAAAAAATGATACAGCTAGTGCCTGGAATACCAAGTCTATGTGTTCTTTTGGTGTTGTTGTGATCGTGGTGTGTTTGACTGGAATGGATCTTTGCAAGAAGAAGCTTGTGGTGTTGGGTTTGGAAACGCTTCTAAGAAATATTGGTCTGCAAATTCGTCCTTTTTCGCTCCTGTCTTGTCTCCGAACTTTGAAGAACAGCAAGCCGTAAGTTCAATCTGTTCATTTGATGTTTTATAAAGAAAATGACTTGTTGGCAACAGCCTACTGAGCGAGTGTCCATTTCACTCTGTTTCTTAAAGGAATGTCAAGCCTGGAAGAAGAGGATGAGGATGAAGACGAAGATGAAGATGAAGATGAAGATGATGAGGAGTATGAAGATGAGGAAAGTTCTGAATATGAAGAAGAGGATGAGGAGGAGGAAGAAGAAGAAGAAGAGGAGGACGAAGAGGAAGAAGACTCGGACATGGAATATGTCGAAGGGAGTGGGGAAGAATATACAGATGATAGCGACTATGAATATGAAGAGGAGGAAGAAGATGATGATGAGGACGAGGAGGAGGAGGAAGAGGAGCGGGTCGAAGTGAAAAAAGAGCCATCATACAACCATATCCGTAGCTTGTCCAGTTTGAAAATGCAGTGGCTGAATGACACCAAAGCGCCCCAGATGGAGCCGTGGAAGCCTCCAGAAGTCATCAAGAGGGAGAAGGAAGAGGCGGAGAGAAGGAGAAGAGAGGAAGAAGCGGCGAGGCAAGAGGAGGAGCGGATAAGACTTGAGGAAGAAGAAAAGGCGAGACAAGAGGAGGCTGAAAGAAGACTTCAAGAAGAGGAAGAGAGGGGTGAAGATGCTGAAGAAGATGAGGAAGACCAAGAGGATGCCATCAAAGCTTTGAGATCTCCGGATGATGCCGGGGACCAGTGGGGAGACAGGAGGAAGAAGTGGAGGGATAACCTGGCCACCAAGTTTGCATCTTATGAGGATGACACCCCAGTCGGCCGGAGAGAGAGAGCTGCGCAAGGTGTGGAGGAAACTGGAGAAACTATTGAGCATGAAATGGGAGATGTGGCCAAACTAGACACAGACACACTGAGCGAGGCAAAGTCTGAATCTATGGAGGATGAGTCGGAGGAAGAAATAGATAAGAATGTAGATTCTGAAGAGGAAGAGGAAGAAGAGCTAGTGGAAGCAGAAGAAGTTGAAAACGGAGATGAAGACAAAGATGAAGAATCTTTATCTGAATATGAATATGGGTTACATTCAGATGAAGCTCATGATGAGTTCCAAGGGACTTGTCTAGCAGAGGAAGAAGACTTCTCTGAAGACTTCTCAACAGAAAGGGAAGGGAGTGAAGCACTCAAAAGTCAAGAAACCGACTCAAATGCTCTTGCAAATCTTGCCAGCGAGGAGGGAGAAGAAGAAGATATCATTATAGATGAAGAGGACGCTGAAGAAAGCGCTGGAGTAGATTACGTTGATGCTGCTGAAAGCGTAGAGGAGGGAGACATGACCAGCACGACAGACTACATGAATGACTTTGCAAGTCGTGCAACTGACACGCAAGAAACTCCTCAGGATACAGAGCAAAGTGAGAGCATCGGTGTCGATGACGTACCTGTAACGGACAAAGTGTTGTCCACACAGGTACATGGGTTCGGGGAAGGGGAGGTGGTAAATGTAGACTATACGAGTTCTGAGCCAGAGGAGATTGATATTGATGAGCTGATCAGTAGTCCTGAGGTAACCAAATCGAGTACGCCATCGGGAAGCCATCCAGCGCTCCTGGACATCAAACCCGACCTGAGACCTCTCCAAACCAGGGTCGTTGAAATCTACTCCGATGAAGCGATCACCCCCAATGATGACAGCTCAGCTCAGTACGATCCTAGTTCAGCACCCTGTGAGTCGTCATCAGCGCAGCAAGACCCTGACACTGACTATGACAATCCAAGCTCAGTAGCGTATGAGTCATCATCAATGCAAAAAGACCTTGACACAGACTATGACAATGCTAGTACATTACCCAGTGACCAGAGCGCAGTACTATCGTCACATAACAGTGACCATGCCAGAGTCACCAGTGCGACATCTGATCCGTCAGAACCAAAGACATATGGAACAGTATCCACAGAACAACTCAGTACTGATGAAGACTTCCACTCAAAGCATTCCTCAGCTGCATTGACAAGCAGAGATTCTGAAAGCGATCGATGCGTTGTAGCAGAATATGAACAGGAAAGTGACACAACAGGCGAGCTAGAGAATGCAAAAGTAGCAAGGTTTCCGTTAGATGGGCAAACATCAACAACTCACTCAGGGACTTTAGTCGTAACCTCATCCAGTCCGTCCTCTTGCCTCTCAACACCAGCTTGCGAGGATACGCCAAGAATGACAGATGATTTAAGAACTGCAGTAGATGGCAGGCCATGTATTGCCGAAGAGGATGTGTTTGAGAAACCTGGTAAAACATCTGATGTGAAAACAGATCACCACTTTGTGCCATCTTCAGATGGATACAGGACTACAGATTCGTACAATAGCTTGCCCCATAGAAAAAAGTCACAAAGATTCAGTGTAGGGTTTGAAGGTGATGCAGACGGTGCATGTGAGGACATACAGCCTGGCATGACAGCGAGTCCCTCTCTTCCTGAAAAGCTTAGCGAGGCGAAAGAACCAGCAAAGACAAAGCCAAAGTATAAGTCGATGTACCCAAGAGGAGGTGGAATACGATCTTTGATGTCATCTTCATTTTCTGAATCCTTCAGTCAGATGCCATCTATGGACGACATCCACGCGTTGGGGAGTCCGACGACAAAGGAACCTGCAATAGGCACAAGTGCCAATAAGAACACGAACAACGCCAAGACAAGTGCAAAGATGGATGAAATTCAGATAACAGTGGACTCACCAGAGGAAGAGTACATCACACCTCCAAGTGCAATTCAAGCTGCATGTATCAGCAGAGATACCTTCACCAACAAGACCGCCAAGTCCCACACGACAACAGCAAAGGGGAGAGCGGAGAAACAGCGTGGGAAAAAGGGGAGTCCCAAGAAGCGCATTCTGAAAAGGTCTAAGGACAAGCGGAAGAGTGAGAGTGATGTGATGAGGCATGGGAGGAAGGGGGATAGGAGGAGGCAATATGAGGTTGACGATGATAAGGAGGCTGGGCTGGATAGTAGTAGGGTAGACTTGAGTTCCACCTCTGATGTTTATCAATCTTGTACCCCTTCTGATTCAGAGCGCAGCAGCAAGCGAAAGAAAGGGTCAAGTAAAAAGAAGGATGGCCCACCATCCAACCTTCAAGTGCCCTTGCCATCAGAACTCAACATTCCAGAGGCCGAACTCTCACCAATGAGCGATGTCCCACCTTGCTCGTTCGACGGCGGTATTCCGCGGTCCGAGTCCAGATCGAAGGAGAAGAAGTCCCGGCTAAGTCGCATCCGTATGGGCGCCGTAAAGCAAACGAAAGCGGGTCGCCGGTCAAGCGCGGGTGTCCAGGAACTCGAAGCCAAACCCAAACCAAAGAAGGAGCTCCACCGGTCGGAAAGCAACCGCGAAGACAGCACGAGACCGCACGAGGGGGCTATCCCCAAGCAACGCAAGAGCAAGTCGCTACGGCTGAAGAAGAAGCATGGGAGCGGTGGGAAGATGGCTCTGTCGTCGACGGAAGGGGACAGTGGTGGGGAGGGGGCAGTAGGCGGAGAGAGGAGGTTGTCTCCTTCGAGCCTGGAGCTCCCCTTGGGTCAGTTTGGTGAGGAAGGTGCTCGATCCAAGAGGAAAGTCCCTGACGTGGTGGCAGACCTTGGTGTTAGCACGCCAGAGGCAGCTGCCTCAGAACAACTCCCAAGACTCAGTAAGTAACACGTAGCTTCTTTGAGACAATCTTCTCCTCTTTAAACCTCTCAGTGTCAGCCAATCATAGTCCTATATCAATCAGGGTTCCCAGCCTATCAGGGAAATCATGAAAATCAGGGAAAATTATTTTACTTTTTTCCAGTCAGGGAATTTGATAAAAATGTAATGCCTTTAAATCAGGGAAAGGTCAGGGAATTTCAATTGCCCCTAAAATCGAAAATAGCAAGTCAGACTCTGTTATATTTTGTGGCACATTCCAGTGTTTAATACTTCAAATAGTTCACTGCAACAACATAGAAACTGGAAATAGTTTGAATTGATTATCATGCCATTTTGAGACTTCAGGGAAAAATTGAGGAATTTTGTTTTCTTAAAATGCTGGGAACCCTGTCAATTCCTACCCAATTTATTGTCTTTAAGACTGAGAGGAATAACTCCTTTAGTGCCACACAAAATGGTTATCTATAAGGTGCGTTCAAATCATATGACAGTGCCAAATAAAGTGTTAAAAACTCCCCTAAGATAAATATCTTGCGAGTTCTCTACTGACAAAATGTAACCATGTGCAAGTGCAAGTGCTTTATTCTTCTTGAGATCTTACTACAGATTACTTTTCATTTTGGTGTGAGTCCTTGACTTAAATTTGAAGAACCAAAAGAAAAGTGCAATGTATTATGTGTTTAAATCTTATGCACCATGAGTATGTACAGGGTTAGTGTTTCAGGTAAAAAATTTGGTGAGTTAAACAAAATTAAAGTAGAACCCTGCATAAATGATACATTGTTTTCTACAAAAGCACATCTGCAGTTAAACTCATTGAGATGTGTTTTTTACACCAAATTCTATGTAAATTTGAATTATTGATTGTGAAAAAATGGTCTTCTGACCATATTTTTCAAGTTCAAGTTCTGCAGTTTGAATGGAAGCAGTACCTAAATGTTGTCTTTAATTTGCACTGCTACTTTGGTTACATTTTGACTCGAGTGATTTCTCAACAGCGTGGCTATACCCTGTAAATCTTTTGACGCCGCTGTCATATTTTAGCACCAGTTACATACACATATCCTGTGGAGTATTCTTTTCTATAGGACTGCAAAATTTAAAGGGCATATACTGTACTGGGAAGACAAAAAACCCTTCAAAAGGTGATCGTGAGCAATCTTCGTGCCAATGGTCTTAAATTCATGTATTGTCCATTTTAGAAACTTGCTGCAAGTTATTTGCCCTCATATGATCCACGTTTCGAGTAATTAGTGATTAAATCACAAATCTTCAAAATGTTTGGGCCGAGCAATCTTAGGATTTGTGATTTAATCACTAATTACTCCAAATGTGGATCATTTGAGGGCAAATAGCAAGTTTCTAAAATGGACAATACATGAATTTAAGACCATTGGCACGAAGATTGCTCACGATCACCTTTTGAAGGTTTTTTTTTGTCTTCCCAGTACAGTATATGCCCTTTAAGTGATGGTAATTTCATGATTTTCTCTATAGAGAAATGTATTGTCTTTCTGTAAAAGTCGATCGATCAGGCCTTTATGCACTGTGATTTGTTCTCTATTATACAAACAGTATTCACCATGTCTACATAACGTAATTTTGTATTTCTTTGAACAGATTGAAGACCCAAATGCAAATTATGATGGAATGTGGTAATTTCATGAAGAGGACAATGAAGAATGATAAATGCATTTGTTGCATGGGCATGACAGTGATTTTGTAATTGTAGGAAATGTTTTTATTTTTGTCATTTTCATGGAATGAAAAAAAAATGCTATGATTCCATCAAACTTGAAATATTTATACATGTTGGATCAGCCATTTATCGATGCAGTATGAAAAAAACACTTTCTAGTCTTTCGTTTGTACTTTTTAACTTTTGCTTTTATGTCTTCTTTTTCCATTGTCTGACTTTTCTCTCCATTTTCCAATCTTCACTTGAATGTTCATAATTATCACTACCCTATCCTATCATTCCATCATTTTGATCACCATACCCCTCCTTATCTTCTCCGTTTCTATTTATTTTTGGTTTGCTCTTCTTTTTCTTTGTCATCTTCTGCTTCTCTTCTGCTCGACTTCTTTCTGTTTCTCTACCTCTCTTATTTTGTCCTTTTCCCCGTTCTCCTCCTCCTCATTTGCCATCTTGGTTTTCTTCTTCTACCTCTTCTTCTCTCCTCATATGTTTCATGACCTTCATCACATTTTCCATACATCCTTTATATCCATCCTGTAATCGTCCATCCAATCATAACCCTTGCCACTACCACACCATCATACACTGGACTACATGTTCCATACGCTCATTTCCCACCCACTCCTTTCCTTATTCAACATTTTCTGCCATAACCTTACCTTCTTTATCTATTTCTTCTTTCTTTCCTTCCTCCTCCTCCTTCTTCTCTCACCTCTTCCTTTGTTTTCTCTTTTTTTTTTTCTTCTTCTCCTCCTTATTCTTGATTTGCTGTGATTTTGTCCACTTCCCCTTTGTTTTCTCCTTTTTGTCTCTTCCTTTCTTTTCTCTTTCCTCCTCCTCTTCTTCATTTTCTTCTCATTTTTCTTCTAATTTTTTAATCTTTGTCTTCTATTTATTTATCCTTTTTCTTCTATTTTCTTCTCCTTCTTCATCTTCTTCATCTCCCTTTTCTTTTTCTTTCTCTCCTCCTCCTCCTTCTTTTCTCATCTCTTTGTTTTCTTTTTGTCTTCTTCTCCTTCTCCTTCCTCTTCTCCTTCTTCTTGTTCTTGTTCTTCTTTTGCTTCTTCTCTTTCTTCTTGTTACGTTCTTAATTTCCTATCACCCCATCTACCTTGTATTCAATGGTATTCATACCATCAAACCATCCCAACCAAACTCTATCCTGTATTCATCCCTCCACCCACAACTCTTGCCACTATCCCGTCCACCCCTCAGTCAAGAAGCTGAGCGTGGACGCCAACCTAACGGGCGATCTGGACATTGACTCCACCTCGGAAGACGAGGAACGGGACAAAGTCGGCGTGGAAACACCGCCCTCGCAGACCGAGTCGCCACGGATCAAGGGGAAGTCCCCAAGGAGAATGTGGGGCAAGCGATTTAAGGTGAGGTCATTGGGGATTCCCCATGAAGAAAGAAAATCTAGGGCTTAGCCTTGCTTCCAGGCCCTTGGGTATTTCTAAACAAATCTATTCAATAAAAGGGTCTGGCTGCAGTAGACTAATCATTCTCATTTTTTTTTCTTTGGGGCAGACTGGGTATAAAGGAGAATGGTAAAGTGGCTAGTCTTGTGTACTAGACTCTATATTGCAGTTTAGATCAGTGATGCCCAATGGCCTGGGAGCAATACTTTATATATCAACATTATTTTCAGGGCATCCATTAATATGTACTTTTCAGCAAGTTTTGAACACAGTTGATATCTTTGCTCATCTTATGCAAATATACCAAAATGAAAAGGAATATGGCTTCATGTGCAGAAATATTACTGTTTCTGCTCATATTCTCATATTGCTTATTATTTCTCATACAGACAACGTTCGTTAGTGAAATACCATACACGGTCCTAATTTTCCTTGCAGTAATTATAAAGTTCATCGTATGACAGGTGCATACTTGTTCAGTGAATGAGCACAACCTTTGTATTGAATGAACTTGTCAGCAAGTGACTTTTGGTATTCATGAATGTGACTGTGTATATGTACTTCTTCAAAGTGTATATATGCACATATTATGTCTGTAACTGACTCACAGATTTCTCTCTTCTTTTTCTGTCACACTTCTCATATTCTCATGTGAAAGATGTTGAATTCATTGCGATCATCAAAAAGTATCTTCAATGATATCTGTCATAAAAAATATGGATGTTTTCTTTATTAAGTACTTTATCAACCTTCTGTGTGCACAGTATGCCATTCAGAGTTCTGAACAGACATTGTTTCATAGGACATATGTATTACTAAGTTACATCAGGGATTAAAAAAAAAAAAAGATTGACGTACCGATGGATGTTTCCAGGAATGACTTTTCCATTTTGAAAGGATATTTTAGGCATACACACAGTAGTAGTAAGGATAGCATGCTCCATCTTAAAATGAATGAAAAATAAGTCAGAAAAAAATCTTAGAAAGAGAAGGGATTTGAACAGGCAATTTACTTTTTTTCCCTGACTTGTTTTTCATTAATTTACAGGATGTAGCATGCTATCCTATGTTGCCGTATGCGTAAAATTTCCATTCATAATTGAAATTACCCCAGAAAGCCCTTTCACTAAAATAAAGAATTTTCCATTGTTTATATGCGGATTTGTCTTCACAGTACATGGTGAATGCTAATAACATGCCATTTTTGTTCCTGACCGATTCTCTTTACTCCATGTATTTACAACCTAAACAGAAATTAAGATCTTTGAAAAAGCTACGGAAGGTAAAGCCTACCTAGAAATGTTGATATGTTTTGTGATATAGCTCCATATTAGCTCTGTTTTTTTTTAATGAAATATCATTTTATACATAAATTTAGAGTACAGTATGTTACATTGATCCCAATGTATTTGTTTATCTGTCTTTACGTTTGTCCAGTATTCATGCCTGCAAGAGTTTTTTTTTTTTATGTATGTATGTCTAGGATTCGTGTTGCTTGCATGTGTGTGGTCATATACAACTCGGTACATGTGCTGGTGTATACGCTTTGTGGAATTGGAAATGAGTTTTGGAGGTTAAAATAGTAACTAACTGAGAAAAAGACTGCTCCTGTGATTATTTTAGCATTTTGTATTGTGCTTTCAATTGCAGCAAAGCAACATTAGACGTTTTATTTAAGATTTACCCCTCCTTAGTTCTTGTGTCTTTCACCTATATCATTCTTTCCTTTTTTCTTCAGTCATTCATAGCTATCAATGTCCACCATTCACTGCTCCTCATATATCACTTCAACTTTTACAGTCTTGGTTTGCTGTGATTTTGTCCACTTTCCCTTTGTTTTCTCCTTTTTGTCTACTATCTTTTCTCTTTCCTCCTCCTCTTCTTCATTTTCTTCTAATTTTTCTTCTGATTTTTTACTCTTTGTCTTCTATTTATTTATCTTTTTTTCTTCTATTTTCTTCTCCTTCTTCATCTTCTTCATCTCCTTTTTCTTTTTTTTTCTTCTTCTCCTTCTCCTTCTTCTTCTTCTTCTTCTTTTTCTTCTTCTTCTTCTTCTTCTTCTTCTTCTTCTTCTTCTTCTTCTTCTTCTTCTTCTTCTTCTTCTTCTTCTTCTCCTCCTTCTTCTTCTTCTTCTTCTTTTCTTCTTCTTCTTCTTCTTCTTCTTCTTCTTCTTCTTCTTCTTCTTCTTCTTCTTCTTCTTCTTCTTCTTCTTCTTCTTCTTCTTCTTCTTCTTCTTCTTCTTCTTCTTCTTCTTCTTCCTCTTCTTCTTCTTGTTCTTCTTCTTCTTAATATTCATCTTCTTCTCTTTCATCATCATCATTGTTTCCTTCTCAATCTATTCATCTCCATCTTCTTGCAATTTTTTCTCCTATTTTCTTGTTCTTGTTCTTCCTCTTCTTCTTGTGAGTTTTGTAGTGTTTCCCCTTTGTGAACCAACTACATAAACAAGATAACTCAGTTTGATTACACCCCTCAATTATCAGTTTCCTTTTTTTTTTATATAGATGCTTAGAAGTTTATTTTTAAGTACATTTATCTGTTTTCCTTATTTTCTACATTTTAGTCCACATTGAGTGTACGTACTGAGTTGGCTAAAACAGGGCTGGCATCTCCTCATTTTTTCTTAATTGTCTCAATAATTGTCCCCTTAATGTAACATTAATTTTCACCCATTATTTGTGCTATGGTGAGATTTAGCATCTGCCTGTTTTTTGGCTTTTCAGAACTTACTGTATTCAGCAAGTCATGATTGAAAAATCAATATTATTACCAAATTACTTTTCTCCAAAGATGCTTAAACATATATGTACTGCCAGATTATGGTCCTTTTTAATATATCTTTATTTGTTTATTCATTTATCTATGTTTTATTTCTTAATTTATTTTTTATTTTATTCTTATTTATTTATAACCTTATTTGTTGTTTTATTATCCAAATTAGGAAAATGCCATCCCTGTATGGATCTGTTTTGGTGGAATGGTGTAATTGGTTCATAACAATTCAACGTTTTAAGTCAGGGGAGAGACAAGTTAGTAAGATTCAATGTATGTGTCAGTTCTAGAACATTGTAACACTGTAGATATGTTGTGTAACTCATAGGAATAAGAATGTGGTACATTGTTTGCAATACTATACATGCACAACAGCTCGAAGGAATTGGCATAGGGAAAGGGAAAGGGAAGAAAGGGAAGGAGCCGCAGTTTTAAACTGCAGTATATTTTGTCCAGTTCAGCATGAAACACAATGCTTTAGCCTAAAGGGCATCATTTTTCATGCTGAACTGGACAAAAAAAACGCGGTTTAAAACTGTGGGTCCTTCCCTTTCTTCCCTTTCCCTTTCCCTATGCCAATTCCTTTGAGCTGGAGTGTACACATATGTAGGGTGGTCCCCAGTGTCGAAAACGCATGGCACAAACACCATGCATCAGGTCCAGAAAGTGATTGTGAGTTACACATTAAAGGGTTACTAAATTAAAAAAAATAAGTCCCCACTAATCTATGTAAAATTATCCACTAAAACGAATTTCACATTCGTTTGGCGCAATTTAAGTCTCATATTGACGAAAATTTGAAAAAAACCGCACGCCTCCAGTGACGTATGAGAAGTAAAAATGCCATAAATGCCAATGGCGTAAATAAAATAATTTATTCACGCCATTCAAGCAATACATTACCAATGGGAACCTGAAAGCTTGTCCTGAAAGTGCATCCATCCATTGAATCTGAATGACAAGATACAGGTGAACGCAATAACGCATTACTACATAGTTAGGGGGAAAGTTGTGAATACATTATGAAAATGGTCTATTGTTGACTTCCGTACAATCTATGAAATTTTGACTTCTCATACGTCACTGGAGGCGTGCGTTTTTTCAAATTTTCGTCAAAATGAGACTTTATTGCGGCAAACGAATGTGAAATTCGTTTGTAGTGGATAATTTTACATAGATTTTTATTTTTAGTATTTTTATTTTTCTAATTCAGTAACCCTAGACTGCACCACCCTTTAAATCAGTATCAGTCTTATTATTCTTATTGTTTTTGCTTTCTTTGAACTATGCATTCCATAGTTGTATACCATGCGTCCAGCACAGAGTTCTGACAGAAAAAATGACATGCTGCCTGTTTGAGCTGCATGAAAGAAAAGATATTCTGGTGACCACCTTGCATAGATGTGTGTCCATTAGAGTATTAGATTAAGAACTACCACCTAGTGTGTTTATCTGTACAATCTGTGTAATTTAGTAAGTAAGGCGGACATTGTGAGTTGTTGAATAGCTTTTACCATGTGGGTTAGTTAAGGCTTGCATGTTATGTGTAAATAGTGTATTGTACTGTGGTTATCTGTGAGGTCTATTTGTAGGTGGTAGATTTAAGGTTAAGTATCTAAAGAATTTACTGGATCTTTACCAGTAGGTAACAGATAGACGGTAGTAATTTTATTTCATGATTGACAAGTGATACAAAATTGATTTATTGGGGTTCAGTATCAGTGCAACTGTGAATATTCCAAAATTGATCGAGTTAGTTATAGAGATCATGAATTATCAACAAATCCCTGTCCATAGAAGAGTTTTAGAATAATGTGCACATTCATTGCATTGTGTATGAAGACAACACAATATAGTCACTTAAATAGTCAGTAATTTATGTAATATGCACATGTGAATTGTAGTACTAGTAATTGAAAAAAATATTACACAGTATGTAAATATTCTACGCATCACTGATTGCACATCGTCCAATATGTTTTCACTATCCGAACTTAGCAAACATAATGGTGACACTTTAAAGCTAACAACTTGTTCATTGTACAGTAAAGTAAAGAGAGTACTTACTAATTTACAATGTATGAAAAGCATAGCATACTATCAAATCAAGTATTCTTCTTGAAGCCATATGTACAAAATGCTTTAAACATTTAGAACTATATTTATCTTAATTTTTGTTGGTCTTCTTCATGTTTTACCCTTCCACATTCTTTTTTTTTACGAGTTACAATCTCACCATCATTCTGTCATTCTTAGAAAGTCAAAGAGTGCTGGGAGGTCTTTTACTAACTGTACTTATGCTACAAACAACTTTATGCACGACTGGTGACCCTTTCTTGTGCTCAATCAGATTCTCAATGTTTTTGATTCCCATCAGTTGTAATCTTATCTTAATCAGTTACAATTCTTGTTGTGATCAAGTGTCTGAATACAAAGTTTATTATTTGCCAAATTTGATTAGGATTGTTGGAAATTAACTCCCATTATGTAAAAACAGGAACAAATTCGGGTATCTGATTTAGCACAAGAAAGGGTCACCAGTCGTGTGTTTAAAGTCGTTCTTAGCTTACAACCAGCTTGATGAAATACTCTCCTCTATTTACGGATGGATCTCAACTCGTATTACCATGTGACAAACAGTTGATGGACATCTTAATCTCTATAAGTTTGATTTATGATTTCTTCTTATTTTCTGATTCCTGCTCTTTATTTGGATCTGTTTCTTCGTCTACCAGGAGGTAGTGTATACTTTTTGCTTTTGCCTCTTTTGTTTGGGAGTTGCCTTGGAAACGTCTTTCTCATTTCACGCTGTATTCTTACCCAGTTTTTTTTTGTGTGGTAGCTACTATATTCTTTCTACAACAAAGATAATTGTGCTGGGAGTGGAGTGTGATTTCCACAAGGGTTTTCTCAAGATGTAGCATATGGTTGACTGTTGTTGATGTTCTTTTGCTGAGGCTTAGATTTGCAGCCTCTTCACCTTTTTTGTATTGAAATTCCTCTTTTGTTGCCCACAGAAATAAAAGGTTGATGTCATTTTTGTAAGGAAGATACAAGATAGAAAGACAGTGAAAAGTACCTGTCCATTAGTTTTAATAGTAGTAGTAGTATTAATAACAACAGTGGTACTGGTGGTTGTGTTACTAGGAGTAGTAGTAGTAGTAGTAGTAGTAGTAGTAGTTGTAGTAGTAGTAGTAGTAGTAGTAGTAGTAGTAGTAGTAGTAGTAGTAGTAGTAGTAGGAGTAGGAGTAGTAGTAGTAGTAGGAGTAGTAGTAGTAGTAGGAGTAGTAGGAGTAGTAGGAGTAGTAGTAATGGTAATAGGAGTAGTAGTAATATCAGTGGTAGAAGTAGTAAAAATAGTAGTAATTGGATAGTAGTATTACTGTCAGTGAAAGTATTAATAGTTGTTGTGTAGCAGTATTTCAAGGAAAGTACTCATATAGCAGTTACAGTTGCTTCAGCTATAGTAGAAATTTATGTCTAAAGGCCACATACTGTACTGGGAAGACAAAAAGCCTTCAAGAGGTGATCGTGAGCAATCTTCCTGCCAATGGTCTTAAATTCATGTATTGCCCATTTTAGAAACTTGCTGAAAGTTATTTGCCCTCAAATGATCCACATTTGGAGTAATTAATGATTATCAGTGAAATTCTCTCTTGTTATTTTCTCACTAATAACTACAAATGTGGATCATTTGAGGGCAAATAACTTTCAGCAAGTTTCTAAAATGGGCAATACGTGAATTTAATACCATTGGAAAGAAGATTGCTCACGATCACCCTTTGAAAGTTTTTTTTTGTCTTCCCAGTACAGTATATGCCCTTTAACTGTAAAATCATATACAGTACTATGACACAGAAGTACTCCCTCCTGTTATAGCATGTCTAATCGTAAGTGGAGTAGTTTGGATGCTGATACTACTAAAAATGCTTGGTGTTCTCTTTTGTTTGCATGCGTAGAAGTTGCAATGTTGTTTTGATTTGAAAACAAAGAAATAATCTCACCAAGATAGTGCAATTGGTATCAACATGGGGCGTGTTGCTATGTTGGGCAAGTGGATGAAAAAAAATATGTGCCATGTTGCTACCTATTGGAACCAAGTTGGCCAAACTCTGTATACATTAGGCTCTGGTGTGTACGTGTTTGTGACCATTGCAGTGAATTTGTTGCAGGTTTGTGATATTCTGGCCCTGCGCAACTGCGTAGTTTGCACTAGAAAATTACTAATAAACGACACAGGATTCTGGGCTACCTCTGCCATATTGGTTCATGATTTTTACGTGTAGCTGTCTTTGAAGGAGATCATGAAAAGCCTATCATAACTTAGTTTGTATTCCTCCAAAGACGTGAATCTGATGAGCTTTTGAGCTAGAATGTTGCTATAGTAATGTAGGTAAAATGCAGAACAAAGGTGTGTATGAAGCAGGCTGCCTGACATAAAGAAAACTCATTTTAAGTGCTAAGAGCTTTGATGAACAGTCAAAAATGCAAAGAGGCAGAGTAATAAAAGTTTTATGAACATACGTTGAAAAATTAGAGAATTATGAAGCTTTTATATACGTAGGAGAGGCATGAACCCCTAATTTTTAGTACTACAAGCTTTGATTTACAGTGGAAAATTAAGATTTCCGTAGCCCAATTTCAAGAATATTAGGTGAAGAAAGAGAGGTTTATATATATTATGTATTCATTCTAGATTCAATATGATTGTCAAGGAAAACGTAGAGAGGCAGTCTGGTGAAATAATGAAGAAAATTATTTGTTTTTCGGGGCTTTCAGGAACAATATAGTAGAATCTGTAATTTGTGGATGCATTTTAGCACCTGTATGTTTGATTTGATATACATGTACCTGTGAGCACCCACTTTGTTGTATACTGTAAATATGATTACAGTACACACTTCTTTACTTGCGTGAGAATGTTTTGTAGTTGAATTTAATGTTTTTGTAGTTGTGTTTAAAGCTGCAATTACACATTGCCTGTATAAATGAACGTTCATGGTGGTTCTGAAAGTGCTGTGCACCGTATCCAAATGATGGTGGCCAGCCTTTAAAACTGCAGTGTGACTACACATGGTTTTGTAGTGCAAAATGAGGATTGGCACGATAGAAACACAGATCTCTCCAAAAACAGTGTGCACCTTGTCCCAACGATGGCGGAAAGCTTTTAAATACGGCCTGTCCCTTTTACAAACGTGTGCAAACTTCATGAAAGTTTGCACATATTTAGCATGTATCTGTGGGATACCATCTGTGAAATTTTAAGATCAGAGATAGTATAATTAGAATAAATGAAAATGTAACTATTTTTCTCTAAGATTGGACTATTTTTGTGGTACGAAAAAAGAAAGCTTGATCAATTATCGAAGATTATTTCCTCAAAACCGAATATTGCGCTTTGTTGATTCCAGGGAAAGGTTATATAGCCACTCTCTCTCTCAAATGATGACAAAGTCAGGGAACTTTGAGAATAAGGTCTGCAAAAGGGACGGGCTACCTTTAAATACTGATGTTGTCAACATGTTTTGAACATGGCACAAAATGAGGATTGGCATGGTAGTCCCACAGATCTCCCCCTAAGGCAGTGGAGTTTGTATCAAGCCTTCATTCTCTACCCCGCATCAACCGCAGTTCCACCGTGTAACTCCTTGAGAAGACCACGATGCCTCAGTGTTTAATAACCAACCATGAAGCTGCCGTGACACAGGTGACCTGGGGACCATTTCATGAAAGTTGTCAGCACTGACAAGTTGTCTTTCTCCGACAGTTACCATAGTAACACTCAGAGGCTAGTGCCTCTCAGCCAATCACAATCAAGGATTTAAATGAAATTGTTGCCACAGACTATTTAGTCAGTGCTGACAACTTTCATGAAACGCCCCCCCCCCCCCTGGATTTGAGTATGGTGTTCACACTGTCTTTGGTGGAGCACAGCGTTTTGCCAAACCGCCAAGATCTGTCATCGACACCGGCGATGTGTGATTGCAGTTTAAGTTCTTAATAAATAAAATGTCTTACACATTCCTCACCACACATGAAGAGGGATCACGGTATGCAGAGTGAATTTCACAGCACCATTGTGGAGTATGTGTTTCATTATAATTGCAAATGATATCTGGGCAATATCCAAACAGGATTATGATATAATATAATTCTTCATACAGGGAAAAATTTACCGGGATTATTAATATGATATAATTCTTCATACTATATACAAGGAAAAGTCATCGTATAATGCATCACGCAGCCACATGTGGATTTTGTTTGCAGTCATGTCCGTGGCCGGTCTAGTGGAAGCGGACATGAATGCAAAAACAACTGGGCCCTGTTGCATAAAAATTACCATTGGTGTTAACTTCGCTAACAATGGCAACTTCAATGGAAACCTTGAATTTGTTTGGCTGTTGAGCTGTGTTACCATCATGGTAGTTACCGTGGATGACAGAGTTACCATGAATGATGATTTTTATGCAACGGGACCCTGGATGTTGCTGCGTGGTGCATTATTGGATGACTGTCCCTATGTATGTGGTATGGAGATTTTCCCTCAAGGCTATGAAAGCACCTGACCCTCGACCCCAATATCTATTTATTTTTCTTGTCGCATATCTTAGTTTATATTGCACATGTGTTGTATTACACCATGATCCAACAGTTGATACACGTGTGTCATTATACATGCACATCTTTTCCCCCATTTATTCCCTTTGTTTCACCCTTCCTCCTTCACGACGTTACATATTTACAGCTATGTCATTCCATTAATGACGGTGGTTTCTATGAATTTCTTTCCTTCTCCCATCACCAGGCATTGAGTAAAAAGGCAGCCAGACAAGAACAGGTACCAGACAAGTCCCTCCCTGTCTGTGCATGCTGCCTCCCCCCTTGTTGAAGAATAGAATTGCCCTATGTTAACCAAGAACCTGCCCCTATCCTCAGTCTCCTCTAGCCCCTGTCCTCCAATCCCCCCCCCCCCCCCCCGCTACTTCCCCAATCTCCCCAGCCCGTTCCCTTGCACTGTAGTACAGTTGTCTTGATTCTAGAAGGAGTGTACTATATCAGGATTCTGCTTTTTAACCCTGAAGTTAAGCTGTTTTTTAATAGAAGCAGAAACATGAAAGAAACAAATTAGCCAGAGATTGACAAAAAAATCTATTGAGGGATAAAATCATAAGAAAGTTCTGGAATATAATGTAGTGGCATCAGGTGCGAAAACAAAGAAATAATCTCACCAAGAAAGTGCAATCGGTAATAACATGGTGTGTGTTGCTATTTACTGCATAATTCCAAACTTTCCCTTTTTCTAGTTTCTGATGATGGAATAAATGAAGTATGTGTGTCAAAGCATATGTTTAATGATATATCAAATGCGCAGGTAAAAAAATGTATCCTTTTTGAGAGAATAAACATTAAAAATGCACCTGAAGGCAGAGTAGCTCGCAAATTATGTCACAAAATTAAGAATTTGAAAATTCATAACTCTGTCACTTACAGTGTCTTGTCAAACCTTCACTCATTCGTTTCCTCCATGTTTTTCTGCATTTATTAAAACCAATGTACCTCAGGGTGAAGTATTCCTTTAATTAACCCATCTTCCCCTGCTAATTCTGACCGTGACACCTGTGATGGTGCTTTTCTTGTTCTGGTATTCTTGGGAACTTCAACCACATCTCATTTCTCTATCCCTTCTTTTCGATGTTCATACTATCATCACTTTCTTCCTTCACCCCTTTGCTGTTTGTTTGATTGTATGTGTACATACATGTTTGTGTCATCTTTCTATCTATCCATCAACCTATTTATCCATTTATTTATCCATTTCTCCACCTATCCATCAACCCATTTATCCATCTATCTATCCATCTATCCATCTATCCATCCATCCTTCCATCTGTCCATTTATCCATCCATCTATCCATCCATCCATCCATCCATCCATCCATCCATCCTTCCATCAACCCATTTATCCATCTATTTATCCATCCTTCCATCTATCCATCTATCCATCCATCCATCCATCTATCCATCTATCCATCCATCCACCCATCCATCTATCCATCCATCCATCTATCCATCCATCCATCCATCCATCTATCCATCCACCCATCCATCTATCCATTTATCCATCCATCCATCCATCCATCCATCTATCCATCCATCCATCCATCCATCCATCTATCCATCCATCCATACATCCATCCATCCATCTATCCATCCATCCATCCTTCCTTCAACCCATTTATCCATCTATTTATCCATCCTTCCATCTATCCATCTATCCATCTATCCATCCATCCTTACATCTATCCATCTATCCATCCATCCATCCATCCATCCATCCATCCATCTATCCATCCATCCATCCATCCATCCATCCATCCATCTATCCTTCCATCCATCCATCCATCCATCCATCCACCCATCCAACCATCCATCCACCCATCCAACCATCCATCCATCCATCCATCTATCCATCTATCCATTTATCCATCCATCCATCTATCCATCCACCCATCTATCACTCATTGAAAAGGTGTGTTTTCTTCTGCATATCTGACCTCCTTGGTCTCTCCTCTCCTCTTCTAAAAGCATTATCTTTCTTACAATCCTTTTCCCCACTAATTTCTTCATTGTCCTCCTCTTATTCATTCTTCCAATACTCGCCCCTTTCTCATTCTCCCATCTTTCCTCTGTTTGACCCTGACATTGTGTTTTGTTACTTGTTCTCAACATTTCATGTTTCAGTCCCTCAAAACCCAATCTCCCTTTGGCATTGCAAATCCTCCCTCCCCCTGCCCTGCTTTAGAAAAAAAAAAAAATAGTGTGTTGTGATGTTTGAAACATGCAAATTAATTCCTAATACTCCCACAACCTGTGTTTTTTGCTGAAACTTTTGCTTGTGATACAAAAACTTGTGAGATTGTGCTGTGAAAACTGTAGTCCACTGAAATGCTCTTATTTGTTTGTCCTTCAAGTGCTGTGCTGTGGCTATCAGATATAGTGTGTATAATCTTTCATGAAAATGACACACCTCTTCTTGCAGGGTGCCATGAATTGGATAGCCAATGTAAATCATTTGGATATCAAATATGGTTACGTCAAATTTTAAAGCAAAACAATAACAATCACCTCTTCAACAGCAAGATTTAAAACAATATAAATAAAAATAATATTGATTATCCCCTTATTAGGATGCTTGCCAATATTTAAAGAATATGATCTAAAAAAAAAAAAACATTCACAGGCTTGATGAAGTTACTTGGCATCGGTCTACATTTTCTTCTTAAATGTTTCACAATGGTTTTAGGCAATATTCTTTCTATTTCATTGTACCATGGCTTAGCATAATATGTCAGGCTTATTCAGTATTCAAACAAATCCTAAACAATGTTATGTTTTTTAGACATGCAAAATTCACATATATGTAATATAGTGTAGACCAAAGTCCTGATATATAGTAGCAGCTAATGAGTGTATGATGTTTGAACAGCTACACATTCTCAGCAATTGTATTTAAATGACACAACCTTTTTGGTTTCTTTTAAGCTTCTCTATAGCTTTAATATAATAAAGTATAGTTCTATTGTCGTTGTAACTATCGGTATATACAGTATAGTTGTATTGTCCTCGTAAATATAGCTACAGCGGCAGATCCATGATCTACTGGTCATTGGCCCTTCTGACAAATCACTGGTCCTGAGTAGTCACTGGTCCTGCAGGTTGTTGGTCCGGGGTTCGATTCAGGGCTACCTATGGATCATGTGACCAATGGTTCATACGACCAATAGCCTGTAACCCTACCATAGAATCTACAGATTCTTTTATTAAAGGTAAAGGGTGAAAGTGGTGATGATCAGTCCTTAACCAATGCAAATCTATTCTATCATCAGGGTTCCCGGCACAGGAAAATCAAGGAAAATTATTCTACTTTTTTCCAGTCAGGGAATTTGATATTATATGCCTCAAATCTGGGAACTTTGATTGTTCCAAAAATCAAAAGAAGTTGGTCAAAACATCATCCATTGGATGACTGGCTGTGGTGGATTTTTATCTAGCCTCTTTGACTGCAGTACATGTAGCCATATTGCATCATCTGAATAATTACAAGCCTGCCTAATAGTAGTTATTTTTTTACATTACAGTGTTTTAAACTGCAAAATAGTTCATTGCAACAACATAGACAAGATGTGAAACTGGAAATGAGTTGAAATAATTATCATGGAATTTTGAAACTTCATCAGGGAAAAATCAGGGAATTTTGTTTTCTTGAAATGCTGAGAACCCTGAAAGGACTTAAGTTGGTTTTCAGAATACTATTCCAGATTTCATTTAAAATCAACAATTTAATCATTTTGAGATGAATACTTCCTGGTATCCCAAGATCAAGTCTGATTGGGACCCATGATCATGAAGTCCCGTAGTCTTCACAGGGAAGCACTCGTTATTCCGAACGTTACGCGACAAATGCTCGGATTAACGAACCTTTTTTTCATTTTCGGACTAACGAGCATCGAGGTAAAGGCAATTTATGCATTTCGGAATTATGAACCTTCGGAATATCGAACTCTTACCGTCACAGCCCCTAACCGTAATGTCCGGAATTAGTAGTGTTGACTGTTGAGTCCCAATCATATCATGCGTGTGCCTGTATTCCCCTTTGTATTTCTTCATATGTGTCGTCATTGTTGTTCATATCTTCCTGTCCGTAGCCCAGAGTGTTATTCCCTTTTTGGTTCCGAACCAACAAATCCAAATGTAAAACGGTATGTGTGTGTGTTTTCACAAGATTTCTGCATCATACATTGCTCACACCTCGTTTGATATTCTGCATAGCTCATGCATGTTCTTCCATACACCCTCTCCTTTTTACTGATCATGTATATGCACTTTCAAGATGTTATCGACATTTTGCCTGAAGAGATTGGTGTTTAAAATGATTGTACCTGGGAATGATTGCATTCCAACATTTCCTGACTGTTTCAAGTATAAAATGTCAATGTGAGGTGCATGTATGATGTTTTGATACATGTATATATTCCTCCCCCCCCCCCCACATAATTTGTATATGATTTGTCATACAGCATAAGGGAATGTTGATGTTTCCTTTTGGTATGTTTCTTTCTCCTCACAGCATTCTTTACAAGGTGATAAACTTGTCATGAAAAGCATGAAGAACTAAATTGTATTTAAAAAGAATATATACATTTAAAGGAGCTAAAAGTAAAACTCAAAATAGTGCAGCTTCAACAAATCTTGAATTCCACTATCAAAAAAAAATACTGTTTTTTGATGGAGGTCATAATTGTGAAATGTAGTTGTAGGTTTGTAAAGCAAAAATAAGATGTTCAAAATAATGCAGCTATTAGGGGAATTGATTAAGTAAACACAGCCTTAAAAATATAACCCTGTGTAGAAAATCAGTGTAAAAGTACAAATTGCAAACATATTCCATTTTGGAAAAGTCAGGGAATTGGATAAAATGCCTCAAATCTGGGGAAAAGTCTGGGAATTTTGATTGCCCCCCCCCCCCCAAAAAAAAAGTAGACAATTTCTGTTATATTTTGTTGCATATCAAAACAAGTTACATTCATTGGATGACTGGCAATAAATGAGTTGAAATTATGATGGAATTTTGAGAATTCATCAGAGAAAAATTAGAAAATTTTGTTATCTTGAAATGTTGGGAACCCTGGCATTAGCATTTGTATACTAATGGGGTTGAAGAAGAATATGGGAATGTTGAAGAGATATACGGCGTGGGATGTGCATGATGATAGTTCCCTGTTTTTTGCAGGAATTCTTTTGCACAAAGAGCACATACAATTTTTGTTTGTGGTTTGTGCATCGCAACAATATTATTACATAAAACGGGTTACACACATGGTTAGAGGGAAAGTCCACCCTGGAGTTAAGTTGGTTTTAATAAAAAGACATGGGAGAGCAACTTGCAAGTGACATCACAAAATTAAATCTTTTAAAGGTCATAACTTTGTTATCCTTCGACGGATTTTCGTCAAACCTTCAACACATTGCTATAATTAAAACCAATTTGATTTCAGGGTGACCTCTTCCTTTAAAACTATATCAATGAGGTGATAATACTGAACATATGGTAAAAAAGGAATATGATAATGAAAGGCATTGATTTAAGTAGGAACAGAGAGAGGAGGAAAGCAGATAACCAAAGTTAAAGGAGAATAACAAATTTTGAGCAAGTCATAACCATAATCACAATATCTTTCATTGTACTCTTCCACAGTGCACAGAGTGGAAGCAGTAGCATGTATTGACTATGATTATGGGTGCATGTTATTTTGGTTTATGTTCATTGCACAGGTTATTTTCACACATAATAGCAGCTTGATCATGAACATGATTAATGTTTTTTATCAAACAGCTGTTATTTTTCACGAATTACAATTTACATCCATGAATCTTACCATAATATCACACAGTTATACCATACCAATCCGTATGCTCTCAGCTTTTAGTTTTTAGGTGTCTGCAGATGCTATGTCAGCTTAATAATGTTGGAGTACCGGTACTTGGTTATAATCGCTTACGAAGTTGTATCGCAGTTCATGAATACATTCTTGAATAGTGAATATTTTAAGCATGTGTGCCTTGCTTGTTTTCCCCAGTTATTCACCTCCTTTTTAGCTATTCATTTAACAAATTTCCAAGATCCAAACGATGTTGCAGGAACCTGCACTCACTAATTCATCTCGTTCATATTCTTAACATGCAGCAGAATTTGTGTATTCTTTTTGGGATGCTATCAGCGGATATTACCAGTTTCTCGATAGATTTTCAGTCTTTCTCTAAGATAGTAGGAGTATCATTGTTTTGAGCAATCTCCTTTCTCTGTCCAATGACAATTGTCCAACGACTTTTTGCTGTCTATCAACAATACCGTCCCCTATTCACCAATCACGAGAAGCGTAAGATGGGAAAGGATAAGAATATCATTGTTTTGAGTAATCCCTTTTCTCTGTCCAATGACAATGCACCTTTGTGCTGGCTATGGACACAATACCCTCCCCATCCACCAATCAGGAGAAACGTAGGATAGGAAAGGATAAGAATACCATTGTTTTGAGTAATCTCTTTTCTCTGTCCAATGGCAATGCACCTTTCTGCTGGCTATAGACACAGTACTCTCCCCATCCACCAATCGGGAGAAGCGTAAGATAGGGAAGGATAAGAGTATTGTTCAGAGCCATCTCTTTTCTCTGTCCAATTACAATTTGCCTATCTGCTGGAGACGGAGAAGTGTAAGAATGGGATATCACTGGCATTAGTCATTGTCTAAACTTATTAGAGTATCTAATTTTCTTTGTCCAATGACAATACCCCTCTGCTGGCTATTCATGATACCTTCCGCTCTCCACCAATCAGGAAAAGCGTAAGATGGAGGAGGAGGAGCTGACTGTGCGGCTAACCAAGCGGGTGCAGAAGGAGGCGCGGCGGCAGCACCATCAGCAGCAGCTGAAGCGCCATCGCCTGGCCCAAGAGATCCAACGTCAGCTACAGGAAGTAGAGGTCAAACAGCGGGAGCTGGAGAACCGCGGGGTCGCGGCCGAGAGAGCACTGAGGGGTGAAGAGAGTGAGTATAGACGGCCGCATCGCATCTATAGCACGATGCCTGAGAACGACAGTTTGCATATCCATTCTGAGCAGCAGCAAACAGCAGGTCCATATATCACAGAGATATATATATTGCAAATCACTGTATCACAAAACCATGAATGCTATTTATTGCAAGTCCGAACCTATATGTGATTTTACAATGAATCATATACTTATGATATCTCCACACATGCGTAGGTCAATACATAATTGGCCAGAGTTTCTAGTCCACATACATTTGATTATAATATGATTTCATTTCTGCACAAAGGATATTATTTTGAACGCTTATCCAGATAGATTTGACTGATTTCATTTCTTACAAGGACATCCGTATATGATTTGATGCTTGTCCATACTTTAATTTGTGTCATCATGATTATCATCATTGCATTTGGGCCGCATTGTGCAGCAGTAGCGACAGCATGTTCCCTGAATTGATCATGACATGCCTGACCTCATTATGACACTCTTCTCAATCACCTCAAAGCTAGATAATCATGGGAGATACGACATAGAGGGCACTCTCACATTTTAGCGCCCTCTTGTCAGATTTCTCACGATTGTCCAGCTTTGACACACAAACATTCATGCATTCACCTCTGTCTACAGGGCGGCCTGTGATCAACTTCCCACCTGACGACGACATTTTTGTGCAATTTATTGCGGTTAATCACCGTAAAATCACACAAAACTGGCAGCATCGCACTTCAATTCTCCAAACAGCATAAGGAAAAGTCATCCCAAAATGCAGTGGCCTTTTTTGAGTTTTTCAGTGGTCATGTCTCATACACAAGAGTGCATGACTGGAAGTAGATATGACTGCAACAGAAATCGGAATCTGGCTGCGTGGTGCATCATGGGAAGACTCTCCCTTATATGGAGTATGGAGAATGCATTGCAGTCATGCTGGCAAGTTGATCGCTGGCGCCCATGTACAGTAACCCCCATCCATTCCCCAACTCTAATGAATTAACACCACCATCCCGTCCCTCCCGCCCTCTTATTTCCCCCCACCCCCGTGCCCCTCCCTCCACGCAGCGCCCGAGGGAATCGACGACACCACCCTGATGCAGGAGTGGTTCAGTCTGGTGAACGAGAAGAACGCGCTGGTGCGCTTTGAGACGGAGCTCATGGTGCAGGCCAGGGAGCTGGAGCTGGAGGACAGGCACAGTCAGCTGGAGCAGGAGCTACGGCAGATCATGGCCATCGAGGGTAAGAAGAGAAAAAGGCATGCCCATTTACACAAACATATTTGGGCATTTCTTAAAGGGGAAGTTCACCCTGAAATCATTTTGGTTTCAATAAAAAGAGACAAATGAAAGAAACATGAGTGAAGATTTGACGAAAATCGGTCAAAGGAAAAGAAAGTTATTTGATTTTAAAGTTTTGATTTTGTGGCGTCACGTGCGAGGTGCTCTCCCATATGTTTGTGTACAAAATAAGTTGATAAATTGCTTTTTTCCCTGTTTTTGACAATAGAATGATTTATTTTCGTACAGGTATGTGTGTAAAAACATATTTCTGATAATGTATCAAATGCACGAGTAAAAGGATGCATATCTTTGTGAGAAAATGCACATTTTCGAAAAAAATTGTAACCCATTAACCCATTTCTCACGTTTAGATTTTCTGGCTTCGTGAACCCAGGTCCAGTTAGGGTGTCAAAATTTGCCATGGAACTGCAGTAACCAAAGAAGTGTAGCTTAATTGCACAATACAGTGAAACCTGTCTATAGCGGCCACCCAAGGGGAACACAAATTGTGGCCTTTATAGACAGGTGGCTGCTATAGACAGGTTCTTTAACACATGATCTCTCTCCGGGGGAGTTAATTTAGCGACCACTATAGACAGGTGGCCGCTAAGACAGGTTTGACTGAATAAGGAATTTGCAGTTTTTCCATGGCCTGTACTTGCTGCTCAATACCAAATATGTGGACTCAGTAAAGAACGAGTTAACTAAACAATTCAATAAAGGGGTCTGGCTGCAGTAGTCTCCAATTTCTTCTCCAACTCGCCCCCAATATGTGGGACGGTCTGAGAAAAGAGGAGAATTCATAAAATGATAATATGCAGAATACATTCGACCACCCATTGAAATCGAATCACTAGATACAGGTGAATGTAATAATGTGCTACGCAGTTAGGGGGTGGGGAAGTTGGAAATACAGTACAAAAACGGCTTATTGGTCCACCTCATCTTACGTTTCAACAACAAATGATGTATTTTTTTAACCTTTGACCCCCAGAGGGCAAGAAGTCTGGGAGTGATCGTGACGCTGAGAAGCTTCTTCTGGATGAGATGCTGGAGGTGGTGGAGCAGCGAGATGCCCTAGTGGCATTCCTGGAGGAAGAGAGGCTCAAGTAAGACATTCACCCTTCCTTAGGTCAAAGGTCAAAAATGTTCACCCTTTCCCAGGTCAAAGACATCTTTCCTTCCCTTTCCAGGTCAGAGGTCAATTCACCCTTCCTTGCATCGAAGGTCAATGACATTCATCCTTACCCAGGTCAAAGACATTTACCCTCTCTGATCTCGGTCAGAGGTCAAAGACA
>OZ022597.1:11701812-11706812 GCA_963669155.1 Arbacia lixula
CTAGTTGAACTGTAACTATTTAAACTATGAAGCATTACACTCCCTCCCTGCTCTCCCTTTTCTCTTCCTCCTCCAGTTTCTTTGGAATCTTCTCCTCTTCCTTCGCCGTAGCAATTTAGATAGCAGTTCTTCTGTACCTCATGTTTTTTTTTTTGTCGAAAAACAGAAATTAGTCTGAAATGATGGTAATCCAGATTTAAGTGAGAGATAATATTGGTTTGAACTTTATTTATGTTCTATGTCATACACTCATTTAATCTTACATGTTAATCTTTCCTTTGCTCGTTTGCTTGCAACTGTTAATACTACAGCAACTAACTGCCTTAGTTTAATGCCTAAACATCTTTTTCCCCCTCCATTCTTTGTTTATAGATGTAATTATGTTAAGTTACAGTGGTGATTATGACTTCAACTTTACACACTTCATCAGTTATATTTGTTGTTTTATATTACTTTGATACCCGACCAGTACATTTAAATGCAGTAAATACAAAGAAAAGTTAGAAGCAGCTGATACCTTACACCATCTGTGAGAAGGGAATGTTGATAAATTGGAAGAGGGCTGACCCCCCCCCCCCCCACCCCCCCAACCCACCGACCCCTCAATTCTTTTAGAGGTTTCGGGCCCCCATCCCATCTTATAAAAAGTTGCGATGGTTAATCCTCTGTCTCTAATGTAAAGAGTTACGATTTAGAATAAATCGCAAGTCAAGTTGTGATTAATCGCAATTCTTTATGAGACGGGGCCCTGATTTGACGAACCATCATGGGGCCACATTTAGCGCCCTTGGGCCGTGAGAATCGTTGCTAGCTCCTGCTGGAAACTTAAAAGCAATCAAGTACTGGCTGTGTCATTTTCATACTGCAGATATGCTTTCCTACTTTTCGACCCGTTTCATTCAAATGTGGCAAAATGTGCGAGTCAACTGATGTGAAAGTTATTGCAATTTTGTTACATTCCTTAATCATTTGTAAAATCTTGTATTTGGGAAGTATTTCTGTTTATTCATAGTATGGTGTGATGTTCTCAGTTTATGTTATGAAAAAGCTCTTCAGTCTACATCGTCATAAAATGTGGAAAATCGTTTGGAATGTGTGCTGAGAAGATGTTGCAAGTTCTCTTTGATTTTTGAAGTAACATATCTCTTCTTTTCTTCATTCATACTTTTCAATAAGAATGTCTCACCCCCCCCCCCCCCCCCACCTTAATCTTTGAGCCCTCTCTGTCCCTGCCACGCTGACTGTACTGGTCTGACTTTCTCAGCCCAGTCACCAATCCATGCATTTGCGTTGTAACCTTTGACCCCATTGCATTTACCTAATCAATCGTAGCTTACAAACGATTGTACAAACTGGTACTAGCAATGCAAATGGCTACACTACTGAGGGCTAATTGGATTTGGGTCAATGTACAAAATTGCTGTATAAAGGAATTTTGATTATTTTTCATGGTGTCCCACGATGACCAATTTGTTTTGTGTGGGGCATTGTCGGACACCATAAGACAACATTTCTAGTTAGCCCCAATGTACATGTAAGTACGATTGATTGCTAAAAAGAAACTTATGGCGTTTTATGGTGTCCCGCAATCTGCAATGCGTTTTGTGTAGAGTATTGCAAAACACCATACAACACTGTCAAGTTTATTTTGTGCACATATAGCTACGATTGATTTTAAGTCACATTTACAGTATAGAACATGGACCTTGTTGAACGCTTCTGATATTTCTTTCCTATATTTTGCATCATGCTATCATACACCATTATATATGTGCCTTATTAGCAAGATACAGTGCCCGGAACCTACATGTAGTTCAACGTCTGGGACTGGTTGGAATCATTGAGCAGGCTTGGCGATTGATTTTAAATCGTATAATTCGAAACATCCTAATTTAAACCACACTTTAAACAATCACCAACCTTGGGACAGGTTGCATATAGGTTTGCAATTATTGTAACTTACTCTCAATGGTTACTACCATGGTAACAGCCTATGAGTTCTCATTATTGCGCACGTTGCCATGGTAACATACAATAATTGAAAACCTATATGCAGCATAGCCCTGCTCCTAACCAATCAACCAGAACTAGAACGGCGCATTAACAGACTCATTATCAAACCAATAGAGTTTGAAATGATTTATCCAACATATTGATAGAGTATTATTCTTTGCAGCATATATATCATACTATATATGCTGCATATATATATATGCATATTTGCTTATTTGCAGCATTTTGTTTTGCAAGGTATCCATATATATTTATGATAAATTATATTGCTTTGTTTAGATATGATGAAGCCCGAGCTGTGTTGGGGTTACAGTAAGTTGTGTGTGTCTTGGTTTCTCCTGGAACGAATACTCTGTGTGTAGAACCATCACTAACTGAGTCCTCGTTCTGATTCCTTCAAGACGTACAATATGTATGCCATTAACAAATTGTCTTAGCATTATAGTGGAATGGAGTATGCATGAAACATCATTCATGTATCGTAGAGTATTACATCAGTTCAGTTTCATCATATTCAGATTTTCTAAAACGTTGACTTTGAATATATTGATGTACAATGCTAGTAGATGTATACTTTGTATCTTGTAGCACATTGATTCATCCTCATGTTAAGATTTTCGCAAAAAGTTCTAATCAAGTATATTGATACACATACTTTTAGACCTATATTTTGTATCATATATCAATGATCTTCTTGTTCCAATCATCTTTATTATTTATATATAGTTAATATTTATCATGATTATTTTTTTAACAAGGAAATCAGAAGTTTTCATATTTTCTTTTCCACCAAAAAAAATGACTTTCAAACCTTTAATAAATATTTTATTTTACAATACAATGTTACCCAAACTTTCTTAATTTTTGCTTAATCTTCTCTCCATAATTTATAATATTTGTTTATGCCCAAACATATTAACCAAATATAAATTGTATATTTTGCTGTATACAATTATACATGTAAAACTCATGATTTGACTTTTGATTGCTTATAGTATGACCATATATGAAAAAAAATCCTTAATATATTCCAGTGTCTGAAAAACAAGAAGCACAGTATTACCAGTAAAACAATTGCATTCAAAATTCTATGATGGGACCTTTTTACATAATAATGTTTGTGGTATTATTCTGTCAGGATAATTTCTCCCCCTTCTAGGGTAAGAAGGGCACAATAAAAAAGAAAGATTCTTTGATAATATTGCTTGTTTTGATAATACTTGAAGTCTGCAATACTGCATTGTGCATATTGTAGTTATAAGATATAAGATCTTGGTACACTCCAGCTCAAAGGAATTGGCATAGGGAAAGGGAAAGGGAAGGAGACGCAGTATTAAACCGTGGTATATTTTGTCCAGTTCAGCATGAAACATGATGCTTTATAGGCTAGAGAATCATGTTTCATGCTGAACTGGACGCGGTTTAAAACTGCAGCTCCTTTTCCTTTCTTCCCTCTCCCTTTCCCTATGCCAATTCCTTTGAGCTGCAGTGTATTTACATATTTGTTGAAGATATCTCATGCAGTGAGAGAGAAATAAATGGCTGCAAGTTACCACCATCATTTTCATACATTTGTGGTGTTGATGTTAGACATGACCCAGTAGGGTTAACCCTCTCAGTACTAAACCATGAAAGGCCATTGGCTTGTTACACATTTCATGTATCCATAGGACTGACTAAGGGGGGGGGGGGTGTAGTCATTCTATGGGCCATTGTTATGTGATCAGACACGGGTCCCATCCCATCAGGGAAATCAGGGATAATTATTTTACTTTTTTCCGTCAGGGAAAAGTCAGGGAATTGCCTGAAAAAATGCCTGAAATCGTGAAAAGTCAAGGAATTTTGATTGGCTAGGATCTGTCTGTCATTCAGTAATATATTGCCATTTCCCCTAATCAGCCAAAGGGAGAATATAGAACAATAGTTGTTGATATACCAGGCATACATATTTGATATCCATTAGAGAGGGTTAGTACTGCTGTTATCATGCAATTTTAGTATTTCACCTGTGACTGGTGCACTTAGTTACGAGTAAAACTCATTCCTCGTCTCATAATTTTTGTCTCATTAGAATCATTTCATGTACCTCCATGAACATAGAGAAAGAATTGTATTGTACTAGGTCTAAACAGCCTTCGTATTCATGTTACTAGCTTATAAAGATGTAAGTGTAGAAATTTATTGTAATGTTACTGTAGTTCATAGACTGCATGCAAATATGTAAACATGTAAACATATACAGGAAGCTCATTATTACCATTAATGGTTCATATGCCCTTTAATAGCCATCTTGCCTGCAATGTGGTTTAACCATCTCAGTACCAAGCGCTGGCAACTCTATAAGGGAAAGACTACCTTAAAGTTAAGTTGGTCTTAATAAGAGTAGAAACATGAAAGAAACACATGAGTGAAGGTTTGATGAAAATCCGTTAAGGGATAAGAGAGTTGCAATTTTTGTAAAGTTTTGATTTTGTGACGTCACATGCGAGATGCTCGCCCATATGTTGTGTACTAAATTCTGTGACAATTTTGATTTTCTCAAAAGGATGTGCAACATTTCACCTGTGCATTTGATACATCATTAGACACAAATTTTCACACAGATTTTCGTTCTGCTTTTATTAAAATTAACTTAATTTCTGGATGGACTTTCCCTGTAATGAATAGGTTATTTTAATGCAGGTTTCAACCAAACACATTGTTCAATGGAGACATTTGGTTCTTATTAACAGGTGGTTGCTAATGCAAGTTTCATTGTTTTCGTAGTTACCAAAATGAAACTGGCAATTTGTTTTTGTGTGTGTGTGCGCATGATGTTTTTCGTGAGTTCATTTTTGCACACATGAGAAGATGAGGTAACTTTATATTTGTTGTGGTTGAATACAGAACGATCCGTACAAATGGGCCAATGATATGTGTAGCGCATTTCCATTTGATGATATGTTTGTTGTTCGCTACATCGTTGCCTGAAAGTAGGTTCATTTTAA
>OZ022597.1:11711812-11751812 GCA_963669155.1 Arbacia lixula
TATGTATGTGTATGGATAGCGTTATCTGAAGACATACATCTGTGTATCTCATACAATGTGAATACCATTGTACTGTGGACATACATTATATGTGTATCTCATACTGTTTGAATAGCATTGTAATGAGGACATATGTGTGTATATCACACTGTATGAATACCCTCATACTGAGGACCTAGATCTCATTATCTCTGGACAACTTATAGTTGTAGAATATGCCTCTCAATCTTGCTTGATACTGCTGGGTTAGTGGGGGACAAACGTAATTTGGCTTCCATAATCACACTATTTATGCAATGCTTGATATTGAATCAAAAAAGTCCTGTGCCTCGTGAACATTGACTGGACATATGCAATGTAAATCATGCATGTGTCCCATCAAGCACAGTACTGCGCAGAGCTCATATCCCGTGTTTCATTATCAACGGAAATATGGGACAAGCGGTCACTTCCTTCTACAAAAACCCACGCATTGTCAGTAATAAAGTAGCTATTGGCTGTGTATTACTAAAGTGAAAAGCAATAAGAAAATAGTTGCTCAGCAATTTTGATACTGTGATGTAGATGAGGCACATTTACATGTTGGTTTGTGATGTTTTGAAGCTTGAGATTTGCAGAATCAGTTACTAAAAATAGAGATACATGTACAATTACTGTCTAATCAGAATTGATTGCCGTTCCAATCTATTGAGAGCTTTCTGAGACAAACAAGCTTTATGTTACACACAGCATAACCCTACTCTTGTAAAAGCTCACCCATGAAGCGTAATTTGTTGTTTAATAGAAAAACTATTTGAAGAGCTTTAGGAACATGTATTGACAGCTCATAAAGCCAAATTGATGAATGGAATAAAGATATTTGCACGAACTATAACCCCCATGTAGATTGCTCTCAGATAAAATCAACAGTTATACACATGTACGTACATTGTATTGATTTTGTGCTGCATGTTGCGGTTATGGTTACTGTGTCAGTGTCTATGCATAATACGCAGTGGGCAAAGAGAGATATTTCTGTGCATATTCAGAGCTTTAAAGGGCAGCTTTTGTCTGAAAATATGCATATTTTCCAGTTTCAAACTTCCTTATCACAAGATCACAAGTTTGGTCACCAGATAGGATGTTTTGTCACATGATATTGAAAATGGTGACAAAATGCTTTCAGAGTATATTCTAAAGCACAAAATACATTAGTTTATAGATCCACCTTGAATTCTACCTGTCACTTCACCATACATTGTGGGCTTTAGAGTGGTATTCTATGCCAGGTCACATGATAGTGTAGATATTGGTCACATGATATCCAGTTTGGTCACCTGATATGAAGGTTGGTCACATGATGTTGAAAATAGTCACAAAATGCTTTCTACCCAATCACATGCCATACATCCTACTTGTTTGAATAATATATTTATGAACTGCGCAGGTTGGTGTTGTTGCTTTATAATTGATGATGTAAATATGATTTTTAAATTAATCTAATTAATGATTGCTGAATATTCTTCACTGATTTTTCCTGGACAGCATTAGATATATTATTCCTCCTCTGTACCCTATGCGTTTTCAGCTGTGTATTTGTAAATAGTTGATTGTTCTGCACATTGGGAAAACAGTTGCTTGCAAATTTATGTACAATTATCATAAACTTGCAGTACTGATGCATTTTTTTGTACTTGCAACTTCTAAAAGTTATATTTACTGAATATCTTGCTTGTGATTTTAGAAGTTATAAATGTATGTAGTAACTTATGTTAGCTCCCAAATATGGAAGACTTGTGGAACATCTGCGTGCAAATATCGCACTTTTCATGAACGATTTGAAATTATCAAACTTTTGCACTTTTGCCGCCTTTTGTTATATTATGACTTTTATGCATTCTGCAATTTGGTATGAAATCAGAGAAATGAGTATTCGTGTGAAAAACGTGATTATATCTCTTGAGTGTTTGAACTTATCTAGGGTATGTGAGTGAATGTGAGGATTTATATCAATTCAAGAAAATTTATGCTAGTATTTGAGGTTGTGTGCATGCGGCTACTCTATTTTCTTATCAGTTACCTTTAAAAGGATGTGAGTTGCAATATAATGCGCTTATAAAAATGGAAATTGCATTGTGTCATATGCTTTAGCGCTCACAAGAGAGATTTACCTGTCAACAACCCCACCTATCTCTCAAGGCAAATTGAATCTCTTAATTTTTACAAAGCATTATCTCGAGGTTAAGATTAAGCAGTGATATTGATATTTTTTCTGCACAATGATTTCTTGGTATTAAGCTCTGATGGTGCAGAAACGTGCTATATTTTAAACGTGCCTCAAATTAAAAAAATATGTCAGACAAGGTAATACGTTCAGTTAATGAAATGTACATGCTATTTTATTTGAAGAAACTCACATACTATTAGTTGTGCACAGTTAAATAGTTTCATGGAGTTGGAAAGTGTACATTTATGCACACTTGCAGTAAAATACATTAGATTATGTGCACGGTCGAAATGCAAACCTGTATTACATATTGTAATATGCTGTCATATTTCATGAGTAAAAGGTTTTTCACACATGGCACAAACTTCAGAAGAAATCAATTTTTCACTCATTTAAATACTCAAACTAGCAAATTAGTAGTGAAATAAGTACTCAAACCAACAAATTAGTAGTGAAATAAGAAGATGCATGGCAATATGATGCATAATATCTACAGATTAGTGATGTATTTGTCTCAGTTTTGGATGTTTTTTTTTTTCTAGCACTAACATTAGTGTATAATTTAGCATGATTAGTTTGAGGAAGGGGTGATCGATTTCTCTTCTGTGTGTGAACAGGTACAACTAATGAGACAGCAATGGAGAAAAAGACTGTAGGTTCTCTGCCACGTGTGAACGGCACCTTATGGTGATTCACGAATGTGTATGGTATTCATGTTGGTACCTTTTCTACTTCCACACAACAAACATATCTGCCTTTCTTGCACTTCCATCCATTTATTGTTGTGCTCGCTCCTTTGTTTGCAAAGCAAAACTGTGGTATGCATTTGATTTACTCTCATCATTAACTCTCTCATTACCAAGCCAGGAAAAGCCTATTGACTTAGTACTCATTTCATGCACCTTTGGTATTGAGGGGGGTTAACCCTCTCAGAACCAAGCCAGGAAATGCCTCTTGACTTAGTACTCATTTCATGCACCTTTGGTATTGAGGGGGTTAACGTGAGGTTGTTTGTTAAGCTTGATCTAGTATATATTGACATTTTATTACCTTCCATGTTAAAAATTAAACTATTCTTTATTGACATATGCAAGGAAGGTCAAGGGATTAATGTGTCAGATTATCTATTTTGTCAAGGAGATGACCTGTCGAATAATTTATCATCTTCAGCTGTTTATATGGGGCATAGTCCATGCAACCAGCTCAGCGTTAATTGATATTAAGCCGAGAACATCAATGCTAAAGTAGGGTTGTGCTGAAACCAAGAGGAGGTCATAACACAATGCTAATTTGTATAAATTGGTAAGATATGTTATGAATTAGAAACAATGGTAACATGTTGCATAAGACCAACACACAGCATTAAGGTGTAAAAATGTTATAATGATGTAAGCTTAACCCAATTTTGACATTTTAACAGCCAATGAGGATTAATATAGAAATACATGCTCAATGGAGTTTGTTTAAGCATTTAAACATATTCTTAACATTTCATAACTTTTTGTATCAATTTCTGAACTACTTTTTATTGCATCTCATCTCAATTTTCTTTAATTGTAAGATGTGTATCTTGAGACTGGAGAAATATGAATGCAATGTTTGTCTCATTCACTAACAGTAGAGTATTAGGAATAATTGTTGATGCTTTTTTTCACATTTTGTACAATTAATTTCAATTTCTCACTTTCATGAAGTTTTGTGGCAAACCAGCATGTATCCAGTGAATTGGTTTGAGAAAAACAACTCTCATTCTCAAAAGCATTTTTAAAGTAAACATGGTCTTGATGTTTTAAGGTCTGGAATGAAATGTGTACCAATTTCATTTCTGAAAAGAACCAAAATAAGTATGATGATGATCATTAATATGTAACTGTTTAGAGTAACAATCCAACAATATACTGTACATCAAGACTTTTCCTGTTATGTATCTACATGCAGTGAGGGAATGGATACGTGCAAAGTTGTCTCTTGAAATTGAAAATGAAGAGAAAAAAGGAGAGTGAGTGCGAGGGAGAGAAAGAAGGAGCGATAGAGGGAGAGAGGGGAAAAGATAGTGAGAGAGAGAAAAAAAAAATGGAAGGAGGGGAGTGTGTGTTTGACAATAAATGGATTTACTGTTGATATGATAAAATAAACTTTTTTATGGAAAGCTGCTATGATAATGTGAGTTAACGATTGTTTTTGTACAGTGGTATGTTTCTAATTATCTTGGTGAATGTAGTGAAATACCTGTACAGTTCGACCTTGATTATCCGGCCACATCGGGACTGGCTGCCGTCCAGAAAATCGATATCTCAACAAAACAATTATTTTTGCTACAATCATTGCAGTGATTGTCAGAATGTCCTACAGAGTATTCGCGTGATCGTGGTAGCATGTGTGTTTGAAGTGATTTTGGCACTGAAAAGTCATAAAAATGTTTTAGAAAAAAACATTGAAAGAATCAGTGGGTCGGCGTCCAGTTAAAAGAGGCGGCAGAAAAATTGAGTTCGAACTGTATTCTGAACAGCGGTTTAAAGAAAATAGTGTATGAAACCTGCATGGACTAGATTTATGGGGCGCCAAATAAAACAACATGAAACATTGTTATTGACTCAAATGTAATTTATTTTTACCCATGGAATCACTATGGTATACTGAGTTTGTCCAGATGATAATTACACTTGATTGAAGTCACTCACTGTTGTGATTAATTGATGAAAATTAATGATTTTGTGACAGCATAATCAGACGATTAATTTTGCGCCCCATAAATGTAGTCCACGTTTAGTATGCGCTCTAAGTTGAATGAACCACAGTTGTCAATATGGGCAACAGAGAAAAGGTGTGTGTGTGCGTGTGTGTGTGTGTGTTTGCGTGTGTGTGTGTGTATGTGTGTGTGTCCATGTGTACCAGTTCCCCTCGCGATATACTTAGATGAGTCGACGTACACCGGACATAATAAAAGTGGTGTCGAATATTCCTTCTTGATTGCCATTTTCTGTAAAGACATGTGCAAATTTCATCTCATTATTTCCGAGCACAGCAAGAAAGTCCCAACCACCAAATTATCACAATCGATCTACTTTCAATGTACATGTATACAAAAGAAAAGGCAAAAACAAATGGAGCTGTTTCCAATCTACAAAATATGACAAATTCGACTTTAATTTGTGTACTGTAAAAGGAAAAAATATAGATCAGATGTACACGCATGCAAGCAGGATTAGTAAGATCAGGGGGATGTTTGGCCAAGCTGGTCATCAGTCCTAGCTTGGCGAAAGGTATGTGCGAGTGAAGTGTGGGGTAAGTGGAAAAATTCAACATCTTATTACACCAATTTACCCCAGCCCAGAATAATATCAGGCCTTATTCGGATCTCAATCATCTTTTTAGATTACACTGATTTTTTTTTTTTTAAGATACTGAACATGAATTGTAACTATGTGTAAAGCTACCCCTGTTCCACCCACATCTTTTGACAAAGACTTTGAATCTGGTACGTGATAGCTGAATTTATTGCATCTTGCAGTAGCTCTATAGACAGCCTCTTGTACTGCATGACTGTTCTAAAGAAGCATGAATAATGTGTGATTTTTTTCCCCTCAAAAAGGGAAAAAGTGTGCGTATGTGTGTAGTCCACGAAAAAAGTGAACTAAAAATATTGTAGTTCAGTGGTGTAGTGTGTGCGTGTGTATGTACCATGTGCGTGCGTGTGTGTGTGTGTGTATGTGTGCGTGCGTGTTGGTTGGGGAACCCAACACCCGAGGTGGAGTTCTGGAAACGAACTTTAAGGGAGACTCCACATCATAGATGTTTTAACTTATTTTTCACACACACATAAGTTAAGTGAATAACACTGAAGTAAAGTTGGTTTGATTAAGGCAAAACATGAAAGACACAAATTCGTGAAGTTTTGACAATAATCCATGAAAAGATAACAGAATTATGATTTTTGATTTTAACAAAACCAACTTAACTTTTGGGTGGACTTTCTTTTTAGGGTTTGATTTCAGTTTTGTTTTAAGTCCCCAGCTACGATGGTTGGCACAGGTTTTTTCGCTCTACTTCCAGAACACCAACTGTCTTAACTCTGACGATTTTTGTACTGTCATACTCTATAAACATTCAGTTTCGTGGATTCTCTGTTCTTACATCCATGTTTCTGCATATGAATGCCTGTGACATCATATTTAGAACGCACGCTGGTATTAATGATCAATGCTAAACCGTTTATCCAAGAGAATGATAAGTCAGTGTCAGTGATATCTCGTGTATCGATAGCACTTAGGAATTTTCAAACCAATTGATAGCCTATCTCACGAAACTCCGGAATAATTGATCAATATAAGGTTGAAGTATTTACAATTGTGTTAAATACTAGTATGGGGCGCTGTATTGTTTAAACAGGCCCGTGATTACATAGATGTGCGTTGCATTGGCTGTGAGAAAGGAACCATGGACGCGCGCACACCCATGGCACTCTAAAAAAGAATTAAGTATAACCCTAATACAAATCATCTTGGAGTCATTACAATATAATATTACAGTGGAAGGACAATTTTCTTGTCTATGTGTATTTTGTAACGAGGTGATTTTAAAATAAGCAAAATCATAAAACGGAATAATTTGGGGAGAAATGCAAATAATGCCGTCTAGATGATAACAGTACATGGGCTGCCTATTGTATGGACTCTTTTGTTGTGGTTTGTAGTTGCATAGCAATAATTTATTCAAGCATTTGAAAATTAAATATCCTTGAGGAATAAAGGCAAGACTTCACACTTTGAACATGGTCTTATGTTACGCAGACGAACATATTTAAAACACTTTGCATAACAAAGTACCATGTATAGTGTCAGTGAGCGCAAGACCGGGAAAGCAGTTTCTTAACCCCCTCCCCCCCCCCCTCCCCCCAGTTCAAATTATGATTGTCAGACTGCTTGAAAGAATGCACTCGACATCATGAATATGGTTTATGATCATGTTAAAACTATTTTGATTTCAATTATGGTCTGAAACATGAGATCATGCGGACTTACATGATTATCAATTCTACGAACGAAATTCCAAATGAAAACCTCGGACATTTCAGCCACTATGACGGGATTTATTTTCGGTATGTCGGCGAGCAGGAAAAATAATGTGCTCTGAAATGTGAAGAACGGTATGTCATTTGGGTTATAGGCCTATGCAGAATGCGCCGTGACAATGCGTTGACAGTGTATTTCCTAAATATTATGATTTTATTCAAATGTACGTTTTGTACGTTTTTGTGGTATGTGTGTTTGTGCGTGTGTGTGTTTATGTGTGTGTGTGTGTGTGTGTGTGTGTGTGTGTGTGTGTGCGGGGGGGGGGGGGGGGGGGGTTGAGGGGGTGCTGCCAGCTGTATATACCAGCTGGTTTGTATAAGTTGTTCCACTAAAATATCCCCCCGATGAAGATACGACTCTTTATGATTGAAATGAATTTCATAAGAATTTCATTTCCACGTACCATTTTTGTTTGACTTGTAGAATTTAAGGGTGTGAAGTGTGGTGTGTGTGTTGCGTGTTGTGATGTGATGTTGTGATACACTGACACTGATCACACGCCATAAACTCAATTTTTAACTTACAAGGAAGCAGGTTTGTACGATAATAAAAGTCATGATAAATTGTATTCCCTTTTCGTTTGTTTATTGATATATGAATGAAGTAATGACTGTGCACGTGCAAGTGCAGTCATGCGATGAAGAAATATGAGTATTGCACGAATGATATTAAATTGGCCAATAAAACATGTACATGAATACATGTGATGGACTAAAATGCTTACGTAAAGTCCAGTGAAATGAATGGCGATGACGAAGGAAGGGGCTCTCGCGAAGGATGATGATGCGGAGACTTAGTGGCGGAAACGCGACTTCGTAAACGTGGCTGAAGAGCCGTGAAGATCGCGATGTCGACGCTGCACGCTTGTGGTGGTGATCGCGGACGAGAAGAGAAGAGGAGCGAAGTGAAGTGAAGATGAATGGCGCTCGGGAACAAAGCAGTGGTGTCGGAGGCCAGAGAAGAAAGGTGAGGCGCTCGGGGACGAAGCAGCGAGTCGCTTGACGTCGGGGCCGAGGTAGAAAGGGCGAGACGAGCCGGTATACCGACGTAGAGCAGTGAGGTCGCCGTAGACGTCGTGGTACAGTGTATAGGCCGTCTTTTGAAGATTCAGAGTTACGGTGAGTTGAACTTCTGAATGAAAGCTGCCGAAGCGATAGACGGGCCGCACTGACAGCTCCCAGTGGTAAATCTAGCCATGTCGGTGTCGATTGCAACGCACCACTGGAAAACTGCCAGCCCGCCGGACACGGCAGGAAAAGACCCTTACAAAAATGTCCTGTGGTAATACCACAGGATTGTATCACAGGATTTACCACAGGAATATTTCTGTGGTAAATGTCCCAATTTCGTATAGGAATTATGTGGTAATACCACACATCAGTACCACAGGAAATACCACACACAGACAGATACCACAGGATATTCCTGTGGTATTTTTTTACAAATACCACAGCAATACCACACAGCAGTACCACACAACAGTACCACACAGGAATACCACACAGCAGTACCACACAGAAATACCACACAGCAGTACCACACAGAAATACCACACAGCAGTACCACACAGAAATACCACACAGCAGTACCACACAAAAATACCACACAGCAGAACCACACAGAAATACCACACGGAAATACCACACAGGAATACCACACAGCAGTACCACACAGAAATACCACACAGAAGTACCACACAGCAGTACCACACAGAAATACCACACGGAAATACCACACAGGAATACCACATAGCAGTACCACACAGAAATACCACAGAGAAATACCACACAGCAAAACCACACAGCAGTACTGTGTGGTATTCCTGTGATACTCCTGTGTGGTATTCCTGTGATGCTCCTGTGTGGTTTTGCTGTGATACTGTGTGGCATTGATGTGGCACTCCTGTGTGGTACTGATGTCACACTGCTTTACCGAAGCACTACCACATCATAATACCACATATCAATACTACATTGGTTAAGGAACTTGTTCTGTAATCTTTTAATAAAAGAGAAACAAATATGACAAATGCTTTGATTGATATAAGGACACATGTATATCAGAAAGCTATGATACAATAAAAGCATGTCATCATTCACTGAATACTTTGGTCAAGATTTTTGTTTGGACACACACTTGAAAAAAGGCAGGTAAAATTATTAAAGAGTTACTGCACCCTAACACCGTAACAGCAAGACTTGACTTCGAAATACATGTACTAGTAGTCAAGTGACAATCCACTGTATGCACAAGAAAAAACATATTGCAGTAATTATATCACTTTATAAAAGAAAACTATAGACCTACATGTACTTAGCAGGTAAAAAGAGAACTAGATGTACATGTAGACCATCCAAATCCACTCCCAAATTTTCCACTTAGAAGCTAGTTCCAGGTTTGCATGCAACATTTCAATTGATAAATTCAAGATTTATTCACTAATGTCAAAGGAAACACTATGTCCAAGTATATATGTACAGGTTTTCTAATTATTATACAGCTTACTCTCGATACAACGAGCACGGATATAACGAGGTTTCGTTATAACGAGAGAAATCTCTCGGTCCCAAATGTTTCTACATGCAAACCTATGGTGCAACACGTCGCTTACAACGAGCACGGTTACAACGAGATTTCGTTATAACGAGCTTATTCTGTTGACCCCAAGACAAAGAAAAACATAACAATTGCGTCCCGTTACAACGAGGAAGGAAAACTCGAGACATGAAAACACCGGCACCGCAAGGAGCCAGACACGCATCTCGTAATACACGGCCACACTGTGTGGCCGTGTATTACAGCATGTGCACAGTTTCTAATACTGTACATCACTCCTTCGCGATCGCACAGCTTACGTACATTGAAAGCACATGGCTTCCAAGTCCGATCCCATCGCGGCAATCAATGATATACGGCGCGTGCAGTTTGTGATACATCACTCCTTCGCACAGCGTACGTACATTGAAAGCACATGGTTTGCAAGTCCGATCCCATCGCGGCAATCAATGACACGGTGCGTGCTGAATTGGCATGATTGGTTGTGTGTCTGATGAGCAGCGATTGATTGGGTTTTTTGACAAAAACAAATGTGATCTCGGACGGGTGAAGTATATTTCATGCACTGAAATATGACATTGAAAGGTTTGAAGAGATAATAAAAAATTCTTCTTGAAATTAGAATACCGCTGGAAATCATCACAATACAAAATGAAATACATGTATGAGCATGCAGGGCAGCGTTAATCTTCAACATGGAACCCCCTCTTACTAATTTTGGAATGACCCACAAAGAAAGTGCAGATCATAACGGTGTTGCTACGTCGTTGTGCAAAACCTATCAGGCGAGCGAGACGCTCTTATCTAACTCCACCTTCCCCTCATATCTCGGCCGTTCAACCCGTTGCGCCGCCTGTTCTCTTGTTTGTCCAAACAATGAAACAACATGTTTTCTTGTCCAGAAGATTACGAGAACAATTGACCTATTAATTTACTGCAAAATAACACCCATCGTATCGGGAATGGTCTATAATTCATTGAATGCAATTAGTTATTGAAACGTCAAAATGTATCAAGGTAGGATAATGTGTTGAGCAAAAATAAATCCCCTTTTCAGTTTGAAAGCGCATATCCCTTTTCAGTTTGAAAACGCACGATCCAATCCCCCTTTCTTCAGTTTGATAACGCATGTTTCCAAGACGGCTATGGATATGAAAACATAGTAAAACACGATGAACACACAATCACACATGTTTTCAATGTATTTTATTGTTTTTTATTATGTTTGGATACAACGAGGTTTCGTTATAACGAGGAAAAAGCCCTGGTCCCGACGACCTCGTTATATCGAGAGTAAGCTGTAGAAGACAAATGTACACATTTCATTTCTAAACAAAACTGAAGATCTAACAGTGTTATACATGTACACCCCCCCCCCAAAAAAAAAAAGAAAAGAAAAAAGAAAGAAACAACAACTAAACATCTTCAGTGCACATGTACATATTTTCATCACAGTCTACCCCCACCCCCCTCCTCCCGCCCTTAAAACGAGCACTGATACAAGATCTCATTATAACAAGGCAGTTCTTCCAGTCCCAATTTCAAGTATGTGCACATGTGCCTATTTGTTCCATATTTAAAGATGCATCACGGTCACGGCCCTGCTTTTTTGCAGGGCCAAATAATCGTGGACTGTACCGTACATTGAGCTAACCCACTTTGGTAAAAACCAATGTAAACAGAAAATGGTCCATAGCCCCGTACTACATGTAGTTCTATGTTTAAAAAAAATATTAATCGCCTGTGCTCATGATGGAAGCGTGCGACTCCTGTTCTTTCCAGTCAACTAGAACAGTCGATCTCCCACAGTCAGGATCTGTACGAAAGAAATTATATAAAAAACAGACAATGACAAATGACAATGAACAAGACAATGCTTGTAAAAGAAAAGAAATCTACTGATACGCACATGTTTCTAACATGAGTGCTTAATGATTATGATAGATGTAATGATTGTAAGTAATTAGCAGCGCCAGCATGTACTGTGTCATTTGGCAAAACTTTAATTGATTGTGAACACAACTAAAATCAATTATTGCCACGTCATATGCCCATTTATGCATGCTTATTGTGTTGATGATGTTCAACTAGTTTTAATCAATTTAAATTGCCATAACTCATAACAATGCACCTAAGTTTGCTAGTCATTCTCTCAAAAGTAAAATAGTACTATCAGCGTGTACTCCAATTCAAAGGCTTTATTGAATACAGTATTACTTTATACACAGCATTGACTATGGAAAAGTGAATTACATAAAAAGAATTCTAATTACAAACCTGTCTTCTTCCAGGACATGTACAGATAATAAGGGCCCCTTCACACAGCTATCTAGGGAGAATGCATCCTTCCTCTTGGTGGTGGCTAGCCTCCCTTCTTTTCCTTTTCGGGGATGCACATGATTTGTAGCTCCATATACACATCTGAAGAAAAAAAAGGAAATCAATTTGTGATAATTATCATAAAATATACACTGTGTGAATACCTTGTCTTTTGAAACAGGTAACAAATTTGTCTTTCATCATTGAATAAGATGTACATGCAGACCGATTTACAGTCACGATTTACGGTCACCCCATCATACAGCACAACGAACAACTGTCCATAGACTGTGTACAACGGATAGATCGTCTCCGCACAGTGATTCGGAGACCGCTGTTTGGTCAATCGCGCAGATCACGTCATGACCATGTGGTTGCCAAAATAATTCCTTCAGACTGCGTGCGGAATTATCGATAGCGATAACAATAACCGGTCACATTGTGTACGCGGGAAATGGTCTTGGTTTGTGATCGGATCACTCCGGTATTGATTGAAAATAATCGAAACTCTGCAATTTCATGCATATTGACGCAACGATCCGAAACCCGGAAGCCAATTGAGTTTGTGCACGTTGCGATAGACTCTATAAATTCCAACGAACATGATGCCATATTGATGCTAATTCTTAAGATTTTGATGGAAAAACAAAAAGTAATCGAAATTCGCTTACCTGTGCACATTGACAAATTGTGTACAACAGATAGCGGAGCGTGGTCGCTAGCGGTCGTGTACATTTTTGCTCATTACATTTTTTTTTTATAGAGAATTGCACACTTGTTTTGGTGGAATACTGTGTGGGGAAATAGAAGGCTTGCACTGCGCATGTTTACTATATTTTCATTCATAAATTGGCTCTCGGCAGTGGCTGGATAACATCATGTAATAAGCAAAAATGTACACGACCGCTAGCGTTCACCCTCCGCTATCCGTTGTACACAATACGTGCCTTTACGGTTCTTGCATCGCAATGCATGATGGGACGGAATTCTAGTACGTGAGCGTTCAGCGATCGCTGCGGTCATATTGTTTACAACGCTCATGACGCTAGCCGCGCCGAGCGCGAAGTTCAATATTATTATATTCATGTTACAGATTTGTTATGTGGATCGGTTCCGATGCGATTACTTTCAGTAAATCTCAATCATATTTTAACGATAAGAACTTTGTTTCGTATTATTGTACTTTTTATTTATTTAATTTCACACATCATATCACAACACACACATCTTTGCACATATGGGACTACCACCCGAGTCTCGAAGACGTCTCGAAGGTCCCTCTCTTTGCTTATTATTTTCTCAACAAACCCTCTAAAAATCATTACTTAGATACAATAATACGAATCAAAAGTTATCATCGTAAAAATACAATTCAGATTTACTGAAAATTTCACGGCGGAACCGATCCACGTGACAAATCTGTAACATGAAAATGACATTGTCGTCAATAACCGCAGCGGTCACTGAACGCTCGAGTACTAGAATTCCGTCCCATAATGCCTTGCGATACAAGAACCGTAGGTATGTATGTATTTGTCAGGTTATTATGCACTTTACCGACTAGATCTAAATGACGTAAGGCACTTGTTGCTAACCTTTTTAACCTCGTTGCTAGAGGTGGGACTCAAGTCAGTAAAGTGCATAATACCCATTTGTCAATGTGTACTGTAGGCCTACAGCAATCCCGTAGGCCGTACAATAGGGGACCAGGCAGTATCGCACATGTATAATGCACACAATGGGAATGCCGCAATACTAATTTTCGTCGGCAGAAAATGACCTAGAAATCACATTTTTTGATGAATTAAGCAGCGAAAATTGTATCTAGGGTTAGGGTTAGGTTAAGAATTAGGTTTAGGGTATAGGGCTAGGGTCAGGGTTAGGTTTAGCAGGTTAAAATTCATAAAATTAGTCGGATACCCTGGTCCCCTATTCACGTACGGGATTGCCGCCTTGTAATACATGTACTCCAATATTACATGACTAACAACTTATGGCATGTATGGGGCTTTATGGGCATGTATACAGAAAACTATTGGGATCTTTGTAAAAACCTAGCTTCAAAGTTATTCAATAGAAATGCTAGTAAATACCATTAAATGTAGGTCTTACCTTGGATTGATTGTCCATGTATTACAAGACAAGGGTCTGTCCTGAATGTCACAGGAGAAGAAAGAAGATGAAGAACCGGGATGAAATGCACCGGGCACACAAACGGTAAATTCAAAAAATGGCAGTCAGTGCAGTGCGCATGTGCATAGCGCGCATGCATGCATGCAAAGTGCAGTGTGCGTACGTGTGTGTGCGCGCGCTATGCACAATATGCATGCAATGGGCATCTATCATGCAGTGCAGTTACAGGAGTGTCCAGCTAGCTAGCTGAGTAGTCTTTTATTCAGACTAGAATTTAACAACCCATTTCCAGTAGAATGATTAATCATATTGAAGTGACTATTTTGTCTAAATCATGCATGTCCCTTTGCAGCTCGCATATACTAGAAGTATCACCCAAAGATCTAAATAAATATTTAAGAGCAAGACTGGGGGGGGGGGGGCATTTTGACCTCCCCCCCCCCCCCCCCCCCCTTAATATCTCGGCCACGAAGGCTCGACACAATAATGCACTGAGATAAAGGAACATGTCGAGCGCGGCTGCATAGTTTTTATTTAGTAAAAATGTATTCAAATTTGTGTCCATCTTAATTTTTATGCAAATTAGATGCATATTTTACAAATGTATTAATATTTCATTAAAAAGAAATGGCATGAAGGTCAAACTTTTGTCGAATATGGCAAAAAGCATAATTAAGAATATCATGTTGAAAATGTTTGAAACAACAAATAAATTCTTATGTATCTTATTGTTTTTGATAAATTCTTATGCATTCTATTGTTTTTTTCATTTTGTCTATTTTTATGATTTTGTTTTTGCTTCACATATGTATGTTGATCTATGTGATCGATCAGAAGGCCTAGACTGGGCACAATTGACAGTGATATAGAAAAACCCACATGCACTGCTGTATAGTATTGCTGTGTTATTTTTTTCTCTGTGGTATTTTATATGGTATTTTCTAGTACCACCTGAGGTATTTTATCGAGTACCACAGGAATACATCTGGACCACAAGAATACCGCAGCCTTTGATCCGCTCACATAACAAGACAAATCTATGGCTGGGCTTCTTGATAGCAGGTTTTGACTGTGGGTCGGGGGGGGGGGGGTGGAGGCCTGGGGTACTTGAGTGTTTACATCGAGTACCACAAGAAAACCATAGCCTTCCGCTCACATTACAACACAAATCTATGGTACTACATACTGACGGGGCTTTTTGAGAGCAGGTTTTGACTGGGGGGGGGGGGGGGGGGGAGGGAGGAGGGGGTATACCTAAGGTCTTTTGAGTGTTTACATTCAGTACCACAGAAAAACAACAGGACCACAAGAATACCACAGCCTTCCATCCACACAAATCTCACAAATCTATGGTTTACCACATGTCTACCTGTAACGGATATTCCTGGGGTATTTCAAATACGTGTTAACAATGCCTGTATACCACAGGCATACAGCATGATCACAAGCATACCACAGCCGTAATACGCTCACATTACCACACGAGTATATAGCACACAACCACACGCTTGCCTGTGGTAAGATCTATTCCTGTGGTATTTTTTGTGTTACCACAGGAATACAACAGGACGTCAAGAAAAGTACCACAGCCTTCCGCTCACATTACCACACGATTATATGGCACACTATCACACTCTTGCCTGTGGTAAGATCTTCATGTGGTATTTTTTGGTGTTATATACCACAGGAATACAACAGGATCACAAGAATACCACAGCCTTAATACGCTCACATTACCACACGAGTGTATGGCACATAACCACACGCTTGCCTGTGGTAAGATATATTCCTGTTGTATTTTTTGTGTTACCACAGGAATACAACAGGACGTCAAGAATACCACAGCCTTCCGCTCACATTACCACACGAGTATATGGCACACTATCACACACTTGCTTGTGGTAAGATATTCCTGTGGTATTTTTTGGTGTTACCACAGGAATATAACAGGACGTCAAGAATACCACAGCCTTCCGCTCAACTTACCACACGAGTATATGGTACACTACCACAAACTAGCCTGTGGTAAGATATTCCTGTGGTATTTTTGGTGTTACCACAGGAATACAACAGGACGTCAAGAATACCACAGCCTTCCGCTCACATTACCACACGAGTATATGGCATATTACCACACACTTGCCTGTGGTAAGATATTCCTGTGGTATTTTTTGGTGCTACCACAGGAATACAACAGGACGTCAAGAAAACCACAGCCTTCCGCTCACATTACCACACGAATGTATGGTACAGTACCACACGCGTGTCTGTGGTAACTGATTTTCCTGTGGTATTTTGTGTGGTAAAGATCGGTACCACAGGAAATACCACAGGACATTTTTGTAAGGGAAGAGTAGAAGCGCCGTAAGGCGTGGGGGACTTCTCGTGTCCGAGGAGATGCGTGCCGACTCGATCAAGGTGTATATTGAGAGTGAGGAACAAAGACTGGAGAGCGCTGGTGGCCAGTGCGAATCAGCGTGATGGTGAACAAAGAACGGTGTTGTTCACGTGGTATCGATGCGCGGTTGGTTGAACAACATGAATGGATGGTTTGTAATGGAAAGAGAACTAGGGGCAAAATACATGGATGGCAAATCTGAGAGAGCTAGTAGTTAACGAACAAAGAAAGAGTGGCTGTATAGAGTCACTACATTACTCCCCTGCCAGAATCGAAGTTGTGGATGAAATCCACAAACGAGAGGCGATATAGGATAAACATGTTTAAAAAATATCGAATCAGGGAACGATAAAATCGTACACTCAAGCTTCCAAGTAATCACGTCGGGGTCACCAATGTAGAAATCGTTGTTAGGAGATATAAATTATGCTTCTACTTACATAATATGTGTCACGGTGCTGATGATGCTTGGATCGGCGCTGTGATCGGGCAGGCACTGATGTAGTTCATATAATATGTTCACGAGGCATACATGCCAAATGTTTGTTTGTACACTGTTTGTACAAGAGTTGATGGTGTATAACACAAACGAAAAGGATGGAACGATATGAGTTACACGATGTTACTTCCTTTTGAAAAAGGTATCGCGTAGTAGTGGACGTATGTCCCAGGTTGAAAAGTCCAGAGCTAGAAAGTGTTATTCCTGCTGGAGAGTTTGTGTTGAGTAAGTCCGAGTGTTTCCGTGGTTGCGAGGAGAAGTCATGATGAGATGAAAAGTGATGAGGAGATGCCCCAACATCTCGAGAAGTCCACGATGTAGATTATGAATTCTGATTGGTCAGAATTTCCCGCTGTTTTGGCATAACAACTGCGTGAGTTCGGTAAAATCACCGGAAAGAGGGTTTCCGGACTCTCGCCGCAAGAACAGATAAAGGGTGTTCTGTTATATATCACTCTTGCCGCAAGAACAAAGAGAGTTTGTTATTAAGGGTGTTCTGTGAAATGTCACCCGTGTGGGGTCCGGACATGTAATTCAAGATAGCAGAAATTTAACTTGTTGTTCCTTAAAACATGAGCCGCTACATGTAACCCCCTCCTAGATCGCAAGTAATACACAAAATGTTGAACGACGCGATCGAAAGAGAAAACAAAAATTATGTAGCGATGTAAATACACAAAGAAAACGTGGAACAAGCTCGAAAACGAGAGCGAAATGAATAAAATCTTCATCCAGAGTTAAACACGAGGTACTGCACGTAGCGAGCAGGCCAATGCACACGACGACCCGATCTCGTCTTCCGCACCTCCGGTGCAGTTAGCGACGGAGGAGAAAGCGTGGGAGACGAGCTGGAAGAGGTAGTGGTGGCAGTGGGCGTGGCAGGGGGCGTGGCAGGGGGCGCGGTACGCCCAACCTGGGTGCTGACTGGATGTGCGGTGGAGGGCGACGGAGGGGTCGGGCCCCGATGAGGCTCGATATACGCCGGTTTGAGGCGGTCCACGCTGACGGTGTCGCGTTTTCCGTGGTGTTCGACCACGAAATATTTCTCCGCGCGCCGGATGACCGGATAGGGGCCTTTGTAGGGAGGCTGAAGTGGCTTCCTTACGGTATCATCCCGGATGAAAACATGGGAGGATGAGTGCAGATCCGTGTTCACATACGACGGCTTGTGTTGAGCACGGGTGCCGCGCGGACGCATGTCGTGCATGAACTTGCGGAGGCGATGGACGTAGTCGCATGGGTCGAGGTCGTTGACCGTGTCGGCTGCAGCAACGAACTCGCCAGGTAGGCGAAGTGTAGTGCCGTACACAAGTTCAGCCGTAGAGCACGCAAGATCAGCTTTGACAGCAGTGCGTATTCCGAGTAGAACTAGCGGTAGATGCTCCGTCCAACGTGCGTCACCATGTGCTTTAAGCGAGGCTTTAAGCTGGCGATGTAATCGCTCGACCAGGCCGTTAGCAGCGGGGTGGTAGGCCGTAGTGCGCAGGCGATTTGACCCTAGCAGGGTTGTCAGGTGTCGGAAAAGATTGGATTCGAACTGGCGGCCCCTGTCAGTCGTGATGGTGGACGGGGTGCCGAATCGAGCGACCCAATTCGTGATGAAAACGCGAGCGATAGTCTCCGCTGAAATATCCGAAATGGGGAATGCCTCCGGCCAACGCGTGTAGCGATCCACGCATGTCAGAAGATACGAAAAACCGTCTGATGGGGGGAGCGGGCCGACGATGTCGATGTGTACGTGGTCAAAACGGGCGTCGGGTGACGAAAATGTGCCAAGCGGTGCTTTGTTGTGGCGATGCACTTTACACCGCTGGCATTGAATGCATGTCTTAGCCCACGAGCGCACGTCACGGTTGATTCCAGTCCACACGAATCTGTCTGTGACGAGTTTCTGCGTAGTGCGAACTCCTGGATGAGACAGATTGTGTAAAGAACGGAAAACTGACCTGCGGAACGAGACAGGTATGTACGGGCGAGGAGTGCCGGTGGACATGTCGCTCAATATCGTACGATGCGATGAGGGAATAGGCACGGGTACGAGCTGAAGCGAGGTGTCGCTGAGGTGCGCGATTTCGTCATCGCCTTCCTGGGCGATGGCGATAGCGTCGAAGTCGATTTTCGCGTCATCGAACTCGAGGCTGTTGATGTGTGCGCGAGAGAGGGCATCGGCGGCGAGGTTGTCGTTGCCTGAGATGTGCCTTAAGTCCGATGTGAACTGGGAAATCAGGTCCAAATGTCTGATCTCGCGTGGCGTATATTTGTCCGGCCGGGCATTGAGCGCGTGGATGAGCGGCTTGTGGTCGGTGTATACGCAAAAGGGACGTCCTTCGAGGAGATGGCGGAAATGTTTGATGCAGAGGTACACGGCCAGTAGCTCTCTGCCAAACGTGCTGTAGCGGGTCTCCGCTGGCTGCAAACGCTTGGAAAAGAACGCAAGTGGCTGCCAAATCCCGTCCACACATTGTTGTAACGCCCCACCCACACCCATGTCCGAAGCATCGGTGAGGAGGCACAGTGGGGCGTCGGTCTTGGGGTGAACGAGCATGGTCGCGTGGCTAACGCACGTTTCACGGCATCAAACGCATGTAAGGCTGGATTCGCGAGCGTGATGGGCTGATTTTTCTTCTTCGCGTCTTTTAACATGTCGGTTAAAGGCTGCATAGCATCAGCACACCGCGGGATGAATCTGCGATAGAAATTGACAAGGCCCAGGAATTCTCGCAGCTTTCGAAGCGAAGTTGGTGGGGGTAGGTCGAGGATGGCTTGAACCTTGTCGGGGAGAGGAGCGATGCCGGCGTGGTCAACGACGTGGCCGAGAAAATGCAGCGACGGGACGCCGAGCTCGCATTTGGCCGGGTTGATAATGACCCCGTATTCAGCGAATCGTGCGAACAGAGTGCGAAGATGTTCTTCGTGTTCGTCGGGCGAATCGGTTGCGACGAGGACATCATCGATGTACGCGTAGGCGAACGGCAATCCACGGAGAACTTCGTCCATGAACCTCTGAAACGTTTGACCCGAGTTTCGGAGGCCGAAGGGCATGCGGACGTATTCGAATAATCCAAAGGGCGTGGTGATGGCCGTTTTGTGGACGTCGGATGGGTGCACAGGGATCTGATGGTAAGCTTTGACGAGGTCGATCTTGGAAAATATCGATTTTCCCTCCAAACCGGCTGCGAAATCTTGGAGATGCGGCACGGGGTATCGATCGGGAATCGTCGACTTGTTAAGTGCACGATAATCCCCACATGGTCGCCAGTCCCCTGGGGTCTTCTTGGGCACCATATGAAGCGGTGACGACCAGTTGCTCTTGGACGGGCGTACGATGCCAAGCTCCAGCATGTGGTCGAATTCTGCCTTGGCGACAGAAAAGCGATCGGGAGCAAGACGCCGTGGACGCGCAGCGGCTGGTGGTCCCCGGGTCTCGATATGGTGAGTGACTGAATGCTTGACGCTTGACTCGGTGTACACGGGTTGTGTGATACCCGGATGACGACGAATCAAGTCGTCGAATCGTGATCCAGTCGACTTCATCATTCTCAGACTAGGGGGCGGTGCAGAAGTCCGAGCGACGACGCCATTGACCGCGAGGTTGGTTGTGGCGTCAATCAGTCTGCTGTGTTTGACGTCAACCAGCAAACCGAAATTGGTGAGAAAATCGGCCCCAATGATGGGCGTCGCGATGTCCGCGATGATGAAAACCCACCGGCACGTGCGGCGGAGGCCAAGATCCAGTGTGATTGATCGTTCACCGTAGGTGGAAATTGGCGACTGATTTACCGCCTGGAGTTGAAACCGAGACGATGTGGAGCGCCTATCTTCCGGGGATGGGGGAATAACGCTGACTTCCGCGCCGGTGTCGACGAGGAATCGAAGTCCCGAGATCCTATCCGTAACATAAAATAGGCGACTTTGAGGGGATGCACCAGTGGAGCTTGTCGCCATTAGCTGCTGGTTTGCCCGTTTCCCTGGGCCGAGTTGCTATCGGCGGATGGCGTGGATGATGACGCGGTGAATGAGCACGGGGATTCACACTTGTGTGCATTTGCCCCGTACCGACTGTGGTACCAGCATTCGCCGCTGCGCTGCTGGGAGCGCGCTCGCTGGCTTGGGGCACCGCGTGAATTAGAGCGCTGCCGTCTGTCATTGTAGCGTCGATCTCCGCTACGACCACGGTCCAATCGCGACGCTAGGGCTTGAACTTGCGTAGTGAGGTTGGATATCTGCGCTTGGAGTCGCTGAATATCCCCGGGCGGAGCGGGCGGAGCAGGCGAACCGGGCGGAGCGGGAGATGGAGACGAGAATGCAGCGAGGGTGTTGACGGCGTGTGAGCTCGTCTCAATGATTTTGTCCGCGAGGTCGGCGAGCTGAGCGATGTCCATCGCGTCGCGTGTCGAAGCGAGTATGAGTTGCGCGTTCTGAGGTAGTCGCTGCAAAAATAACTGCTTCAGAACGTTTTCTTGAAGGGTGCTAGACCCCAAAAGTTGCTGCATTCGTCGCAGGAGCTGCGACGGCTTTCTGTCTCCGAGCTCCTCCGATGTCAGGAGCTGTTGGAGACGCTTCTGCTCCGACGACGACGTCCTCTTCACTAGTTCGCTTTTGAGAATATCGTATCGATTCTCGGCGGGAGGCGAGATAAGGATGTCCCTAATCTCTTGTGCGAACTCCGGCTGTAGGGAGGCGACAACGTGTGAATATTTGGTCGCCTGTGATCGAATATTGCGCGTGTCAAAAGTCGCCTCGATTTGCGCGAACCACAACGTTGGGTCGTGCGGCCAAAACGGAGGTAGCTTGATGCTGACAGCCGACACGGAAGGTGCGGTCGAATGCGCGACATCGACGTCCTGATTGCTGTCGGCGGCAGAGACGGATTGCGTTTCTTGCTCCGGCATGATAAAAATGAGTGCGAGATCACGCGTGAGGAGCAAAAACAAAGTTCCAACGGGTGAATAAAAGCGATATATGAAATGATTGTCCTCGAAGATATAATCGCAAATAGAGCACCGTGTCCACACCGATAAGATCACGTCGGGGTCACCAATGTAGAATTTAAGGGTGTGAAGTGTGGTGTGTGTGTTGCGTGTTGTGATGTGATGTTGTGATACACTGACACTGATCACACGCCATAAACTCAATTTTTAACTTACAAGGAAGCAGGTTTGTACGATAATAAAAGTCATGATAAATTGTATTCCCTTTTCGTTTGTTTATTGATATATGAATGAAGTAATGACTGTGCACGTGCAAGTGCAGTCATGCGATGAAGAAATATGAGTATTGCACGAATGATATTAAATTGGCCAATAAAACATGTACATGAATACATGTGATGGACTAAAATGCTTACGTAAAGTCCAGTGAAATGAATGGCGATGACGAAGGAAGGGGCTCTCGCGAAGGATGATGATGCGGAGACTTAGTGGCGGAAACGCGACTTCGTAAACGTGGCTGAAGAGCCGTGAAGATCGCGATGTCGACGCTGCACGCTTGTGGTGGTGATCGCGGACGAGAAGAGAAGAGGAGCGAAGTGAAGTGAAGATGAATGGCGCTCGGGAACAAAGCAGTGGTGTCGGAGGCCAGAGAAGAAAGGTGAGGCGCTCGGGGACGAAGCAGCGAGTCGCTTGACGTCGGGGCCGAGGTAGAAAGGGCGAGACGAGCCGGTATACCGACGTAGAGCAGTGAGGTCGCCGTAGACGTCGTGGTACAGTGTATAGGCCGTCTTTTGAAGATTCAGAGTTACGGTGAGTTGAACTTCTGAATGAAAGCTGCCGAAGCGATAGACGGGCCGCACTGACAGCTCCCAGTGGTAAATCTAGCCATGTCGGTGTCGATTGCAACGCACCACTGGAAAACTGCCAGCCCGCCGGACACGGCAGGAAAAGAGTAGAAGCGCCGTAAGGCGTGGGGGACTTCTCGTGTCCGAGGAGATGCGTGCCGACTCGATCAAGGTGTATATTGAGAGTGAGGAACAAAGACTGGAGAGCGCTGGTGGCCAGTGCGAATCAGCGTGATGGTGAACAAAGAACGGTGTTGTTCACGTGGTATCGATGCGCGGTTGGTTGAACAACATGAATGGATGGTTTGTAATGGAAAGAGAACTAGGGGCAAAATACATGGATGGCAAATCTGAGAGAGCTAGTAGTTAACGAACAAAGAAAGAGTGGCTGTATAGAGTCACTACAGACTCTTACTCCCTCCCCATCTCTCTCTTTCTCTCTCGATCCCTCTATATACCCCCTCTCGTAACTCTGTGTGCACCACATGTGACTTCATTCACAAATAATGCACATTCCCGATAGATCGAGCAGTACTTTAAATCTGGCACACAAAGGGTTAAGCCACTCATCTTTAGAGGTGATTGGGTTGCACGTCACAAATCTCATTAGTTTGCTAATTATTGCCTGATCGTTTCGTCTTAATTCAAAGGCGAGGGCGTAAGTCTCTCTCCACTCCCCCCCCCCCCCCCACACACACACTACATCCCAATTCTCTTACTTTCACCTGTCATGCTGGCTTCCACCCCCCCCCCCCCCGAAAAAAATAAGATAATAATAATAAAAAAAATAAGAAGAAGAAACAAAAAAAAAAATATATAATAACAACTACAATAATAATAATAAAAATCCCCGGCATCTCTCTCCGCTCTCTCTCTCTCTCTCTCTCTCTCTCTCTCTCACTCTCTCTCTCTCTCACATACTAGTATTCATTTTTGTTTGCTCATCTGATCCCTAGCTCCCATCTCTACTCTGTCCTCCCCCGGCCCCCCTCCCCTCCTCTGTCGTTCTTCCTCCCCCCACCCCCTCCCCCGGGCCCCCCCCCCCGCTCTCTCTCTCTCTCTCTCTCTCTCTCTCTCTCTCTCTCTCACTCTCTCTCACGTATTAATTTTTGTTTGCTTCCATTTTTTTGCATCCATCCCGCAATTCGGCATTTTACCATTTATTTTATATTATATTGCATAAAAAAAAATCAAGCCAGAAGAAGCCAGCCTAGCATCACAACAAGGAACACACTTTTTTTTTATTAGGCCGAAGCTAGAGTACTCCGCTGTTTTTCAGAAAGACCAAACAGAAGTAAGCACGAAATTCCCAAGTTTGCTTGATGATAGCGTCAGAGGTTGACTATTTTGTGTGTATTGAATATGAAACATCGTATTCTGAAAGCTGTAGATCTACGGTCGAGATCATGACATGAGGAACTTCGAAATTAGTTCTACTCTTGGTCCCATAAATACGATTTTGTGTTTGTACCACGTCGCCTTAATTGGCCCGGTCCCACTGGCACTGCACTTAGTTACGGATGGAAAGAGAATGTAAAACGTAAAGAAATCTTGCCTTCTGTTGGAAAGCGCTTTGCATTCATTGTGTACTCATTACATACGTGTTTCATACGCTCTATCCATCCGTTCCATCGACCATCCGTCCAAATTTTGAGCTGCACTAAACTTTTAGAATGGATTGAACGGATGCAAAGAAGATATAGGCCTACAAATTAATACAGCTTATGTTTAATGGATAATCTCGAATCCGTTTGTTGCTCGTATTTGTCGTGGATTCACATGGTACACGGCGAGAAATTCGTCCGTTCTTATCCGTTCTAAAGGCCCGGTCCGGCACTTCCGGATGCTAAGAGGATGTCCAATTTTGTCAATTTCTTGAGCGGATGAAAACGGATGGAGCCAACCCCGCAATTTTGTTCGTCTGCTGTGTCCTTCATGCATACGTTTTGTGTCCATCGGCCTGTGGGATGGGACCAGGCCTTCAGCTAGGTGTAGAGTACGAACTATACGCACAATTTTACAGATATGGTTTCTTTAATATTTCAGTAAACAATGGGTGATTCTGAAGATGAGGATGTTCTTTTTGACAACGACCATGGCCGGACTTTGATTGGAGGCAAGCAGGTTAAGAACGTGGACGATGTCTTAAACAGCGGACAAAAAGACAGAAGAAAGCTCAGGAAAACCCTCGCTCTCTGCTTTGCATTCCTGAGCCTGGTGAGAAATAGTTTTTTTTTTTTTTTTTTAATCTTTTCCAAATTGTTATTGATTTTCAAATTTGATTTTATAACACTACGACACTAACCATACAGGACTCAAATAATTGTGTAATATTACAGGAACAATAAACAAATAAATCATAGTAACAATTAAAAAAATAAACAATAAACCTGACAAAAAAGTTTAAAAAAATCACTTATGGTTGTTTGAATTGTACCATTATCACAATATAATATAAATTTAAAAATAAATGTTCAATATGGGACCATTTCCTTAAGTACATCTATTCTTTGTGCCTTTGTTTAGCAAATTTTACCAATGTTATGTCTGCTTCTGAAAATGATTGTGTCAAAAGTCTCAAAACCTATTAAACTAAAGACTAAGTTCTTTAATTTCTGAATATAAATGCATCTCGTCAATAAGATAATTAAGTGATTTAATAATGTTTTATGTGGTTCCTTCCAATCCTCTATTAATCCAAACATCATTCTTTTCCTAGATGACAGATAGCTTTAAACCAATTCTACCAAAAGCTTATCGTAATTCTTCATATTTTATTATTATATGTAATGAAAATGTACAACACCACCTTGCCCAAGGTCTCCCAGACCATTTACATTGTGGTCCAGTGTCGTTATATCAGGGTCTGAGGCTTGTAAAGTAGCCCTTAATAATGACTTCTATTCCCCCACCCTTTTTCACAGGGTCTGTTCCTGGCTATCCTAGGCCCCACCCTTCTCAGGCTAAAGCAACACCTCAACACCAGCTTGCCTAAGGTCTCCCTGACCATTCACACTGTGGTCCAGCATCTTTATTTTATGGTCTGAGGCTTGAAAAGTAGCACTTCCAAATGACTTCTATTCCCCCCCCCCTTTTCCCGCAGGGTCTATGCCTAGCTATCCTAGGCCCAACCCTGCACAGACTACAGCAACACCTCAAGACCACCTTGCCTAAGGTCTCCCTGGTCTTCACCGGGCGTAGCCTGGGCTACCTGATGGGGGCAGCCCTGGGAGGCCCCCTCTTCGACTGGCTCAACCCCATGCTGCTCCTAGCTGGCTCACTGCTCCTCTGTGGGATCGGCATCCTCGTCCCCCCCTTTTTCCAGTCCGTGGCTGCCGTAGCGATCGCCCTCAGCACGGTGGGCATTGCCATGGGTTTCCTGGACACAGGTAATGATTCCGTGATACCCAAACAAGACACACATCTTGCATAAAGTAAATGTTGTATCGTACTGACCGGCGTATAAGCTGCATGTTTTTTTTTTGTTTAAATCACGGCAAAGTCTGGGTTCGGCTTGTACGCGGTCTTTCGAACCAGTGAATAACTGGCAGACACAACACGTGTATGTATGGGACTAAGCATTGTGTGACAACATTCAACAACAAAATAGATGGCTTTGATAGGCATCCAGTGTGACACAATTGATTACCGGTAATACGATTTCAATCACATCACCAGCATAATTACTGGTACACAGAAAGCATCAGGAGTAGTATTTATCGGAGACAACTCAAAGATAGCTACGGCTCAAACTAGCATACTCTGTGAGACGGGGGCTGCCATTGTTTCTTTGATCTGCGGCGGTCTTCTGTATACATGCTAGCCAAGTAACGTTGAGGGCGTAAACACTTACGTGTTACGGTCTCGTTTTAACGCCCTAAACGTTGTTGGCTTGCATGTAGTTTGTACAAATCCACAAAATGTTTGGCCTGATTTATTCACTAATTACTCCAAATGTGGATCATTTGAGCAGGAAGGTGTTAGAACTGGAGTCAACACGAAGAATAATTTATTCCTACACCAGTCGCGATCATTGATAGCACAATAGAATATTTGACGCATTTGGTTCTTTGATCCAGTGACGACCGCCGCCAAATATGCAAAACGAATTTTTGATGCATTTAGAGGAATATATGTTCTGTATGCGCAGAAGATTTCAGAACCACTTCATGAACTGAACTGCATGTGCAGTAGTAGTACATTTTATAACGATACGATTCTGTGAATTTCAGATTATATTGTTGCTTCGTTTTTGTGATAAAATGAGAATACTGTAGAAAACATGTCAGAGAAATGCCTTCATATCGCACATTGGGCAATCATATTTCCTTAAAAATATCTTGTAAATCGTTCATTGAGTGTTTCAACTTTCATGAAAACAACCTCAATTTCGTGTCCGGAGATGTCCGAAAAAGTTATGGACCAAATTCTTTCTACAATTTTATCAAAATTTTTATTCGCTCACCCCAAAACTTATTTACAGTGTGTGTAAAAAGATCAGCTATGAACTCCCAGCGAAGGCTGAACGGTTGACATATTTCTCAAAACAGATTTTCTTTTGTTATTCAGAGGAAGGCACTGCCTAATTAGAAATACAGCGTATTGTTTGAAACACCTGAATGTCTTGAATTTCTATGAGGCGGCGGTCATCATAGATCAAAGGAGGTCTATCCGAGCGCAGTCCATCCATGCTACATGTAGGTCCATGATTTGAGGGAAAATAGCTTTCAGCAAATTTCTAAAATGGACAATACATGAATTTAAGACCATTGGTAAGAAGATTGCGTACGATCACCTTTTTGAAGGCTTTTTGTCTTCCCAGTACAGTATATTCCCTTTGAGGCTGTGAGTGCAGGTCTAAGCATTATGGAGCACAAATGGTCCTTATAGACAGCCAGTCCCTTTTTCAGATCACCACAAAACCGTCGAAACATTGGCAAAACATATAGAGAAGTGTCAGCAAGCTCTATATTCACAATTTGAAACTGATACGTAGTGTAAAATTCAAATAATGCACGTAAACAACGTATGATTAATAGTCTTTACCCCAGGCTCTTAGCAGCTTGTGTTGAAATATCTGCTTTATTGATTAATCTGTTAATTAAATTATAAAACGCATTATGAAAAAAATTGTTCTTCAGAAGGAATCATCTCCAAAGTTTGTTAGTTACTCATAAAATTAGGATTTCACACACGCATAATAACCACATAGATACTGTAACAAAGACTAATACTTTTTTCGTGGTACGAAAAAAGTCGGTTTGAAATTAAACGGCTGAAATTTTTTACATATACAAAAAGCTTCAACATGCTATATTCTTAGAAATGGTCTTGAATCACACTTTCTTCAATTTACGATCGTGATAGATGATTTCAAATTTTAAGCTTGCAAAAGGGACTGACAATCTTTAAACATGCACATTTGGCTTAACATGCTAAATTTACACCAGTTGCCATGGTTTAGACCACTGTTAAATTCAAATTGATAAGAAAAAAAAGGTCGTAACCATAGTAACTAGCGTGAATTAACCACTTTATGTCAAAAGCATGTGTTAATTTTTGCGCTGTTTTGTAAACCTATTCTGACTGGAGAGGGGTGGGATCATTTTGTGTGCAAAATACTGCTATTCCTAAACTGCTCTCTTTCACTGTCAATTGTGCCTTCTAGACCTTTTGCTTGATCACATTGTTCTTGGAATTCATCGAAATGCATACCTGAAGCAAAAAAAAATCATAAAAATTAAGAAAAAAATTGAGAAAAATACCCAGTAGAATACATAAGAAATTTAAAAAAAATGAAAAAAACAACAAAAAAGAATTGAGTTATAATGTCAAAGTTTTTAAACATAAAATTGGTGATTATGCTAGTAGGCATGTTAAGAGAGAGTTTGACCTTCGTGCCATTTTTTTTCAATAAAATATAAGGGTCAATTCATGTCAAATCAAACAGTTTTCAGACAATTTGTAACTGGACCTCCTTCAGTTTTCTCGAAACTCTACCAAATGTACCCCTAAGTGTCTGACAGAAGATTCTGAAATATTTTGCCCCAAGGTCAAATGGTTGCTAAGATACAGCCTCCCTTAGCAACCATTGCGTGGTCAAACAACTGAGTTTCAATAAAATTAGCTATTTTTAACTGACTGCTGCAGCCAAATTAGATGAGTTACATTGCTCATTTCCCAGATATTGGAAGAACTTTATGATCTTAACATGCACAATATATTGTGGTTCCGATCAGACGACTTGGTATTACGCATGAGGTCACCGAAAGTGGTGTTAAGCGTCAATGGTAATGTGTTTGGGTGCATGTTTTGAAGCTGATAACTCGAAAACTCAATAAGTTTAGAACACAATGTTATACAGATATAAAATATTTTGCTTGTTCTACACACCTACCAAAAATCAGTCAAAAAACATGCATCATTTTCTTGCAGAATGCCCTCAGATTTTGAGTTTTTTAAAAAGTTGCCAAGTTCAAGGCCACACATCACCACTCGTCCCATCGAGGATCTACACCAATTTCTGTGTTGACAGACTTTTACCTATATTTTTAAAGGGTACCTAAAACCTTTTTGTGACTGAAATGTGTAATAGATGGTTTAAGCAATCGAAAATGGTCGTAAATACCCCAAAATCTATGTAAAATGACACATTGGGGTTTTAGCACATTTCAAAGTGATGAAGAACTAAAATACAATGGTATTTTCAGTGATAATAGTCTGTAATTAGTACTAAAAGAATATACATCACAAATAGTTTCGTCTTCTTCTCAATGACCTCAAAACGCAGCTGAAAATCACAAAAAAATAATAAATCAACCAATTTTCTGTAACCATGGTAACCATAATGGTGTTAAAGTGTGTTTACAGCAATTTTTGATTGTGTCATTTCAGTACTAATGGTGACTTAAAGCTTATAATTGCTTATCATGTTTTATCTACTTTAGCAACAAATATTTTAAGTCATATTCATATCTTTTGACCTTGATATCATTCTGTAAAGAGCTATAAAAGCCTTAAATTTAGCATATTCTTAACACTGGCGAGCTTTACTTAGAGGTACATTTGGTGCGAGTTTAAAGAAAATTTAAGGGGGTCGGGTTAACACCATCGATTCATTTGACATGGATTGACACATAAAAGACAATTTGTAAAATATACATCTAATTTCATAAATCATTATCTCCATGCAAAATTTTGTGTTGACTCAACGTTTCGTGGCCAATATATTAGGGGGGGGGGATGTCAAAATGCCCTCCCCCCTTAGTCGAAACCTGCTCTCAAAATGCTCAGTCAGAATAGAATTAAAGACAGCCCGTCCCTTTTTCAGATCACCACAAAACCATCGAAACATTGGCAAAACATATAGAGAAGTGTTAGCAAACTGTATAGTCATAATTTGAAACTGATACGTAGTGTAAAATTCAAATAATGCACGTAAACACCGTCTGATTAATAGTCTTTACCTCAGGTTCTTAGCGTTCTTAGTGTTGAAATATCTGCTTTATTGATTAATCTGTTTATTAAATTATAAAACGCACTATGAAAATAAATTGTTCTATAGAAGGAATCATCTCCAAAGTTTGGTAATTACTCATAAAATTAGCATTTCACACATGTATAATAACCACATAGATACTGTAACAAAGACGAAAAAAAGTCGGTACGAAATTTAACGGCTTAAATTTCTGCATATACAGAAAGCTTCAACATGCTTTATTCTTAGAAATGGTCTTGAATCACACTTTCTTCAATTTACAATCGTGATAGACGATTTCAAATTTGAAGCTTGCAAAAGGGACGGACAGTCTTTAAGTGTATGCGCTGTTAAAATCAAGCACACTTACATGTATCTGCTTATACACTATGAGATCTGCATAAATCGAGGTCTAACTCTCGTGGGTTGTTGTGTTGACTGCAGGTGCCAACGTGGTGTGCATTCGCATGTGGGGGAAGAAGCGGTCAGGTACCATGTTACAGGCGCTGCACTTCAGTTTCGCTGTGGGTGCGTTCATTGCCCCCCTCATCGCAGCCCCATTCCTGGCCTCTACTTCTACGGTCGCTGTAAACACCACCCTCCACCCTTCAACACTGACCAGCCCGACACCAGCAGTGACCAGTCTACCTCCCGGTGCTAATGCCAATGAAGAAGATGTGGGTAGTGTTCCTCTTGCTGTTTCTGATGGTATAAAATCATCTCCTGCTCCTATTACCAATGGAGCCAAGAAAGTGGATAATAGTGCTGAAACTGAAGATTCAACAGGTAAAAAAGATGGTACTAAAGCTGATGATGGAGTCAAAAATACGGATGGTAGTGCTGGCTTGGAAGAAACAGCCAATGAAAAAAATGGTTCTATTACCAACGAAGCCAAGAATGTGGATAATAGTACTGAAACTGAAGATTCAACAGATAAAAAAGATGGTACTAAAGCTGATGGAGGAGACAACAATACGGATGATAGTGCTGGCTCTAAAAATATGGCTATTAATGCTAACCCTGATGGTACAAATGCTGGTGTAGAATCAAAAAAGGAGACTGTAAAGAAAGCTCGACGTGCAAACTCTGATCCAGGGCACACAGGAGATAACGAAGACGATCGGAAGCCAACTCAGTCTGAGACGACAGAAGGGAGCGGAGATGACTCAAAGACAACTCTGTCCGTGCCCACTGCCCTTCCGTTCAAGATGGACCAGCTCCAGAAGGTCTACGTCATTATTGGGGCGCTGGTGCTGCCCTCCTCCCTGATGTTCTTCTACTTCTTCTTCACCCAACCCAAGGGGGAGCCCCGCCACACGAGCCAGGACCCAACCCAGAGTGCCTCCAGCCAGAACAAGTGCACCTTCCGCAACCGAATCCTGGTGCTCCTCTTTATCTTCTACTTCCTGTATGTGGGCGGAGAGGTCACCTATGGGGGGTTCGTGTCCACCTTTGCGGTCAACAGCGCGCATCATCTGGACGAGAGGACGGCTAGTCATGTTACTGCATTCTTTTGGGGGATGTTCGCTCTTGGCCGCGGACTTGCCATCTGCCTCGCGAGCGTCTTCTCCCCGTTGCAAATGGTGGTTGCGGATTTGGTGGGGTGCATTGCAACGTCCATAGGGCTGTGCATCGCGGCGGAGAGCCACGAGGCGGTGCTGTGGATTGGGAGCGGTCTCTTGGGGCTGTTCATGGCATCGCTGTTCCCCAGCGGCATCGCCTGGCTCCAGACGTACACCACGGTCACGGGCACTGCTGCTTCCATCCTCGTCATCGGCTCTTCGCTCGGCGAGATGTGCGTCCCGCTCATTGTTGGGTTCTTCTTCAACGACGCATACCTCGGACCGATCGTCCTGATGTACATCATGCTGCTTATCTCGGGCTGTTCCACGCTCATCTTCTTCTACGTGATATGGTTGGCAGCGGAGACGGGGCAGGAGAAGGACTCGTTACCCGCGGAGAAGAACCCCGCACTGGACATTCTGGACAGCGTGGAGCAAGCCCTACCTCTGGAGGACCTCTCTTTCAATGGCAGTGCCACGCCCAAGCAGCTCAGCAGGCAACTTATTCCACCAAACTTCAAAAAGAAGAACCACAAGGAGTAAAGATGCATTCACATGCATTTGATGTGAATGAGATTGCTGTCACCACTGGCTGTACGTACCACAGTGCACCGTTTCACGCAAATACGACAGATTTGACCAAGGTTAAACAGCACAAGTAATGTAGCAATTGGTCACAGCATGCAACATGTACAAGATTTGGATGCCAGTACTAGTAAGTCTGGAAACCTCAATGGATTTGCGCATTTTAGCGTGCAGTAGATTGTAGGATAGTTTTGCATTCATGGGAATAGAGAGGAAAGAAAGTTGCTTGAAAATAAGCAGTTTTGCAGCTCATATACATGAGCAGTAGGTGTTGACGGCAAGTTGTACAAAGATTATATTTTTTTTATGAAAATCAATTTGTCTCTATAAAATATACCAGATCAAACAAAATTTGTGTCTCTACTCAATGCAGAAATGAATTTTGGGATATATCCTAAATAATTAAGATTACTTACATCTTCACACAAAATTGCTTTTTTCTTTTAATTGAAAGGAATGATTGTAACACACATGTTCGCTCCATTGTCACATCCAGGTTGAGTCCAGGTTATCATCTGGGAAGCTTGAAAGAAAAAGTCAGAATAGCGTTAAGGCATCATTGTGGTGAAGATTTGGATAGGGATTGAGATTGAGAGTAGCATCATTATTTTGGATGAGTTTCAAGAAATGATAATACTTACTTATATTTTGTTATACATTCAAACTCCTTTCATTGTGTGGCAATTGCCACTTTGGACATGGTGATGGATTTATTTTCAGCATCTACATCTGAGCCAGTATTTGAGACGGGTAGATCATAACTTTCTTTTCCTATGGATTTTCATTAAAGCCATGTTTCTTTGATGTGTCTGCTTTTAATGAAACCACCTTAAATTTCTGAGTGAATTATTCTTTTAACTCTTTGCCCGCCACGCACACTATCCCCCCTGCGCCACATTAATTTCAAGGTGCCACACTCAGAGGGATTTTGCATGCTCTGTCTTATTCAGCTTCCAATAACTTTTTATTGGTTTGTCGTGATGAAAAAAAAAAGTGTAGCTAAGTCTAAGAAAAACTTATACTCATGCCAATGCTATCATTTTTTTTTATGTATATCATAGATATTGAGAATTATAACTTTACATTCTGTCTCCAAATTATCGTTTTGGAGGCTATTTTATACCTCTTGTATTCAATATATATCCTAATGAAGGTTATCCTCTATGTTAGTTCATAGAAAAGATGTGTTCTTTAGCTTTCATTACATACCAAACCCATGTCTTTATGGGAATAATGAGACAAGCAATTTAGGATTTAAATGGGGCATTCAAAAAGAGTAAGCTAACAATGAACTAAACTTCTCTATTGAAATTGACCCTGGGTACTTCTCAATAGACTTCCTGTCCTCGGAGACTTCCTGCCTATTGATACTTTAATCCCCTTATTGTTATATACGATGCAACACACGCGTCGCTTTTGTATGTGTGTGCGCACAATACAATTAAATGCGTTCCGTATGCATTGTGCGCGAAATGTGACTTGAGTCTAACTTGGCAGCCCGCTGTATGTGCCGCGAGTCGAACGAAGCGGGCTAAGAGTTAAGACTCCATCCATTGAATCTGAATGACAAGATACAGGTGAATGCAATAGCGCGTTACTACGCAGTTAGGGGGAAAGTTGTGAATACATTGCGAAAAGGTCTATTGTTGACTTCCGTACAATCTATGGCATTTTGACTTCTCTAACGTCACTGGAGGCGTGCGTTTTTCAACTTTTCGTCAAAATGAGACTTTTTTTGCAGCAAACAAATGTGAAATTCGTTTTTAGTGGAGAATTTTACATAGATTTGTGGGAACTTATTTTTCAAATTTTCTAACCCTTCAAGACTCTTTTTTGTGCTGTAATAGTTGTAATGTGTCGTGGTATTAAGAGGTGCTACAATCTCTGTTGTGCTTGCTTTTCTACAGATGCATTTTTGTACTGTCCAATGTATGATTCAACTATTTTTGATCTCCATATTTTCTGATGTGTATGAATTCATATTTTCTTTCATCTATTAAATAGATATTATATTGTGCATGGAATATTTTATGTTTTGATTACTATATAGCATCTGTATAGCAATTTATGATAACTGTTAACCAAGATCAGGTTTGATTCTCTTCTTTGTCAATATTTCCTACACGTTTTCATACCAGTGTGACTTGTAATACAAACATGAGTGAATTGTTTGATTAGTTTGTATTATGGACATATTTTTCAGCAAGACCATGTCTTGAATATAGTTTTATATTTGTCTATTTTCATTGAAATGTAGGATTATTCCTGATCTGGGGGGTGTTTCACCAAGCTGTTCTTAAGCTAAGAATGACTTTACGCACGACTGGTGACCCCTTCTTGTGCTAAACAAGATTCTCAATGGTTTTGACTCCCATCAGCTACACTTCAAATCTGATGTTTATTCTTGTTTTTAAAAAGTGTCTGAATACAAAATGTATGATTTGTCAAATTTGATGAGTATTGTTGGAAATCAACTCACACTATTCAAAAACAGGAACAGAGTGTGGTATCTCATTTAGCACAAGAAAGGGTCACCAGACAGTCGTGTGTAAAGTTGTTCTTAGCTTAAGAACAGATTGGTGAAACACCCCACTGATCTTAATTATTCTGCTTGCATGCATGTACATCTGACCTATATTTTTTTTTCTTTTACAGTACACAAATTTAAGTCAAATTTGTCATATTTTGTACATTTGAAGCAGCTCCATTTTGTTTGTGTTTTCTCTTTTGTATACATTGTAAGCAGATTATGATAGTTGGGTGATTGGGACTTTTTTGCTGTCAAAAAGTGTCGTATTTTGTGCATTTGTAGCAGCTCCATTTTGTTTTTGTTTTCTCTTTTGTATACATTGTAAGCAGATTATGATAATTTGGTGATTGGGACTTTTATGCTGTACTCTGAAATAATGAGATGAAATTTGCACATGTCTTTATAGAAAACAGTATCAATGGCAATCAAGATGGAATATTCGACACCACTTTTATTGTGTGTGGTTTACATCAACTCATTTTTTTATCACGAGGAAGATTTACAAATTGTTTCAGTCATCCATTAAGACTAAAAGGATTTCTATTTTGTACACATGAGAGATATGGGAACATAGAAGTGCTTGTAAGATTTTTTTTTTTTTTTTTTTTTTTTGGGGGGGGGGGGGGAGGGTCATCCATGTTTTGACTGCATAGTAACATATCGACGTGGGTAGAGGTGGTGCACATTGCTATTTCTTTTCATAGAGCTGTGAGGCTCTTCAATTGCTCAGAAAGTCTTGGTACAAAAAACCTGCTGGATTTATATCATTTGGCATATAACAATGATTGATATTGTCAAGTTTCAGTAGAAAACCAATACACTTCAACTGTAAACCAAGTTAATTTGTTAACACTCATATTTCGGAATGTTTCGATATTTATCAGAATGGATTTGATTCAGTACTTGCCAAAATGGAAATTATCTGAAATAATATATATTTATTTAAACGATAGAGCAACCATGACTCAAATAAATGTGTAATTTTGTTTATGAGACATTCCAAGAAAATTAACTGGAGACGTATAATGAGAGGTAAAGATTAATGCATTTTCAACATACACTCCTTTCTACGTTTATCCTTCTCAAAATGTATGCAGCGTATTTACAATCTATTTGCCAAATCAAAGATAGGTACCTGTTTGAAATGGAAGGTACTTATGGACATTTTATATGTCATCCGACATAGTTATCGTGTCTCATCAGAGGGAGAATGCAAACAATATTGATATTTTAGGTCTCTTCATCTTAAAGGGATAGTTCACTCTGAAAATATGTTGGTTTCAATAAAACCAGAACATGAAAGAAACATATTGATGAAGGTTTGACAAAAATCTGTCAGAGGTTAAGAAAGTTATGACCTTCACATCAGTTTGATTTGGATAAAATCAGAATGATCAGAGGGGAAAAAACACTTTAGGAAAAGTGTGAGGAGAATAAGGCAAATCAACATAAGATAATTATGAATTTTAAAGCATACCAAAATCATAATTAAGTGCTGAAACCCTGTATTAAAAAATCTTCCCTCTAAACACTTTTTGGAACATTTCCCCGTGACGTATCGTAAGTCAAATTGGCAATGCACGACTCTGGGCGGTGTCCAACAGTTTCAGTAATTCGTGATGTCGAATTTACCGATACCCTTATGACTTTTGAAATGCTGCCAACAAAGGGCTTGGGATGACATCACATGTATTTCGTTTTGGATGATAATTTCGATCACGAATGCTTCTTATCGTTACCTTGCAAGTACGATATGTTGTAATTTTCGTTTTCATTTTTTTTTTAAGAAGTGAATAGTTATGTATGTATGTATCTGAAGTAATTGTCATGCAGCTGGCAAATGGATATAATCATTTATGAGAGGTCATTGTTATGTTGTGCTTTCAATCATTCGAAATAAAATTTCATCTTCCTTATAACACAATTGTCGTTAAATTTATTTTATTACTTGAGCACAATATATACGCTGGAACATGGTAACATAATAGTACATATAAACTTGCCTGCAAATTACACTTTTCTTTTCGATGCAAGAAGAGGAGATGTGGTACACGTTGATATCTCGCTTGACTTTCCTGATCTTAATATTGTCTTGCTTTGTTAGGAGAAAGTGTGCGTTATATCTGTCCTTCGATGATTGGTCGAACTGGGATGTTCTGTAACCCGATTAATGTGGGTTGTAGGCCTACAGTAGACTTCGGTTCCACATCAAGAGTTGAGGGACAAGGGAGAGGGAAAGAGAAAGCAAGACAGAGAGAGAGAGAGAGAGAGAGAGAGAGAGAGAGAGAGAGAGAGAGAGAGAGAGAAAGAAAGAGACGTGGTGGTGGTGGTCGTGAGAGGGAGAGGAGAGGAAAGAGAGGTAGGGAGATAGGGAACGAGAGAGAAGAAGATGGGGATATGGTGTACACATAAAAAGGGGAAACGAGGGAGAGAGTAAGATATAAAGGAAAAAAGGAAGAATGGTAAAAATGCAGGACTCTCACGGAAAGCAATGTTCTCACTGATGAGGCTTATAAATAAGTCCATAGTATTAATATGAAAGTAGAAATACTAATACTAGTAGTAGTTATAGCAGTAGTAGTAGTACTGTAGTAGTAATACAGTAGTAGTAATAGTTGTAATATAGCAGTAGCAGTTGTAGTAGTAGTAGTAGTAGTAGTAGTAGTAGTAGTAGTAGTAGTAGTAGTAGTAGTAGTAGTAGTAGCAATCGTAGTAGTAGTAGTAGTAGTAGTAGTAGTAGTAGTAGTAGAAGTAGGAGTAGTAGTAGTAGTAGTAGTAGTAGTAGTAGTAGTAGTAGTAGTAGTAGGACTAGTAGTAGTAATAGTTGTAATATAGTAGAAGTAGTAGTAGTAGTAGTAGTAGTAGTAGTAGTAGAAGTAGTAGTAGTAGTAGTAGTAGTAGTAGTAGTAGTAGTAGTAGTAGAAGTAGTAGTAGTAGTAGTAGTAGTAGTAGTAGTAGTAGTAGTAGTAGAAGTAGGAGTAGTAGTAGTAGTAGTAGTAGTAGTAGTAGTAGTAGTAGTAGGACTAGTAGTAGTAATAGTTGTAATATAGTAGAAGTAGTAGTAGTAGTAGTAGTAGTAGTAGTAGTAGTAGTAGTAGTAGTAGTAGAAGTAGTAGTAGTAGTACATGTAGTAGTAAGAGTAGTAGTATTACTAATGCTAGTAATACTAACGGTAGGAGTAGTAGTAATAGGAGTAGCAGCAGTACAGAATTGATATTATCATCATAAGCAGTAGAAATAATGCTAATATTATTACCATTGATAAAAGGACTGTGATCATGGCTAGCTAGTTTGTATAACATCAACGTACGACATCAATGCCACCAATCTCAGCGGGAGGTCCGTGGTTATCAATGTGGATCGTGGCCATGGTGGCCTCTTAATTTCGGCCCGTTTCAGGATGACAAATCGTGAACAAAGAGCGGGGGAGGAATATTAGAACGACCGATTTAGCATGAAAGGGGACCGTAATGGAACCTTTCATGCCTTGCTTTCATCTTTCATCATTGCTATTATTGGTTCGTCTCCTGCGAGCTATGTCAACATGATGCCACCACGATTGGTCGTTTAATGCATGTGATATTGGACGGACATATTGATAATGCACGGACATCATTCCACCAGGACTGAGTATTTAATACATCGTGATATTATCCGGACACTATGTCACCAGGACTTTTACATCATGGTATTGCCCGAACATACATTAATATCAACAGTGTTTAATACATCGTGATTATATGGCCCGAACATACAATAATGTCAAGAGGACTGAGTGTTTAATATAACTTGATATTGCCCGGACATTATGCCAACAGGACTGAGTGTGTAATACATCGTGATATTACCCGAACATTATGCAAGTTTAATGCATCGTGGTATTGCCTGAACCGAACCGTTCCATGTACCGAACGTGACAATAGTGTCCACGAGATACGAAGTGAGTACTCTGATCAAAATAATCAAATATTGTCATTATTTTGTAATACTGAACAATGAAAACTTCACGTAAATTTCATAAACATTGACAACGCAATTAAATGAATAAGATGAGACTGTATATCTATATCCATACTATATCCATTAATGTATCACAGGGCTATAAATTTGTTGCACAAAGCTCTAACTTGGTATCACTGTATTTGTCATACTCTGTTTCCAATCACCAATGCATTGGTCGAGTTATCACTGCAACACGAATCCGTTTAAACGATACAGCATGATCATTTTCCCTGATACATGACTAGCGTCTATCCCATTTTACTATAAGCATGAGGGCAGTAATTATGGAGAAGCTCATTACATTTCTCCCTGAAGATGGCGCCAGATTGTGACTTTAACTATAAATGACTCTTCGCGATTATATCATATATCAAATATTGCACACACGCTCTTATATTACCCCCCCCCCCTCCAAAAAAAAAAAAGAAAAAGAAAAGAAAAGAAAAAGAAAAAAAGAAAAGAAAAAGAAAAAGAAAAGAAACTTCGAAATTGCAATCTGCGGATACTCACAGAGTACCATGAAAATTCAATAGATAGTCAACCTAATTTCAACTTCTATTCATGCAGATATGGCAACAGTTATTCAGCGCTGAGAAGGTAGTGAAAGAACATATTCCACCATATATATGCACCTTCTTCTATTTTTGTTCCGCGGGGCACACTGTAAAATATCTTTACATCCATTCATCCAATATACATGTAGCTTCATGACAAAGTCCCATTCAGCAGTCTTTATTCAGTAGATTGTCCGACTATGCATGCTGTATTTACGAATTGGTCTCTTCAGTGAAAATGCCTATCCACGGGATATTCCTCCCTTTCTAACGCTTCATTTACGCTCTCGCAATACACGATAGATCGAGCCAGACAGTTTAAGGACAGGCA